>JAEQBH010002750.1:0-328384 GCA_016808115.1 Tetrastigma voinierianum | reverse complement strand
AAAAACTCATTAGGTTTTAATCCATTTTTAAGTATATTATGAGATAAATGTGGTTGTTTTGAAAAGTGGATAATTAACAATTTCATTTACGGGAAAATCTGACATAAACCAAAATCTTGAAAATCTCCGAAGAAGCGCTGCGGCGAGAGTGCGACCAGAAATCAAAGTCCGCGACATGAAGTCATCATACAAGCGAAAAGTGGTGGAACCTAAAGCGATGTCATGACTCGGTGGAAGAATAGAAAGACAATGATGTCGCGACATGGCGAGTCGCGACATCAACGAAGAACAGCGGCGGCGAGTGGCGACCACAAGCGATGTGACCGCGTTAACGGAGTTGTAAGACAAACTGGTTGCAACTTAAAGGAAGTGCATAGCCCGACCCACGAGTAATCAAAAGAAGTCCATGTCGCGGCATCAACGAGGTCGCTGACATAGGACGATGTTGGGCTTTTTTCTTTGGGTTCCACACGGAGCATTTTTGGAGATTCGGCCTAAACTCTTTTCTGACATAAATAGATAGCTTTAGAATATGGTAAGTAGTTTTCTCTAGATCTTCACTACTTACAGAAAAGGAAGAGAGGAACTGGTGTATTTTTAGGTAGATTTTATTTTTATTTTTATTTTTCTTGTTTTTTGAATCTTATTTGTCTTGACAGTATTTAGTTTTAGTTATATTATTTTTCTCAGAGTATTCTTTGAGAATTTAAGAAATCTAGACAAATTCTTGGAATTCATTTCTTCTCGATTTATTGCAATTACGGTGGTTGTGCGTGTCGATTGCTCCATTCTTAATTATGTCGATAATCAAGCGTGGCTTTCTTTGGATTGGTACATTTAGTTCTGATCTTTCTGCTGGTATGGAGAATTAATTTGGGTTCGGTTTTTTACTTAATCGATGTTGTTTTGAATGGATAAGTTCCCAATAGTAGTACCTAATACCAGTTGAGGGAATGTATCTTACTCTGATATCCAAGATGCCCTCTGCGTGACACAGAGACGGAGATTCTGAGGCGAAACGTGCTTGCAGGTATGTTCGACTACCGTGAAGCTGGCGAGCTCTGAGTTCATTTTGATAAATCCCATTCACTCATAATTGAAGGTGGAGGTGTATTTAACAATATAAATAATCGAGAGTTCACCTTAATCTAAGGTAAGTTCAATCCAGTGTTAGCTTAGATCTAATCAAGGGAAAAGGATAAACCCATAGATCTGGAGGTTGAGCCACCAATTAAGTGGTAGAAACTTTGTAAAAATCCTGAGAAGGTAAAGCAAAAGTTCTGCTGTCAACAGGATATGGGTGTGAAGTATCGAGAGAGAAAAATACCCAGATCTTGCAAGAGAATTTAGAATACAAGTAGCTGGTTTAATCTTGTCTTCGAGAGAAGCAAGGATATCTAATCAGTGAATATAGAGAAATCCAATTTCAATAATTAGGAAATCTTGGACAAAAATCAGATCCATACATGAAACAGAGAATTGGATTTTAGTCTTTGGAATTAGTGATTCCATTGTATTTGTTAGTGGTTTCGTTCTCATAGGAAACTGATTCAATCCATTCTTTTATATACAATTTATTTTTATTCATTCACTTTTGTTTTAGTTTAGTTTGAACATATTCAATAGTATAGGATATTTAATTTTTTTTTTAGATAAAACTTTCACTATGAGTTTTGAGTCTAAATAGTATGGAATTTTAGTAGTTGGGGTAGTTGATCTGTAATTTGCTATCAATCTCTGTGGGAATGATACCTGGACTTACATTCAGATTTTAATACTTGTATGGCCTGTGCACTTGCAGTGTCATAGACTTGACCCTTATTTTTAAATCATGAACATTAGGAGAAAATTATTTTATCAAGCAAACTTATTCAAAGTGACATGGATACAAGAGAAGTGTAAGGCTCTTGTAGCTATGTTAGTTTGAGGGTTTTGATACATATGAAAAGAAGCCCAAACAGAACATGGCGTCGTTGGGGATTGAAAAATTAAATAGGTCAGTATTCGAGCAAAGAAGGAAATGCTAATTTGGACATTTTATAAGCGAAAGAACAAAATAGCATAGCGGTAGCTACATGAGTCACTAATCTTTAAATAAGCCATGTTGAAAATATTTATTTAGTTTTGACTAATCTGTGTCACGAGTGTGTTTTGATTTCGAAAACCTTTAATGCATGAGAAGCTTAGGATTCGACTGATTCCATTAGACAATTGGAAAAGAACACTTTCGGGGAGCTTAAGAAGAGACAAAAAAGAGCAAAAAGCGCGGCTATAGCAGGATGGGGGCCTTAGGCGGGAGCCACAGGAAGGAACCAGAGGACGGCGACGAAGGCCTCCCATTACTAACACGATGGAGGGGGGATTTGAGCTGATATTCGGGGAGGGTGTGCTGATCGGATAGCCTCACTGTGGATGGAAATAATTTGAGACTAGCGGAAGTAGCAGTTACAATGGATTTGACAACATCAATTTCTTTGGTCATCACAGAAGACTCAAGCGAGCACACGGGAAGATTTCTCGGGATGCCAAGCGAATCTGAGGGCCGAATGGTGTAAGACCGGAGGTGACAAGTTTAAATCTCTTCCCATTTTCTTTGAGAGATATAAGCGGCCACATGGTATGGTCATTACCATATGGTTAGGTTGATACTTGGGAAAGAGTTGGTAGAAGAAGCCTACTTGGCGATTCTTTCCCTCGTCGCCCGAGAGAAAGAGATAATAGTATTCCAGACAAGGGAAGATGAGAGTACATGTGTAGCTTGGGAAAGGTGAGGTTCTTGAAGAGGTGCGATGCATGGAATGGGTTGAAGACCCGGATGGACATAGTGTATCATGCTTTAAATGATACATCTAAGGGTGCATTATCGATGCTTATCTTTGTGGAGCATTCAAGCGAAAAAGTCTTGAAGAGGCGAGAGATACGATAGAAGACCTAGCAATGCGATATAAGCTCCATACGAGGATTTTCAAGGAGCTTGACCCGAGAGGAAAAAGGATCATGGAGCTGAGCAAGATGACAACCATGGAGGCAAGGTTGGATGCCATAATGCATAGGATGGACAAACGAGAGAAAAATGCACACGCTCATGAAATTAGGAGCGTGGAAAGAAACTTATGAGGAAGAGATGCGTGTACTTATGAGAAGAAAATTCTTATGGTCTTTGAGGAGGTTAGAGTGCGTGAGCGAGCCCAGAAATTGTTTCAAGCCAAATCCTAACTTTGCCCACACACTACAATCCGACGAGGAACCATGAAATTTCTCATATGGTGAAGGGGCATTACAAGGCGAGGCATGGACAGGAAATCGTAAGCAGGATATCAGCGACCGCGAGGTTCGGCGACATGAGGAGGTGAAGCGAGAAATGAATATCGAATTCGGAGGAGGACTCAACCATTTGAAGAACAAATGTTGCAGTTCATGGGGGACAACACGAGGCTATTACAAGTAGGGCAATTGACCCTGAATATGCCAAATCAGAGCAAGGGTACATTCCCTAGTGACACTCAGAAGAACCAGCGCGCGGTGTTAAGAAGTGGAAGGATTTGGCTTGACAGCAAAGGGCGAAAGGAAAAAGAAGAAACGAGGCGAGAAAGAAGGCGAAAGGGGAAGGAGAAAGAGCACCCAGTTGCAGTAGAAAGTAATGACCGGAAAAATAAGGAAGGAGTACCGGCTTAACACACCTTGTGCCGTTTCCACATAGACTTGATCGAAACGGAAAACAGTTTTTCTGATTCTTGGACATTTTTCAAGAAAATAGAAATAAATATCTTATTTGCGAAGGTAATCGACGAAATGCCTCTTTATGCAAAATTAAAAGGGAGATCTTGAGCAAGAAAAGAAAGAATGGGCGAGGAGGTATAGTTAACTTGGCGCTACGTGTAGTGCCATTATCAGCTCGACAAAGATGAAGGACCCTTAGTTTCACCATTCCCACAACTCCATAAGGAAATATGAATTCAAAGAAAGCTTTATGTGATTAGGGCGCAGTATAAGTTGATGCTCTATCGGTTGTGCGAGAGACCTTCAGGGTGGGGGAACACGATATGATTACATTGCGGATGGTGATGGGTCGATGGCCTGACGAAGCATTCTTGAAGATGTACTTGTCAAGGTTGGGAAATTCATCTTCCCGATGGATTTTATTATCATGCGAGATGAAGGGAAGATACAAATTCATTTCTTGGGAAGACCTTCTTATATTTGGAGGCGCATGATAAAGTGTCTGAATTGAAGCCCCGACACTCGGGTTGGAAGTAAGACGGTGCATTTTAATATTAATAGGAGTGCAGGAGCATCCTGATGTAGATGCGAGCAGTTGTATGGTGTAGGAAATAATAGCCTTCTCAATGTTGAATTGGTCACGATTGTATCCTTCAACATACATCAATGAAATTGAGATGAATTTGCAGTATCTTGAGAGTCTTGATTGTGAAGTACTGCCTTAAAATTTGTTTAACAAGGAAACAGTCTTGAGTATAAATGAAAACAATCAAGATGAAGTAAGCAACCAGAAACAACAAACTCATGAGCAGGAAACCGGTGCAGAAGGGTTAACATTGAAAGAATTGCCCAGTCATTTAAAATATGAGTTTTAGAACCGAGAAAAAGAAAAACCAGTTATCATATCATTGCATTTAGTAGCGAAAACGAAAGTTAGCGTAGTGCGAGAAAATACAAGAAGCAATTGCTTGGTCGATTGAGGATCTGAAGAATTATCTGACCCCTCCATTTGCATGCACAAAATATTCTTTGGATGATAATGCAAAAGCTTCTATTGAGCATCGAAAATTTGAACGATGGTGAAAGAAGTTGTCAGAAAAGAAGTTCTGAAATGGTTAAATACAGGTTTTATATATGCTATATCATATAGTTCTTGGGTAAGCCTAGTGCATGTGGTTCCCAAGAAGGTGGATCCTTGTGATCGAGAAATGAAAGAATGAACTAATTCCCTCTCTGAAGCTTGTGATAGGATGGAGGTGTGTATTGACTAATTGAATCTTGCTTGACCCGGAAAGAATCATTTTCCAGTACCTTTCATTGATCGAGATCTTTGGATGGGTTAGTAGACACCCTCATTTTTGTTTTCTTGATGGATACTCTGGATATAACCAAATTGCTATTGCACCTGAAGATTAGGAGAAAACCACTTTTACATGCCCATTTGGTACTTTTGCTTTTAAGAGAATGACATTTGGTTTTGTGTAATGCTCCTGGTACCTTCCAAAGATGCATGATGTCTATATTTTCTGATATAGCAGAAGAAGTTATGGAGATCTTCATGGATGATTTTACGGTGTGGATCAGTTTTTGAATAGTGCACCGCGCTGCTTTGGGACGGTACTTGAGGTGCAAAGACAAGAATCCCAGCTACGAATTAGGAAAAATTCCATTTTATGATTCTGAAGGCATTGTCTTGGGGCACATGATTTGCTGCAACGACCGGGGGCTTGAGGTGAATTAGGAGCAAAAGTTTCAATTATAAAGAAATCTGAAGTACCACGCTACGGTCGAGGAATTAGAAGTTTCTTAGGACATCTTGGTTTCTAAATTTATCGAGATTTCTCAAAAATTGCTGAACCACTATCTGATTCTTGGAAAAGATACTAGTTCTATTTTGATGAATCTTGCCATAATGCATTTGTGACTCCCGTACATGGAAAAACAGTTAGACAAGAATTTGAAATCATGTGTGATGACAGTGATTTTGCAATGGGTTTGTATTGGGGTGGAAAGATGAAAAAAAAAGTGTTCAAGGCAATCTTATGCTAGCAAAACCTTTAATGAAGCTGAGAAAATTACTTTCTACTAACGAAAGGAGATGCGGCAATAGTATTTGCATGTGAAAAATTTAGGCCACTGTTTTGAGGTCCTTATGTTGTTATACTGTGATCATGCAGCAATTAAATATCTAATGGCAAAGAAAGAAATAGCTTGAATTGATGGTGGTACTTTATTATTGCGAATTTGATTTAGAAATAAAGGCGAAGAATTGTGTGACAATGTGATAGTGATCGCGTCAAAGTAGAAGAAACCTTAGCATCTGAGAGGAAGGAAGAGAAATAGCAGAAAATTTTCCAGATGAGTAGTTATTCCAGTTGTCACTCCAATCACCCTGGTATGCTGATATTGTGAACTTCTTAGCTTGTGGAATTATGCCACGATCATTTACCAGCAGGAGAAAAGAAGCTAGGCGATAGCGGTACTACATGCAGGATGACCTATTGTTAAAGAGAGGCGTCGATTATAAGGAGATGTGTCTTGATTAGGTGCCACGGTAGGGTGATCGGAATCAACAAAATTTGTTTCCCTATTTTCCTCTCTTTGCTTAGTAGTCGAAACTCTTTAACGTTATAGCGGTCTAAATTCGACCACGAGGATGGGTTTTCATCCTACAAATGATTTGTATCATGGTTCAAAATGGTGAGGCTTTCTTTTGGATTTTTGGATTTGCATTAAAAAGTGTGGGTGTTAGGGTCACTACGGTAACTGAAACAGCTTGAAATGAGGTGTGAAAGGGAGACCTTGAAGGCTTGGGTCACTAGCTTGATAAAATGGGGTTATATAGGTGTCCTCGGGTTATTTCCTTGCATTAGGAAAATGACATGCAGTCATTGCCAAAGCCCAGGAACTGTTTGCTTTAAACCAACCCACTTAAAAACACTCCTATTTGAGCCAAAACACTTCTCTTGAGCATTTAATGTTCAATTTTGTTTGAAGAATGCCATCCAGCTTTAATTTGTTGGCTCGTAAATGGCATCTAAAGAATGTCGGTGTATCTACCATTAAGAATACTGCCTTTGAACCTAAGTATGACAAGTATTGACGAAAGAAACACATTAAATAGCATTATTCGGTTTAGGAAGGTTTGGAACTGGGACTCATTAGAGTGCTGTTTCGGTTTTAAGCGGACTACTGCAAACCACCATTAACCAGCCTAGCAACCCTCCTCTTCAAGGCTTTGAGGCAGCGAAACATCCCTTGAGTTGTCATTCTCAAGGGTGTTTGGCGAGTCAAAAAATGAGAAAGAAGAAGAGAGAGAGAAAGCGCAAACCTAAAACAAAAGGCTGCGTGAATGAAGCTTGAATGAAGATTAAGTTCTGAAAAGTTATGAGTGGCTTATATAGCCATACAAGAGGTGTGAAATACCAAAAATACAAAATATATGATTACATTGAGGGTAAAGTGGAATTACACAAAGCCAGTCGTTTGATCCAAAATCGGCGTGAATTCGTTATGCATAATGAATTTGTTATCATAGTGAAATTTACGCTGATGGTGAAATTTCGCCTATCTAGCGAAAATCGTGCATGGCGAAAATTCAAATTTTAAGCTATGCATATTAATTTTAACTATGATCTTCAGGTGCGCTTGTATGATAAGAAATTTATCTATCATAGTGAGAAAAGAAAGCGTATAGCGAAGAAATTTATGATTATTGTGAAAATTTTTGTATGGTTGAAATTTTCTGAAATCACTCTGAAATTTTAAGCTATGCCATAGCGAAGAAAATCACGCCCACTCCACACGTACCCATACACATCGATTCAGCCTCCATTTCTTCGGTTCCATGACATTTCTTCATCCCAACTTGATGAAATCGTAGAGAGTCGCATAAATCAACACCGATACGAAGCGAAGCTTGGGAAATGAAGAAGCTAGAGGTTCTAAAACACCAAAGCGCAACAACGAAACAAAATCGAGTAGTACTAAGCAGGACACGTACATGTCCGTGGCAATTAATATGATTAATTACACAAAGCACTCAAAACCTATCTTAAATAGGACTCAGAAATAGCACTTTGGTACTAATCACACCCTCAGCCAGGCCACGTTGCTGAGTCCCTTGCAATGCTAGAAAACAAACAAGAATTGTGCATCTTTGTGCATTTTGCAAAAGTGTAAGGCTTGTCCAAAAGTGTGTACAAGTGAGAAACACGTTTAGTATGAAAAACTTAGATTTCTGTACAAATACCATCATGAGAGAACAATTTCCATATAGGACCCAGTTTGAGACTGATATCAATTCGGGGAATTGACTAAACTTCCACCTAAATCTAAGTGTTCTTAAGGTAATCGGTTTGAACGATAAGTTGTAAAGCTATTCCTCCCCCAGCAAACTCTTTATCGAGGGCATAGCGTTGAACAACCTAAATAGAATCAGTTACACTCTTATTTCTTTTCTTTGATTGCATTGTGGTGTGATGCTGAAAGCTCGACTCTTAAGAGGTCAGGTGTAGCGAAGGTCCACCGATGACTCCCAGCAATTAGGTTTAGGGCATCAAGCCAAAAGGATCTACCGACCACAAACTCTACAAGCTTCACCCCGGACTTCGAATGACTTCAAGAATTAAGCACCTACAACTCGCTAATCTGCCCGTCCGTATATGAAATACTTTAAGTGTTGACTCCAGCAATGAAGGTTTAGGGCACCGAGGGCTTTAAAGGCCGACCATACCACCTCGGGTGTGTTCGGGTTTCAAGGCAAAGTGTTGCGGCTTTCATATCTCTTTTTCTTCTTTCTTTTTCTTTTCCTTTTGCTTTTTCTTTTCTTTTTCATTTGGAAGACTACATTGGTCTTCTTTTATGGGTAACATAAACCTATTATGGGTTGTCAACAGGTCTAAGGCGGTTTGCAAAGTGAAAAGTGGTATATAGCTTCTCAACCTATTGATAAAGCGATGTACCTTTGTGTGCTTGATTAGCTAAGGAGTGGATATACAAGGTTGAATACTGGAACTTCAACAGGACCCGAAACTTAATCATGCATGGAATTGTTCTAACATTATGGTAGCATCTGAGGACTTCAATTCTTCAACTCGAGGCAAGAGTAGAAATACGAAAATATAGTCACAAACATGATTTTGCAAAGTATGAAAATGTAAATAATGCTATAAAACTTTTGATATAACCAAAGTGGCACAATGCAAACTTAATAACATAGCTAAACCTGACAAAATATCACTTTGCCTACTATCGGCTAGCCACAGTGTATCATACGATCTATCTGAAAATGAGTGAAGCGGGTTGACAAAGTGAAAACAGACAAATATGATAGAACACTCCGGCTCAACATTTCCTCCCCAACCAAAGTATATTATACTCCTTTGGTAGGGATCGGAAAGTTAGAGAGGGAGATCTGTTTCTCGCTCATAATTGGTGGAGATCTTGGGGTGGATCTAAAGGCCTGGCTGCGGCTGATGCGAAGACATATCCAAGGAGGTTCAATTTGTGGTGATCTCGAAGCGGGTTGGTGCGGGCTTTACGTCTCGTGTTGTGGTGGAGGCAGGGGTGGCTCATGATGCGAAGCATAGGCAGTGATTCCTGCGGCCTCGTGACCTCGGCTCGGGCGTCCAGGCTCGTCGGCGGCCTTTGTGTAGTCGCGAGTGCCTGAGCCGGCATCCACATGGCTGTTGCTAGCTCCTTAGAACTGACATGAATATGCTTTGGAGACTGCGTGCGTAGCCAGGAAGGGCCGGCGGTGTCGATGGGGGAGGGCGGTGGGAGGTGGAGATGGAGAGTGAATCAGGCTGGGCTCCTCTGCCTCCACCTCCGTCTCGAGAGCAGGATCCTCTCTCCTCTCGATGGGTCCTCTGCCGCATCATCCTGGCGCCTCTAGCTGCTGGCACGGAGGATAATGGAGATCGGCATGTATATTGTCGCAGTGGATAAGACACAACGTACAGCGATCCTCCCAGAAACGATGCGTGGCTCCTGAGGAACCCCAGAGGATGCTGGGACTGGCTCGTGACCTCGGCATCGATAAGGTGAAAGCTCTGCTCGAGGTCGAGACCGCTGAGTCAGGACCTTCTCCTCGAAAATGCAGCCGGGGAGTCATGATGACTCCCAGGAGGGACTAAACTAGAATCCTGCGGGATCTGTGTAGAGCCTCAGTATGGCTCACTGCGTTGTGCATGGTGTTGTATTGGGAATAAAGGCCCGGTCAGGAGCACGTGGTCCACTAGGAGCATCTGGCGGCCCGGAACTGCTGTGGAAGAGTATAGGCCGTGTGGTATCTCGAGGCGGGAATGGCCGGACCATCTCTCTATGTGATGGCAGGGCCTTGCACATAACCTACGAAATTGACATTGGCGGGAGCCCAGGCCATTTGTAATATCGCGGCTACAGTACTCTAGGCGATTTCAATCTTTGAGCCGGAGCTCCGAAGCGGACTCGGCACTCCGGGATGTCATAGTGTGGTGGGAACTCGAAGCCTGACAGGGATGAGTAAACTGCCTCGGTGTCATGAAAGGCAGCAGTGAATACTGTCGGATCAGCCACATCGAGTCTCTAAAACACTGGTCCGCGGTCAATGCTGGTATATCATAGTATGGCTCCCCATGGAAGTCTAAGCACGCAGTCCGTTCTGGAATCTGATGGCGGTGAACATGGGGCGCGATCCTCAGTGGAGTGATAAATGGGCGATGAACTGTCGGTTGGAGGAGGTGACGGCTCGATGAGATCTCAAGACTCTCCGGGCACGATGTCTGAGCGCTTGGAAGAGCGAACCCTCTGAAATCATCTCGATGTGTACTAGAAAGGAGCGAGGTCCACCTAGTCGATATCTCTCGAATGGGGGGCTCGAAGCTGAGGCTCTCCGGTGCCGGATCAGGGCGATCTGTTTGTGTCTCTGAGAGAGGAGGCGAGGTCGAGGAGCGAGCATACGACCACCCAGAAGTGCATGCATCATCACTCTCGAGCGTCGCAGACTTGACCTTGGGCACATGGCGATAACCCGTGGTACGGACCATGGCCCAGCGTGGTCGGTCGTGCGTGAGGGCGGAGAGTGAGGCTCGGGTAAATGCGGTGGCTGCGGCGGCGGTGGATTGTCTTGGCGCCTGGCGTGGTGGACGGGGCTCGGCGACGGGCTCGGGGCTGAATCCTGGCGGGTGTACGACAAGAAAGGGGCTCACGGCCGGGGCTCGGCTCCCAGTAGCGGCAACGGTGGGCTCAGGCGGTGGGAAGCGGGGCGAGTTGGGCTCGGCGGTGGGGCGAGGAACGCCGGATGGGCTCGGCCCGATGGTTACACGCGCGGCAGCGGGGTGGTGGCTCGGGCGTGGTGGCGCGAGGAGCTCACGGGAACTCGAGCACGGACGGGGGCGAAGAACCGCTGCGGGGGCTGGAGGGAATGTAAGCGAGAAATGAGGTGGGAGCCCGGTTTTATAAAAGCAGTTGGCCGGTTGAAGGTCCCACAAGTCAGACCGCTAGATGTCTAATTTCGTATTATAGCGAAATTCTTTACTGACTCAAATTCCATTTTTCAAAATAACAACAAAATTTAATTTAGGTAAGTGAAATAACAATTAAATAAAAATAAAAATAAATATAAAATAAACATAAAATAAAAATAAGATAAAAATAAAAATAAAATAAAAGTAAAATTTACTAAAAACAGAAATTTTTATATTTAGTTAAAATTAAGATAAGGAAAATTGCTAAAAATAACAAAAACTGAAAATTAACCAAATTAAACTAAAAATAAAAAATTTTTGAGCTGCAGTTTGGTCTCAGTGAAGACCAAACCAGCTCAATTACACTGGTTCAATTCATGGAGGATCAAGGAGGAGGAGCTTTTTGACCTGACGGTGATGTCTTGTGTTGCGACCACTTATGTAGCTCCTTTGTTTTGTGCTTCTTTTCACTTGGTGATGCTAGGCTGATCATTGGCTCTGCAGGAATGACTGATACAGCCAATTCCCCATCAACTGCTTCACTTTCCTTTACCAATTCTACTTGCAATTTGTTGGCATTTGGTTTCCCTGCATTTGGACCAATTGAGCAGACTTCATCAGTTCCTTGCTTGTCATCTTCTGCTAGCTTGTGCTTGTTACTCAAGTGAAAAATATTGAGCTCCAATGTTATGTTGCCAAATGTGAGCTGCATGACTCCATTTCAGCAATTTATTATCGCATTGGAAGTGGCCAAAAAGTAGTGGCACCTAAGATAGTGGCACATGATTAGGCCCGCTGATCGGTTCGGTATCAAAACCTTTACAAAGTCGGCAGTAGTAGAATTTGTCCACTTTCGCAATACATCTCCACTATTCCATTAGGAATTTTCTTAGATCGATCGTGGAACGGTGATGTTGGTAGGCTTAAGCTCTCTAAACCAATTGTATACCCGAATATGGCGGTAGGTTTACATTGGCCCCCAGTCAACCGGTGCTTTATCTATCTTAATCCCTCGATGTTGAAGCGATATTGTGGGGACCTTGGATCATATATTTCCTTAGGGGTCTTGCTCTGAATAATTGCACTGACTTGCTCTGTTAGGAAGGCTTTCTTTTCAATGCCCAACCCTCTCTTGACTATGCACAGGTCCTTCAAGAATTTTGCATATGTTGGGACCTGCTTGATCATGTCAAGCAGTGGGATATTTACCTTCACTTGCCTTAGCACCTCCCAAATTTCAGCTTGGTTTGGGATTTTTCTTGCTGAGTGCTTGAGGAAATGGAGGGGGCATGTTTTCCTTCACTGAATCTTCACTGATTATTATATTCTCTGGCTCAGCTTCCTTTTCTTTCTCTGTTTCTTCAGTTGTCATAGGCACTGGTTGCTCAATTTCTTTCCCACTCCTCAGAGTAATGATGGCCTTTGCTTCATCCATCCTTGAGTTATTGGAAGAACCTATTTCATGGACTCCTTTTGGATTTGGCAGTGTTTGGGAAGGAATTTCCTTTCTCCACATTACCCTCCAGTAAATTGTTAATCCTGGTGATGGAGTATTGTAGGTTATCAATCTTCTGATTAAGGTTGCTCAGCCCATCTATTCTCTTTGTTCGAGGGTGCTTTCCACAGTATCTATTCTTTGAGCCAATTGTACATTGATTCCCTTTTGCTCTTCGACAAAATTGCCTACCACCTTGCTCAAGTTTAAGATAGCTTGATCAACAGGGGATGAAGAAGGTGATTGATGTGGTTGAGATGAGGAACCAAACTATTGTTTGTATGAGGAGGCACGTATGCGGGGAGGGGTTAGGCTTCGGGGGGGGAAAGATTGAGGTGGGTTTCCTCAGAGTTGTGGGGTTATATGTATTACCATATTGGGCATTAGGTTGTGGCTTGTATTGGCCAACGACATTGGCATGCTCTGACATCAAATCTCTCACTAAGGGGACAATTGGACAGTGCTCTTCTAGGAAGTGGTAGTTGACGGTGATGCATGGGTTGGCTGTGCGGGTTTGATCCTTGCACGCACCTCATGTAGCCTTTTCCTTCTAATCTTCCACGCTTCCTAGCGGAGTTGATATTTTTGCTTTCATCTCCATATCTGAAGGTGCAAAATTCCTCCTTTGGTTATTTGAAGGCCTCATTTCTCCACTTCCCTTGGGGTTTAGCTCATCAATCCCTTAAGTTTCAATACATAATTTAGAAAGTCCATGGCTTCATGCGGGTGCTTGCTCGAGTCCCCTCACACATTGTTTCATGGCTGGGGGACATACCACCACCATAAGTGATTCACAAGCATCGAGTCATCGAGAAACCATGATGTGGACATCTGGCGATGGTCTCCATGAACCTCTCCCAACACTGGTAGAACCTCTCATTGTCATGGGCAGCAAACGTGTAGATTTGCCTCTTCAAATTGTTGGTCTTGTGAGCACTAAAGATTTTTTTTAAGAATTATGCCTGCAGCTCTGCCCGGCTTCTAATGGTCCTAGGTCTCAGTGAATTAAGCCATATTTTTGCTTTGTCCTTGAGAATTCGACGGAAATACCTTCAACTTGACAAATCCATATCAATTGCACCCTCCTTAAAAGTTATGCACACTTCCTCAAAATCCTGTATGTGGGTGTATGGATTTTCATTCTCCATACCATGAAATGTGGGAAGCAGGGGCACCAAATAAGGTCTCACTGCTACATCCTCAGCAGGTGGTATGATGCAGGAAGGAGCACTCACTCTAGGAGGGTGTATGTGGTCCCTCGTGATACGTATCTTTGTTGGATTCCTTTGGAGTGCCTTGTGACTTTTCTTGTTCCTCGGGTGGGGATCCATTTGATCAACTGTGCACATGATTTCACCGGCCTTGCTCAGCGGTGTGCGATTCTTTGCGAGTCTACGATATCCCTCTATCCCAGTGATACATAGATACCTATTACACAAAATGAGACAACCGAAAGAACCTGAGCAAGGCTTGCAAGGATGGAGTGTTAGCTAAATAAAAAGCCCGGCTTTGTAAAAAAAGTAAAAAACGACCAGGAAATTCTTGAGTAAAAAAAACTGGGAATTCTAACAAAGCGAAAATTCAAAAGGTTAAGGTCACCAATACTTGTAATGGGGATTACAAGTACATATCAACTCATCATCTGTGGTTGGCACCGTCGAACAATGCCATTTGATTCTTGCCAGACAGGGTGATCAGGAATCAACAAATTTGTTTCCTATTTCCTCCTCTTCTTGAAGTAGTCAAACTCTGCTTGATATAATGCAGTCTAAATTCGAACTGAGGATGGGTTTCATCCTACAAATGATTTGTATCATGGTTGAAAGTGTGAAGGGCTTTTCTTTTGGTTTTGGATTTGCATTAAAAGTGTGGTGTTGTTGGGAGCCCTTGGAGTAAGCCCGAACAACTTGAAATGAGGTGTGAGAGAGACCTTGAAGGCTTGGGTCACTAGCTTGATAAAATGGGGTTATATAGGTGTCTAGGTTATTTCCTTGCATTAGAGACCCAGAGCGACATATAGTAATTTGCCAAAATAGGATTGTTTAGCTTTAAAAACCAACCGCCAAAAACACTCTATTGAGCCAAGAACCTTCTTGAGCATTTAATGTTCAGTGTTTTGAAGAATGCACCATCTAACCACAATTTAGGTGGCTCGTAAAGGAATCTAAAGAATGTTGAGTGTATCTACCATTAAGAATACTGCCCGAACCTAAAGCATGACAAGTATTGACGAAAACACGATAAATAGCATTAAACCTATTTTGGAAAGTTTGGAATAAATGCGTACTGTTTCATTTAAAGCTGAGGACCACTGCAAACCACCATTAACCAACCTAGCAACCCTCCTCTTCAAGGCTTTGAGGTTAGCCAAACATCCTTGGTTGTCGTCCTTAAAGGGGTGTTTGTGACGAAAAATGAGAAAAAGAAAGAGAAGAAAAGCGTAAACCCTAAAACAAAGGCTGCGTGAATGACGGCTTGAATGAAACTTAGGGTTACAAAAGTTATAAGGTGGCTTATATAGCCATACAAGAGGTGTGAAATACCAAAAATACCAAAAATATATGATTACATTAGGGGCAAAATGGGAATTACACAAAACGAGGTCTTTTGGATCAAAATCAAAGGGGCATGAATTTCTCTATGCATAGTGAATTTCGCTATCATAGCGAAAATCTGAGGCATAACGAAAATTCAAATTTTCGCTATGCGCGATAATTTTAAATGATAGCGAAAAGCGTGCATAGCGGGATCTACCTACACTCCTGCATTATGCATCGGTTCAACCTCCATTTCTTCGGTTCCACTTGACATTTCTTCATGGAGCTTAAGTGAAATCGCCAGAAATTCGCATAAATCAGCAGATCTGACCAGAAAGCTTGAAGTGAGGCAGGTTCACAAAACACCAAGCGCCAACGACCTTGAAACAAAATCGAGGTAGTACCCCAAACGGACACGCACATGTCTATTGACGAATTAATGATTGATGCGCAAAAGCACTCAAAACCTATCTTAAATGGACTCAAAATAGCACTTTTTGGGTGCTAATCATGTACTGAGAAGGTGAGGCAAAGCAAGATTTACAAAAGATGTCATGCATCATCATATGGAGGACATTTTGCAAGAAGATAAAACAACCACAAAATTCCACCCCAGTCGGAGTTTTGCTTGAAACACTATTTTTAAGGGCGTTTTGAATGGAATTGAAGTTATGTGATCGATGCGAAGAATGGGAAATATCGGCAAAAGGCCTTAGATGCCGCAAGGTATCTGGTGGTCTGATTGTTTGATGTATGGGAATGGATTTTATGGGGCCTTTTCGGTTCGTTTGGAAATATATACATACTCTAGCTGTGGATTATGTATCAAAATGGAGTTGAGAAGCTGACTGACTTGTCCAAAGAATGATGCCAATACGATTCAATGGGATTTTTACAAAAAAAATATTCTCGGTGATTTGGGACACAGGAGACTATAATTAGTGATAGAGGGAGCCATTTGCAAATAAGGTGTTTGACAAACTCATGACGAGATGGCATCCCAGGCATATTATGAGCAGCTATCATCATCGAACAAATGAAAGCATTGAAATTTCGAGGAAATAAAGAAGGATGCGGAAAAGGCTTGTAAGTTCCGACGCAAGTGATTGGTCTTTGAGCTTGATGATGCACTCACGGGCATACAGGATGCTGCCTTTAAAACTCCCCATTGGAATGCCCCATCTGAGCTTGTCTTTGAAAACATGCTTCCTCTTGAGCTAGAATATAAAGCTATGTGGGGCCATCAAACTAATTTTGATTTTAAAGGCGGTAAGGAAGAGGCGACTCGAGTTAAATGAGTGGAAGAGTTGAGAGAATGAAGCTGTATTAGTGCCGAGAATCTAGAAGGATAAAACAAAAGCGCATGATCGACGAATTTTGAGGAGGGAATTCAGGCGGGAGATCGGGTCTTGTTGTTGACTCCAGGACTAAGACTCTTTCGAGAAGGCGAAATCCAGTGAAGTGGACAATTTACGTTGGTATTAAGCACAGAGTTTGGGACAGTGACACTTAGAACCAGCAATCATGAGGAGTTCAAAGTTAATGGTTAGAGATTAAACATACCTTGGGAGAAAAGTGGAAGAGTAACCCTTAGTTACGAGCGAGGGAAATTGAAGAAAGCAGAGTGATGGTAGCAGAAAGTCGGTAAAAATTGCAAATTTGAAGCTGACTTTGTGGAAGGCAAATCACGCCGGTTGTTTTTAATTTTTTCTTGTTATAGTTTAAAATTTATGTGTTTTAAATTTCTAATAACTTATTGTGATTTTATTCATTATTGATTGAAGAGTGAGTAAATATTTTTTTTTAGTTTCACGAGGACAATGAGAAGATTGTGCAAGGGAAACATCTATGATCAAACTTGATTAGCATAAGAGACCAAAAAAGGGGCAGTATATTCTTCTTGATTTGATTTTAAAAGTTTGTCTTTGATATAGCATGATTGAAAGTTTGAGGTAATTTTTATCTTGTTTGGTGCTTAAATTTTGAATGTGATGCATAGTGTAAGTTGTTGAATTTTTGCATAATGAAGATGAATTGAGGATTGTAGTTGTTTTGATTGGGAGTGAATAAATTGAAATTGCTGTAATTTGAGGTGTTTACATGTTTGAGTCGCAACGTGTCCAAAGTTGCAACCCGAGAATGCCCGGATGTGAAAAATAAAGTGGAGAAAGAAAGTCAAAATAATGGCGAGGTCACGACTAAAATAAAAGAGAAGGGAAGAACGTTTTATGTTGCAACATCAAATTCCCTGTCGTGACCACATTTCAGGTCACAACAAAAATTTTAGTAAACGAATAGTCCAAAAGTTAATAAAGTGGATTTTCAAACCTCTCATTTTGGCGTCCTAGCGATCCCAATTAAAATTCATTGAAAATCATTAATTTAGAGGCTCAATACTTAATGTTGCGACTCCCATATCGCTGTCATGACAGTTAACCCAACGTCTATTCCACTTTAAATTCCATTAGACTACAATTCACCCCAACCTTTCAGTTCTGCATCATTCATTCAGAATCTTTGAAATAAATAGTTACTAATGCAGAAACATAAATCAATGTCTTGATTGAGCGAGTGGTTTATGTGCTCGGTTCGATGAGAATGTCCAGGAGAATTTAATAACTTCCAAGAAAAAGATCAATATTCTCACCAAATTCCCCAAAACCTACATTGGAAATATAAAGAGCAGAATTAGAAACACTCATTCAATTCATTCATCGAAAATTTAAAGAGAATAAATAGCCTTGTAGTTCCCCAGAGACACAAAAACACTATAAAGGATGGAAAACAAAGGAAAAATAAACAAAGAGAATGGAGAAAAGGAAGAATGAGAGAAAGAAGAGCTCAAGGGTTGCGAACAGAGTTTATGGATAGATAGATCGGAGAAAACAAACGATTAAATTCTTTATTCCATAAAACGCTATGTAAATAGAAGTGGTTGATGGGAAGGGAATTGGAAGAAGGGTTAATTAGAACCCATCGACGAGGCTCCAAGAAAAGGAAAAAGCTCACGCTTGATTTGTTGCGACCTTGATCATGGTAGAATCACTCTTGGAGCGAAGCTCGAGTGCAGTGAACAATTAGGCGAGGCTATGACCTTCGGAGAAGACATAGGATTTTAGATCCAAGGAAATAGAAGTTTTCTCCTAATTTAGTTCTGATCTTATTTATTTGTAAGGAAGCGATTGTATAATATCAAAATGTTTTGATATTTGAATAAAATTCTTGTTATTTACAAATTGATTGTTATTAGTGATATAGGCGAAAATTTTGTTTTGTGTCATTTTAATTTAGCATGATAAATAAATAAATGCCTTTTCTGTGTAAGAATCAAATAAATAATTCTGTTCTTTCCCGAAGCAGCAATTTAAGCAGGCGTGAATGATTAAAGCGGAAATTAGGAGTATTGCTACATTGTTTTAAATTCGAGTTTAGTTTCTTGAAGTGGAAAATTGGTTATGGGTGATGGAACAAAATACTTGGTTAAAATAATGTAAGTAGGCAATTAAATAAATACAAGTCTTGAAGAAATAATACACTTGGGTCAACAAAACTTATGAAACTTTGAGATGAATTAAGACATCTTAAAATTCAAGATTGAGAGTCCATAGTCCTAGAACTTGTTTGATTATTGATTGAGGCAAAATCTTAGGTGAAAATAGCCAGCAAGTGATAGAGCCGTCGCGGCGGGTTTGGGCTTTTTCTAGCCACTACCCTCGATATCTTCAAAAACATATTCTCTAGTTCATGATTTGAGCCAAAATAAGCCTTATTTCTTGATAAACAGCAGCGAAAGCCCTAAATTCTCTTCCTTACTGATAAACACAACGACAAGAGCCCAAATTATCCGATTTAGGTTCATAAAAGTTCTTATAAAGGAAAAGAAACAAGTTTGAGGCAAAAATATTTCAAATTTTACAATGAAGGAGGTGAAGAGTACGAAGCAAAGCTAGTGAAATAAGAATAAGTTTTGTCTTGTGGCTTTATATTCCTTAAACAATTAAGCTCGTAGAGGTGTTTTAACTTTGGTACCTAATATTGTATTGGTATGGGAGTTGCTAGCCAAAGTTCTCTAAAGTAATAGAAGCCTAGAAGATAAAAACATTGCACTATTCCCAATCCTAGAAAAACACAAAAGCAAAGGTTCGAAACAAAGGCTGGCTTTGAATAAAGTGCATATGGAAATTGAAATTCCTAAAAGGAATTCAACATGAAGATGGAATCAGGCGAATTGAAGAGAGATCGGCAAGAACAAAGAAGAAAAGGGTGAAAGTTGGAGCGACAAGTATAGAGGAAAGGTGGAAATGGGTGATTTACAACTTAAATTTTCCCAACCTGCAAATTTTCGTGACATTACAAGCACGAAGGAACCTCATTGATTTTGAAGGTTGAATTTACCTACATTGGTGGAGATCAATGTAAAAGAACAAGCCTATGGGACTTTGACAAACAGTCCAAGAAAAACTCCCCGAGGAAAATTAACTAAATTCAACATGAAGATGAAAAGAGTTGAAAGACACGCACACACACCTGAGAACAAGACTTATTGAATAAGTTGTTTAAATACATTAGTTCATCAAGAAATTTTTGATAGAAGTATACCATGTCTTATTCTTGAATCTGGCCCGAAATTTAAAATCATGCTGGTATCTCTTAATTCCATATCGAGAAAGATTGGAATGAGAAAAGGCGTAGTATGAATCAAGAAAAATGTCCTTAAGAATTTTAAGCTTATTTTTTTGAGGACAAACAAGTGCTCACTTTCTTTTACTTGAGGACAAGCAAAATTTTAAGTTTGGAAATTTGATGAGTCACAAAAACTCATTAAGTTTTTAATCCATTTTACAGTATATTATGAGATAAATGTTGATTTGTTCTGAAAAGTGGATAGTGCTAAATTTCATTTTGCGGGAAAATACGACAAAAGCTTCGAATCTTAGCAAAATATCGGAAGAAGCGCTCTGTGAAATTAAAGTCACAGCGAAAATTCAAGTCACGAGCCGGAAGCTGGTCTGTGCATTCCAGTCCGCGACATGTCGACAAATTCATTTGGAGAAGAAATAGAAAACTTGAACAAGTGAAGTCGTGACTTAGAGAAGGAGGTTGAGACAAAGAAAACGTGGTCGAGACTAAAGGAAATAATCAAAGGAAGAAATTCATGTTGCGACATCACTTTGATGTCGCGACACCAACTGAAAAGAAATGATGTCGACATCACTCTAGATCACGACAGGATCCGTCTATGAAGCCACAAAGAGAGTCTTTTGCAAAGAAAGAGGTTGCAACTAGTTTTAAATGCAAGGGTCCATTTCGTAGCCAGCGACACCACTATGATGTCGCGACATAAGCGGGAAGATTGGTGCAACCAAAATAGAGTTTGAAGGAGAATTCGCTGACCTATAGCCAAGCCGAAGCACTTGCTAGAGCGAACTTGCGACCTTTTACAAATCAGGATCGAAATGATGTCGCGACCACTCATTAAGATCGCGACACGAAGAGGCTGACGAGAAGGCGGTGCGACATGCGAGGTCGCGACTGGAAATAGGTGGGAAGAGGAAATTTGTTGCAGCATTAGAGCGAGGTTGCAACCGAGAAGAAATGGGAAGAGAAAGGGTCGCGATATAAGAGTGAAACATATGAAGGCAAAAAAGACCACCAACACAATTGCAGCCAAATCAAAGTCACAACATGAAGTCATCATCTGAAACGAAAAGTGGTCGGAACTAAAAGCGTGTATGACTTCGAAGTTGGAAGAATAGAAAGACAATGATGTCGCTGACATATAGCGAGTCATTTATCAACAACGAAAAGGCTCTTGAAAATGGTGTGACCACAGCGATGTCATGACCACTTGATCAAAGCGGTTGCGAAGACAAAGCGGATGCAAGCAAAGAAAAGAAATTCGCGGCCCGACCACAACCAATCAAAGAGAAATTAGCCATGACATCAAACCAGATCAGACATGGGGACAGCTCAGTGAGGTTTTTCTTTGGAGTTCCACAGACATTTTGGGGTTGGCCCAAACTCTTTTACGGTATAAATAGATGACTTTAGAATGGTAAGTAGTTTTCCTAGTCTTCTTTGCAAAGGAAGAGAGAACTCGGTGTATCTTTAAAGTAGATTTTATTTTATTTTATTTTTAAGTTTTGAATAACGAGGCGTGTGAGACCGGAGGTAGAGCTGGATTTTGGTTCTGTATTTTTCTTAAGTATTAACTTGCGATAATTTATGAAATCTATAAATTTAAAATTCATTTCTTCTACATTGCAATTACAGGTGGTTGTAAGTGATCGATTCTCCACGTTTCTTAGTCGCGTGCGATAATTAGAGAGCGTAGCTCTATTTGAATTGATTACATTTAGTTCTGATCTTTCTGCACAATTATGGAGAATTAATTTGGGTTGATTTTTACTTAATCGAGTGTCGTTTTGAATGGATAAGTTCCCAATAAGTATTACTTAATACCGATTGAGAGAATGTATCTTACACTCGATATCGGATGCTATCTGCATGACACGAGAGATGGAGATTCTGAGGCGAGAGCATTCTTTTACAGATATGTTGACTACCATTGGCGAACACAGAAACTGAGAGTTCATTTTGATAAATCCCCGTTAAACATAATTGAAGTTGGAGGGTGTATTTAACAATATAAATAATCGAAGTTCACCTTAATCTAAAGGTAAGTTCCAATCCCACGTGTTAGCAGATTTAATCAAGGGAAAGGATAAACCCCATAGATCGGAGGTTGAGCCACCAATTAAGTGGTAGAAACTTTGCAAAAATCATGAGAAGATAAGCAAAATTTATTTGTCAAAGCATGATAATAAGGTGTGAAGTATGAGAAAAAATGCCGGATCTTGCAAGAGAAATTTGGAATACGGTGTTGGTTGATCTTGTCTTCGAGAGAAGCAAGGATATCTAATTAGTGAATATGGAGAAATCCAATTCCAATAATTAGGAAATCTTGGACAAAAATTAAATCCATATAGAAGCAGTGGATTTTATTAACAGGAATTGTGTTCATTAACATTCATTGATGGTTTTCGTTTTCTCCTGAGGAAAGCTGATTCAATCCATTCTTTTATATACAATTTATTTTTATTCATTCACTTTGTTTTAGTTTAGTTTGAACATATTCAATAGTATGATCATTAATTATTTTTAGATAAAAACTTTCACTATGAGTTTTGAGTCTAAATAGTATGGAATTTTAGTAGTTAGGTAGTTGATGCGTAATTTGCTATCAATCTCTGTGGGAATGATACGGACTTACATTAGATTTTTAATACTTGTATGCTTTTATTGTGTAGTGTCATAGGGCTTGATATATTTTAAATCATGAACATTAGGAGAAAATTATTTTATCAAGCAAGCTTATTATTGTATGGATCTCGAAGAAGTGTAGGCTCTTAGCTATGTTGGTTGAGGGTTTTAGTCTATATAGATTGGAAGCTTGCATCTGTGTAACCACTTACAACCAGATCATCTTCTAATCATCGCACCAAGAACAGCATCTTTAGACAACTGCTTAGATGCCAGAATGTTCATGACGGTATCCACGATGACTCTCATTGGGATCGTGGTATCTACTAGTTATGCTTAAAGCATAAGATACATTTAGTCTAGTGCACAACATGGCATACATGATGGGATCCTATTCTTTGACGTAAGGAATCTTACTCATCAAGCTCTCGCTCATCTTTAGTGTTAGGACAAAGATTTGCTAGAGTAATACCATGAGACATGGGTAAGTATCCTCTCTTTGGAATCTTGCATCTTGAACCGTTTTGATTACTTTATGCAATGTAAGCACTTTGACGAACCAATCAACCTCTTCAGATCTATCTCTATAAATCTTTATCCCTAGGATATGGGCGACATAGTCTTCAGTGAAGCTTACTTCCTAACGAGACTGACATCTGCGGTAGGGATATCATTCTGATAGGTAAAATATCATCAGCATGTAGGGCCAAAAATACAATTGCGCTCCACTAATTTTCTTTATATTTGAAATATGCTTCATTTTGACAAATCCAAACACACATTGATTCATCATGAAGATTCCAGCTCTTAAAGGCACTTCAAACCATATATGGATCTTTGAAGCTTGCATACTTCACGGAATTCTTGGTTGTACAAAACCCTCGGGTTGTGTCATGTACATCCTCAAGTAAGTTTCCATTAAGAAGCGGTTTAACATTCATTTGCCAAATCTCATAATCATGATATGCGACAGCGTGTAAGTACGATAGACTTAAGCATAACCATGAAAAGGACATCATAGTCATACCATGAGTTTAATTTGAAGCCTTTTGCGACTAGTCTTGCTGTAAGTATACTTTACCATCATGTCGATTTTCTTTTTTTAAAAACCCATTTGCCAATGGTATTTGTACCTTGGTGCGATCGATCAAAGGTCCATACGATTATCATACATAGTTGAATTTGAGAGACTTCACTGACTCATACATTTCTGATGCAGATCAACATAGCCTCTTGATAGGTAGTGGGTTCATTTGATCCATAACAATGCATCATGGTTATCGATCACAAGAAATCCATATCTCTCGGGTTCATGACGTATCTATGAATCTCGTAAATTTTGTGCTATGAGTGTGTCGACAATAGTTTGTTGTGCCAGGTATCACGAGGCGGAGTTCAATGTTATCTTGTGGTTCTCGAACTTCTTCAAGTTGTACCTTATACTTGGTTCCTTTAGAAATAAATTATTCTAGAAGACTCCATTCGGGCAACAAACACTTTTTCTCTGTAGGTTGGCAAAGTAATATCCTTAGTCTCTTTAGGATACCCCACAGACATTGTGGTTTTGGGCTCAGCTTATTTGAAACGGCGTTTTACATAGGCCTCACAACCCCAAATCTTAAGAAAGACAAGCGGGCCCTTTTACGGGTCACATCCATAAAGGTGTCTTTTCATGGCTTTGGATGGAACTTCGATTTAGTGTGAAACATGATTGTACAAGAAGTGCCAACTGAAAAGGTAAATGGAAGATCTATTGGACTCATCATAGATCGAACCACTTATCTAATAAAGTTCGATTCCTTCTCTCGACACACCATTCCATTGTATTTGTTCGGGGGGAGTTAATTGTGAAATGATTCACAAGTTCTAGATGGTCATCAAATTCTTGAGATCAATGTGTTAGCCACCTTGATGGTCGAAGTGCCTTGATTGTCTTGCGAGTTGGTTTTGTACTTCATTTTGAAAAAGATTTGAACATTCAAATGATTGGTTATGTCTCATAAGTGACACCAACATGCTCTAAAGTCATTAGTAATATATTAGTATAACATCTCTAGCATCGAACTTGTGGTCACATACATGCATGTATGAGATCTGATAATTCATTGGCCTTTCATGTGTCAGTAAAGTTATTTGTCATCTTGATGAACAAGATTCATATCATGATTCAAATCAAATGAATTCAAAAGTCCAACTTAGTGGAGTTTTGACATGTATAATTATGAAATTGTTGGATTTTTTGAAGAGTTCATAACTGTAAAGACCATATGATATCCAAACCAAGCATTTGCATAGAACGTAATCTTTATGAAAAATGGGCATTATTATTCTTAATAATAAAGAAAAACCATGTTATATGAAATAGTGAAATAATATTCCACATGTAGGAACATAATAACAATTGTCAAGCTAACAAAAGCCCAGCATTGAGTAGAAATGGGATTCATAACTTCCTCTGAGCCAAAGCAGCGACTTTTGCTCCATTGCCTACTCGTAGATCAAACTTGTGATTTGTTGTCTACTCCTTTTGAGTCCACGCATTTGTACAAATGTGAGATCCACATCAGTATCTAATACCCGGAACTGAAGGAAAAATTAATGCATTATATAATACCCAGAACAGTCTACGATGCTGGCTTCTTCTTCTTCAAGTCCTCTAATCGACACGGTTTCTAGCTGTGTGACCGAGGTTCATTCTGAAAAACAAACACCCTCCTATGGGACTTTTGGCCTTGGGTTCGGGTTTGAGGTTGGGTTGAGCATTGGACTTTCATACCCTTGCCTTCCCTGCCTCTTTTGAAGCCCTTTCCATTTGAACCATGGGCATGGGCGGGCTTGGATTTAATATTCTTCTCGGCGGTTTTAAGCATGGGTATGCGGCTTAGAGATAGATTTGTCCATTTAGTTTCATGTTATAGTTCGTGACAGCTGGCCATAACTATCGGGAAGTGGTCGGGATCCGTCGGTTGCGACTCTTGGCTCAATGGAAATCCAAGCCTATCAAGGTGCTCAATATAGCCTTTCATTTTAGAACATGAGCACTAACTGAAGCACCCTCAGCCATCTTACTTGAGAATCTTTCATTACTAGGTAAATCTCATACCTTTTCTTGCCTTGCTGTTCTTTGGAACATTTCCTTTGATCATATCATAGCTTCCATATTTTCCAGTCCTTAGAAGTTGAGAACTCATGGTAAGTGGCATCGAGCGTGCAGCATCAACAAGTCATTATGATGCTTCTCATAGCATTCTTTTCGGTATAGGAGCATTATTAGGCGATTCTTGAGAGAAGTTCATCCGAGGACATAAAGCTGCCTGCCTTTGAAGTCAATTATAAGATTTCAAAACAGTCAAGGAAGTTAGTCCCGATAAGTTTATCCTTCGGGAGGCGATCGCGGTGACATGAAGTGTAGAATTGTTGTTGTTATTGTTGTGTATAATGAATGCAGAAGTTAGATAAGTATTTTGATTATGAAAAATTCTCACTAAATTATGACCCTCGAGAATAATCATATTAATCTAGTGAGCTAAGATCCATATTTTACTCAACTTTAAGTCATTTTGGCATGACACTTAAGAATGAGATTGTTGGGTAGGTAACTCTTACCAATTACATCTCATTTGACTCTTAGATATTTATGGATTTTGACATCATATGTCTAGCATGTTTAAATCACTCTAATGCTGAATTAGACTAATGAATTTGATAACTAATAAGTTAAACCATTTTTAAACATATAGGTACTTTTCCTTACTCATCTTGTCTCACTAATAGCAACCTAATGTAATTATGCTGGTAGACCCACATTAAGGTGATAAGGGTTTGACAAGTGTTTAAAAATATGGATGGCATGCTAACTTTAAATTTTATGTGAGGATCTTGATTGATTTTAATTTTCAATTAATAGATCTCATCATACATCTAATTATCACATACTCATGTAACATCATACATAGCATCTCATACATGCATATAATAAACGTGTCATTATGGCCCTTATCTAGATTGATCTCCATAAGCGATATGAAGATCAGCAGTCATTCATGTAGTAATAGCGGCTCCATGATGTCGATTTGACCACGGCTTCTTGCATGGAACACCTAGCTCCTCCATCATCATGGTTGGATTGCATGACTTCAAATGGCTTGTATTGTCTCTTGTTTTATTACAATAATTAAATAAATACTACTAATAGTAAAAATAAAATTACAATAAAACAAAAAAAAGCAGCACTGCAAAACGTATTAATAATTACAACCCTTATAAAAATAATAATAATAACCTATCAATCACGTGTAGTCCAAAAAGGCCCATCTTGTGCCATGTGAAGCAACACAACATACAAAATATATCATGTTATCATACAGTATAAACAATTTATTAAAAATAGTCTAACAGGCGTGTGTTTAAAACCCGAATTAAAACCAATTATAATAAAAGCATTAGAGTTTAGATCTCAAAAATTAAATTTTCATTGATCTCATCGATAAATTTTTGAATAAAAGCGAGAAAGCCATCGAAATCACATTAAACGACATATTAACTGTAATCATTACACATAGAACTATTTTAGCACCACCATAAACAATCATTGATAAATCGGAAATTGATATATGAATTTGAATATGTATTAATCACGATTAAGACAAAAGCAATCATATAACATTGCTATTAAACACTTTAAGCAATATCCCATGGGATTCTTAATCATATTAATGAATCCTTTTTTTTTTTTTTTTGGAGTTCAGTTCAATTAGTAATACCTTAGCAAACCTATTGCTATATTGGGTTGCACAAACCATATTATCACATATGTTCAGCATAAATCGTGAATCATGCCACATCACATACATCTTGATCAAACATGGCATTGTCGATTTTTATGTGAAGTGGCTGATACCCTTGTTGGGTTACGTGAATATCAATATGATTGGAACATAAATGCGTGAATTTAAAATATTTTTATCCTTAACCCACCACTTGATCACATACGTTTCATAAAAGCCGAAGGAAGGATAAGCGAAACTTACCTCCTGTAGATCGGTCATTAAAGCCTTGAGAAGTCTACGTCTTGGTTTATTCGGATCTTCAAAGTCTTTTTGAAGCGACCACCCTCTACAAGTATCCACACACGAGCAAAATAATGAAACGATCTTGAATCTAGTTAGGGTTTGTCTTAAAACGAAGTGGGTTTTCTTTTCTTTCTCTCTTTTGGTTCTTAGAGTAAAAAGGCGACTACTACAAAATATATATGTCTCACATATATATCTATATAAGTCTACTAGGGTTTTTAGTCAAAATGAATTTTATATTATTATATATTTAAAACTCTTTTTAAATAATAACAATTTAAATTCAATCCTTATGAATAATAAGAAGGAAGCAATTATATTATTATATATTTAAAACTCTTTTTAAATAATAAAGAATTTAAATTCACATCGTAATAAAAAAACCTTTCTGAATTATTTCCTTATCGATAAAGAAAATATAACAAATTAATTATTTGTTATAATTTAAATCACCAATTTAAACTTTCTCCAAAAATAAATTAAATTTAAATAACAACTAATTGTTATTTGTAATTTAAAATAATCTCATCATTTAAATTATACAGAAATGAAAACCATAATTTATTATTTGTTAGCAGTAATGACCCTATAGTTAATTAACATTGGCATTGAGCTAAAATCACATTTGATCCTAAGTCATAGAAGTGGCCTCTAAGCGAGACATTATGGCTTACCGATTAAATGAAAAACTCGTGATCGAGACTTAACAACAATATAGCTAATGACATAATCGCTTTTGTCTCATGATATCTTGATAGAATATAAGGCATGGACAAAGTCAACCTTATACGTTCTATCTTTGATTGCACCAAGGCCAATTGGCCCGGCTAAATGATGACATTGATCTCCATGATTCATTTTGAGCACGTTTCATGCATTCTCGGAGTCTCGATTGTCGGGGAGACCGAGAGATATATCTCTGTTATAATAAGAGGACAAATTCCATCTTAATCGCTCATATCTCACTACAAAATTCTTATTATGTTCAAGTATAACCTTTATAGTCATCAGATTAGAACAACGTTGATTATATCAAAACACAATGTATTCCTTATGTTGAGAACTATAGCGATCTCGAATTGAAAAGTTTAATAACACAACTATTAGAGATTAGCTTATGACTTTGATCCATGTATTAATCTCAAAGCTGGGTCTATCCATGTTGTTCTCAACAAATAGTATAAATTTGATTTATATCTCATACACATATTCATCCCATGAATATCAATCCAAACTTTTCAACTATCTTAATCATTATTATTCCCCATGATAGCAGATTAAGGGACATTTAGAAAAATTATGTGTATTTCAAGGATATTATATATAATAATCATCATAATAATAAATTCTCATAAATAGTCAAAATACCATGTCCCTTCATGTGGGCCTAAAGCAACTATTACTAACACCTTGGCCCTGATGCGTGCACAGACGAGGTGCCTCGACACAGTACCTTACCTGGGCAGCGGTGCCTCGGCTGGTGCCTTCACAGGCATGGTGCCTCATTACAGTGCATGCCTCGACAGGGTGCCTGGGCCTAGTGCATGCCTCGACCAGTGCACTATGACTAGTGCATGCCTAGGCCGAGTGCGCCTCGACCTGAATGCATGCCCTGGTGCGATGCTTTAGCCTGGTATGCTGGGCTTGCGGGCTCATGGTGCTTGGCTGAGGCACGATTACTGCGTAGTGCATGCCACAGCCATGGTGTAAGCCCCTAGTGCCTTGCTAGGCAAGGTGCCTTCACTAGTGCATGCTGGGCATGATGCCTCGGCTGGTGCATGCTGCCTGAGCATGGTGCCTTCGGCAGTGCTACTTGGGCTTGATGCGCCAGCCTAGGCACCGCGCGCTAACGTCTTTGCCCACAAGTGCACACACACATGCGACTTGTGGCATGGGTGTGCTCATATACCACCCGAGCCCTCGACATCCGTTTTCTGCATCTGGCTAGACAATGACCCCTTTGCTGGCTCTCCCGAAGCCGATCTTTGTCGACTCGTTGCTGGGCGCCATCTTCGCTGCCCTCGGTCGTGGAGTAGAGCGGATGTTCTCCCACGTTCTTGAGCCATGCCTCTCGTTCCTTAGCTGTAGTTGCCTCGGCAGGTGCCTTGGCTAAGCACGGTTGTAATCTCTGGTGCGTACCTGGGCATGGAAGGCCTTGACCTAGTGCGTGTAGGCAGGTTCCTCGGCTTTGGTCGTGGCAGGCACGGGTGCTGGTGGTCATGCCTGGGCACCGATGCCTGGAATCTGGTGCCTTGCCTGGGCATGGTTCTCGGCTTAGCGCCTTTCTAAATGGGTTCATGGCAGTGCCTTGCCTGGGCACGGTGCCTTGGCCCGATGCCTTGCCTGACGCGGTTCCTCTCCTAATTGCCTTGCACAAGCACGGTGCCTCGGACTAAGCGCCGTGACATGCTGGGCACGGTTGCCTTGTAGGAGTGCGTGAACATGGTGCCTCGGCTGAGTGCCATGCCATGCCTAGACACGATGCGCAGGCATTTGTTCATTTCCCTGAACATGGTGGCTTAGACACACTTGAGACTTGCAATCTTGTTGTCTAGGCTTGTCTTTGTTGCTTGATCAACTGTCGGTTACTTGAAATAGTATTATCATTCGCTACTCATGCCCTCTGATGGTACTCTGACATCACTTATTTTTAAGTGTGCTTGTTAGGGAGATAACTCGACTAGTCACGGTTCGGTGTGTGGTGCATCTTGTGGTCGCACGATGGCATGTGAGTGACTCATTTGGTAATGGGTTGGTAGGCTCCTTGCTCGTGCAACGAACTATTGCCATGTCCACTATAATTCTAAGCATAAAGCGCTTGAATCAAACCTTGGTCATGTAACATAATGGTTCTGTGTTGCCTTCCCGATCGATCGAATTTTTCTCTCGAGCACGTTGCCTTTCTCCACCTAGCTACAGCACAAATGCGGGGCGGGTGGACCTTCTGGCGATCATGGGTGCTCCCATGTACTCCCCCCACGCGTGTGACCATGCGAAGGGGTTTCCTGATGAGCCCGTGATGATGGCTAGTGTTCGGATGTGGAACCTTAACATGGGCATGGGATCCCAATGATCCACACTCTTTGCCCCTAGAGCTTAAGTGTTCATCGCTGAAGCAGCGTATGTACGATGTTGACTCAGGTTGCCTCGTCTCCCCATTGTGGTACAGGCTAGGTGCATGAGGTTAGGCGTTGCTGCAAAGAATATTTACACAGTTGATCCTGCCGGTAGTCATATGTTGTCTCGAAGATTAATCCGGCGTATTGTAGTATGAACTAGTCGGCTGTGAATGCGAATGTCATTAAATCGGTTATAGTTTGTTTGATGGTACTTGCTACTCGGATAGCAGTAGTAATTCTAGAAATTTGTCGTGCAGTGAACCACGACTTGAAGGGATGCATTTATTAGATAAAGGTCGGCGTTTATTCGTTGCTACGATGATTCATGATAACTTTCGGATCTTGCGACCATCGTGCGGTGATAACTTCGTTCAGTCACCTTATCGACTTTCGATGGTAGGATAGTGGCTGTATCAACCTGGAACTGAATAACACAAGTCCGTGCGGCATGAAACGGCCTTGTATGGCCGGCAAGAAGCCAGGTACGAAGGCAGATGGGAAGCAAAGTTTAGGAGAGCCTGGCGTGAGCTAGCACGCACATGGGGAAAGCGAAATGTCTGGAAGGACACGCCGCGGTGGGCGTCACGGCGCTCCCCCGCCGAGGAAGCTTGGGGGGCCTAGGGCATGGCGCGGGACAAGCCCAGGTCGGTGTGGGAATGTCGGTGTGGGCGAGGCCTTGGGCGTCGAGCTTCATCAGAGTGCAGCAAGGTTCACATGGGAGTCTGTGCCGGGAAGGACTCCCAGGCGTGAACTCCCGGGCGGGAAGGACTCCTGCTCCCTAGGCGGGAAGGAGCTCACAGCGGGTTTGGACTCCTGGCGGAAGGTCTCCCGCGGAGGGGACTCCTAGGTGGGACAGACTCCTAGGCGGGGAGGACTCCTACTCCTGGTGGGAATTACGTGGCTGTGTATAGGAGTTTCATTCAGTCACGACTCCTAGAGCGGGAAGGATTGTGTTGGCTTGCTGGATTGAGGACTAGAGTTAAAGTAGGACTCTTAGTCATAATTGTACTAGGATTGCCCTTGAGCATCTATAAAAGACTGTGATGCCAGCAGTTAATTAAATGTCTTGGGTTGGATCCATAGAAAAGCATAGAGCATCCTAGGATGTGGAATTTACTGGTGTCTTGTATTTTAGTAGCTAATAAAATACGAGTTGGGGAGAGTGCCCCGTAAGACTTGTGTTTGAGAGAATTGTGAGGCATTGAGAAGGCTGGCCTAGTGGGTTTCTAGGTGCCACACACGAGCCAAAAAGAGGGCGTGTGATAGTTGGTATAAGAGCCACGGATGGCTAACGCAAGGATGATGGTTGATGCGTCGCGCAAGCAACAAGAAGGATGAGGCCGAGTAGGCACCTAGGTGTCCGTGCTTGACACCTGAGATGCACAAAGAATCGAGATGAACTCCACCCTTCGACCTCATCGCCGATGTCATCCCGCTCGCCGACCTGCTGGGTGAACTCACTGAGGCCCGAGAGAAAGCCGAGAACTAATCAGGTAATCCCATGACTAAATGTGCACCATGACCGAGGAGTTCAAGTGGTTTCAACCGATCCCAGAGGGGGAGACCGCAGCGCCAAGCAGTTGCTGGTGCAGGCACACCACCGCCGCGATCCGCCTCCCGGCTGGTGCGAAAGAACGAGCCCAAAGCCTCCGTGGCTGGCGAACGCAAAGACTCTGGGAGAACTTCCTCTCGGGACATGGAGCAACATCATCACCGCCGGACTACCAGCGGGTGAACAAAATCTATAACCACTATGTATTTGATGTGTGATGCAAAGCTTTGGTGGCTGACCAGACGAGAGGACGACTGGTCACGGGTCGACCAAAGATCGAGAGCCGAGATCTCGAAAGGAGTCAAGGATCGGCCTCTACCCATGAACACAAACGGGAGGGCGAGGAGTCTCCAAGAAACCGAAGCAAATGGGCTCGGCCAGAGATCGAGGAAAGAGTTTAGCTCGTTGATCCTTGACATCAAGGACATGTCCGAAGTCGATAAGATGTTTAACTTCATGTCCGGGTTGCAAGGATGGGCTTAAACTAAACTGAGGAGGCAAGGTGTCCAAGACTTGCCCTCAGCAATGGAAGCAGTGGACTGCCTATCTAACTACAGAGTGACCTCTTCCTCTACTCCCACCCAAAAAGGAAACACAATAAAGAGTCAACCTAAGTCGATGCAAAGACCTCCAAGGCTGAGGCAAGGGTCAGCCAGTCGCGTGATGAGCAAAGTGGGGGAGAGCGGACTCCTCACAAACTACCAGGCCACTGAGATGCTTTATCTGTGGTGGCCCACATCGAGCGAGGGATTTCCCAAAGAAGGAGAAGCCTGGGCGCACTCATGGACGGAAGACTGTGGAAGATAATCCGGTAGAGATCCCTACAAAGAGCCAACCCTTCAGCTTGTTAACGTACGCGAGCCGAGCGACTCAATGTGGACTGATGTAGCGTCAGTCACGAATCGGCAAGGCACTGCGTATCAGACAAGTGGGGCGACCCATAATTTTGTATCAACAAAGGAGGCATCCAAACTCGGATTGAAGCTCGCTAAAGATGACAGCAAGCTCAAAGTCGTAAATAGCCAAGCATAAGAGACGCATGGTATGGCGAAGAACATGGCACTGGGAGATGGGGATTAGGAAAGCAAAATGATAGACTCCTTAGTGTTCCTTTGGATGATTTTGATTTCATTTAGGAAACGATTTCTTCCAAAGAGCCAAGGTAGCCTCAGCTCCGCACTCGAATGGATTGCTGATCATGGACGTAGCGTACCATGCTTAGTGGCGCACAGCAAGCCTAAGAGACCTTCAGGGGAGAAGACCTTGTCTTCCCTACAACTAGAGAAAGGCCTTAGGAAGGGCTAGCATATGTGTCACAAGAATGATCGAGATCAAGCTCACAAAGGCTCGAAGTGCCGTATGCCATACCATACCGAGGAGATTTTCCGATGTTATGCCTCCCGTTGCCTAAGAAGTCGCCACCGAGGAGGCAAGACGTGATCATCGATAGAGCTCGTGCTGTGGTCGAGACCTTCCGTCAAAGCCCCAATCTGGATGATCTCTACCAGCCGAGAGAGTCAAGCAAGCAATGACGAGTCAGCTGATTTGTGTCCAAACCAACCTCCAAAGCAATCGTATGGAGCACCGTGTTGCTCACAAGAAGCAAGATGGACGCCTGGATGTGTGTGGATTACCTGCGCACCGAATAAAGTCACGAACAAGAACACATCGACACCTATGGCTGCTAAACCGTTCGGATCGATCGAGCAAGGTCAGTACTTCACCAAGCTGCACTTCAGCGATCGATATGGCAAGGCAAGGTACCGGCGGGATGAGGCAAAGACTACATGGCATCAGATGAAGTTTTGAAATTTTTAGTTATGCCTTTAGTATGACTAATGCCCCGCCATTTTGTAACCTCATGAATGATGTCCCTATTCGATTCCTACATTCATTCGTGGTATAATTTAGACGACATAGTGATCTACAAATTCGAATTTAAAGATCACGTGGTACACTTTGAGATGGTGCTTGACGTAATCGAGGCGCAACCAGCTATAGCGTCAAGAAAGAGAAGTGTGAGCTCGCTGCACCGCAGACTGCCATCATCCGACTTCAAAGTCCGGGAGATAAGCTGGCGGATGGTGCGGCGCGTGGGCAAAGAATTCGAGATCGGGTCGCCCACCAAGGTGACGTAACTTCGACGCTCCTGGCCAGCAACCATTACAGAGATTTACATCAGCTATCTCCCAAGATAGCCAAGGCTCTACAGACCTTTTCAAACAAGAGAGGAAGTGTAAACGGGATGCAGAGTGCCGTCGCCTTCCAAAAGCTCAAAGACGTGATCACCCCGTAGCTAGTTTTGAGACTCCGCCCGACTTGAGTTGTCGCTTAAAGTGCATACTGATGCGTCGACAGGCCCTGTGTGGAGTTCTGTAAGAGGGGTATCCAAGAGCATTCGAGAGTCGAAGTTGAATACAATAGAGGTGCGTACAACGCCCATGAGAAAGAGATGATCGCACAATCCATTGCCTTGAGACTGTACACTACTTAATGGGAACCGATTCGTAGTAGTTGGATCGACACGTTGCTAACACTCTTCACAACTCAAAAGAAGCTTATTGCTAAGCAAGCTCGATGGTAAGAGTTCTTAGATGACTTTGATTTCGTGTGGGTGCATAAGCCGGGTCGACACAACCAAGTGGTGTAGATGCTTGAGTAGAAGATGAAGTCAGGAAGTTATGTGGGATCGTTGAGCCTTGCTAGACAAATTTCAAACAAATGAAGAGTACTAAGCCGCACAGACCCAACGAGACAAAAGCTGCAGAGCATGAGCAGGAACCACGAGGCGATACTGGCTCGAGAATGAGTTGCTTTACTTCAGAGGAGGGAAGTTATATGTGCCTTCGAGCAAGCTAAGACAGGAGCTGCTGAAGGAAACACATGATACGACGGGTCAAGTCACCCAGAGAGAAAGAATCCGCATCACTGCACTATTTTTCATCGCCTAAGATGAAGGAAGACGCAAGCATATGTCAAGACACATATGTTTATCAAGTTGATGACTGAAAGTGGAAAAAGGAAATGGATTGCATAACCTTGTCCATTCCAGAGAAGCCATGGCAGTGTGTATCGATGGACTTCATTAGTGGGTTTCCGAAAGTAGAGGGCTTTAGATCATTTTTGGTGGTGGTAGACAGGTTTTCCAAGTATGCTAGCTTCGTCCCAAATTCTCGAAAGGGAAGTCTAGTCGACGAGGCAACAAGACATCTTCTTCAAGAATGTTAGAAACATTTTGGGATGCCTCGAGGACATAGTAAGTGATCGAGATACGGCATGTGTGTTCTCAGTTGAGCTGCTCAAGATGTGGGGTACGTAATGCAAGTTCAACTCCGCGAATCACCCCGACCGATGGTTAGACAGAGAGAGTGGAACTGGATGCTAGAAGAGAAGCTGCGCCACTCGTGATATCCTCGTGAAAATTGGTTGGAACATTCAGAGAGCCGGTGGCAAGCCAGTCTCTACACCTCAGTAAAGTGGGAGTTCAACCACGTACGAGCCCTTAAGGTAGCAACGGTTCCAAACACGCACGCCCTCGAACGTACGAGTTATCGAGCAACCCGGATGAGCGTGAGCCCAACAAGCAGAAGTTTGCAAAGTCTCTAAGATTTGCCATGAGCCCAGCACACTCGTAGCGCAAGTAGATGCATGAAGAAGTATGCGAACAAAGGCAGGAGACCTTTGGAATTTAAGCAAGGGGAGATGGTTCTGTTGAAGTTAACTCCTCAGATCTGGAAGAAGATCAGATATAAGCAGTTTCAGAGAGGTTTGATTCCAAAATATGATGGACCCTTTGAAATTGTGAAGCTTATTGGGAACGTGGCCTATAAACTGAAGCTACCAGAGAGGTCGAAGCTTCACCCGACATTCCATGTGTTTCAAGCTCATCACGTTGATCCTAGTCCGACAGAGTGTAAGCAAAGCCGAACCCGCCATGGTTAGAGTCGAAGTTCACAAAGATTGTGCTAACCCTGGCAGATAGGAAGATGGGGAACCTGAAGAACAAGGGACTCGAATACTTAATTCATTGGAAGGACGCCCACGTTGAGGCAAGTTGGGAAAAGGGTGCTAAGACATGACGCTTGAAGATCAGATCCTTGAGTATGCGCAGTTGAAGTCAAAGAGGACGTTGAATACCTCTTAAATGGGAGGGTTTGTCAACCTCGACTAGATAACACGTCCCGCAAAGATGGGCGCCGCCGTCCCATGGCTAACCTAAGGCAAAGATGGGAAACAAGTGTCCGGAGGCACAAAGCGTGAGCCAAACACACACATGAGGGAAGGCAAGCAAGTAATTTGGAAGGGACACGCACAATGGCATTCACTAAGGCCACGACCGAGAGGGGGCCCCAAGTGGCACTCTGAGGCAAACTGACCGCCGCTGGGAATGTCAAAGAATATATAGCAGAGCCTCGCGGTGCTTCCTAATCGCAGTGCAACAAGGATTCCACATGGTTCTGCTGAGTCCTCTCAGAGGAAGGACTCCCAGGCTGAAAGACTCCTGTGGGAAGGACTCCTACCCAGCCTAAAGGCGGGCCGGGACTCCCAGCTGAAGGTCTCCGCTGAAGGACTCCTAGGCGATGCACTTAAAGGGAGGACTCCTACCCGGTGGAATTGCGTGGTTGTGTATAGAGTTTCATTTTAGTCAGACTCCTAGAGCCGAAGGACTTCTGGGCTTGCTTCGGATTGAAGCCTAGAGTTAAAGTAGGATTGTTAGTCATAATTGTACTAGGATTGCCCTTAAGCATCCTATATAAAGGGCCTGTGTGCCCACTTGGTTAATTCATGTACAGGAGTTGGATCCACAGAAAAGCATAGATCATCCCGAGATGTGGGAGCCTTTGCAAGATTGTCTTGTATTTTAGTAGCTAATAAAATACGAGTTGGGGAGAGTGCCCCGTAGTTTCCTTGCGGTTTCGTAAGAGAATTTGCGCACAGAAGGCTAGCCTACTTGCCCTTGAAGCGCCGTACACGAGCCAAAAAGAGGGCTGTGACACCTTACCATGGTATTGAAGGGTGATCTGAGAATTAGGGTTCGACCCCAGAGAGGAGCCCGAGAAATCCAGCCACCATATCCAAGGAAGGCAACAGTGCACTAGAATTACCCAACCCCGACATGGGAGGTAGTGACACAAATAACAATACCCGGATCTTGAGTCTTGTAATTGAATGAGTACAATCTAAATCCCTTAACGAGATCCATTGAGTATAAGTCTAGTGCCGTGAGTCATGCAATTCCAAACAATAGCGCATATTTAAGTTTGTTGCGCTTAAAAGCCTATAGTCGACCGGGATGGGCCTGGCCGTCCTCCTTACTCAGCACCTGGCCCTCTGTCCCTCTACCCGCGATGCCATGGTCTTAATCGACGCCGTGCTCCTGCGTCGCTACTTTGAAGAAATTAGTATGCTCAAAGCAAGCCTACGCTATGGATACATTAGTTACGGGATAACATCAAAGCCGATTTCTGGCCCCATTGTCGGGCTCAGATCTTATAATGATTACGACAGTCGGGGGCATTCCTATTTATATTCGAGGTGAAATTTTTGATTTAGGAAGACAAACAATCATAAAGCATTTGCCAAGGATGTTTTCATTAATCAAGAACGAAAGTTAGGGGCATGATTAGTGCTCAAAAAGTGCTATTTTGAACACTATTTTTAATAGGTTTTGAGCACTTTTTGTGTACTAATTGTTATAATTAACCCAATTGACATGTGCCGGTCCCTATTGCACTTCTAATTGCATTCCAGGGCTGTTTTTGTAGTTTTTGCAGGAATTGGAAGCCAAATTATCGTGTCAATCCAATCATAACCAAAGCTCCAGTTGATTTCCATCAATTCTCATATGGTTTTCATCACTCTCAGCAAGTCGAATGTAAAGAACATCAAAGCTAGAAGATATGGAATAGAGCAAGTGTATTAGCCAATGAACAAGGTTGTAAAATTTCCGCTACGCTGAAAATTCGCCATCATAGCCAAAATCAATCGTGCATAGCTTAAAAATTTTATGCTCGCTTTTTTTTTTAAACGACCGCTTTGGTTTTTCTCCTTCTACCTCACTGTAATGTTGTTGTTTCATATTGTTTTGTAATTTCCTTTTCTGAGCATATATAAGCCCCGCCCCAGAACAAATGGACATCAATCACTTATGCAATAAATTTTTGGGGAGAAGCTTTCAGCTCTCTCGTTTTTTTTCTTCTCTGCTGCACTTTCTTTCATTTTCTTTTTCATTTTCTGGGCATCCAAACATCCTCCGAGGATGACAACTTGGAGGATGGGTTAAGAACCCAAGTATTCCTTGAAGAGGAAGGCTATCGGGCAAGGGATCTCGCGCAACGTAGGTTCTCATACTTTCACCTGTATTCACCGTTATTTTTGGTTTTTCTTCACGCTAGGTTTAAATCCACTAGATTCACCTCAATGACCTGTATTTGGTAATCTTTTAGGGTTCAGTGGATGCTTATTGCTAGATCCACTGAGATTCATTAGTTACCCTCTATTAATCATTGTAAGGTGAGTCAGGGAGACTCATTTTCACTGCCGGGACCATGAATGATCAATAAATGCTGTTTTTCAAAAGGGAAACTTTTAGGGTTTAGTTTTTAAAGCTAAATGAAGATCCGGTTCGGGAAATGACTATAGGTCATTCTCCCAACACGAGGAAATGAACCCAAGGACCCCTCAGTTACCCTAGAATCCTAAGCCCAATATCCTGATACTTCAAGGAGACATCTTTTATTATTTTTCTTATTTCACTTCAGTTTATTTCCGCCACCATCAAAAACTCAATGCTTTCTTTTGGTAAACCCTAAAATCCAAAATGAATTCACCAATTTTGGCCTTCACTGTTAGTCATTTATGCAAAGAAAACCCATCTCTGTGTTTGATCCTAGAGCCGTTATACTGTAGTAGTTACGCTACGGCAGTAGGAGCAACTTAGGTATAAATTTTGTTGATTCCAAAGACCCTAATTGTGGCATCTAATCAAATGATAAGCTATTGCCTGGGATGGTGCCTATGCATTTGACGAGTTAGTGGAACACTTGTGATCCTCATCACAAGTAATCGTGAATTGCTTTATATTTTAATGCCATTTTCTTTAGTTTCATTAAAAAAATATAATTTCTCGAGGACTGTTTTTTGGTGTCACTTCAGGTCGCCTCTATTTCTACTGTAGGATTGCATGTCTAGTGGGTTTGAATTGTGACCAAATGGAAGAGGGAGAGCAATACAGTGAGTATTCACTGGAGAGAAACCCTAGGGCATACATGTCCATGAGGGATTACAGAAACCAGCCTTGGCAAAGTCAGCAACCTGTGGAGAGGAATCCAAAGGAATATAGGTCCATGAGGGACTATAGGAATCCTCCATGGGTGAGTGCACCCTCTTACATGGTGCCTCCACAGTATGCACCCCCTCCACATCCACAGTCAATATCTCCAATTTAGCAAGCCATCCTAAACCTCACCAAGCTGGTGGGTGACGTTGTGGAAGAGCGTAAGAAACCAATGCTCAATTGGCAAAATTCACACTGTGGGAGAACTCAACCACAAAATTGACGGACCAGTGACTCCATTTCAAATCTCGCTAATCAAGAACATGCTCATCATGAGGGAGAAAAATCCGTATGAGGCCCGAGGACACTATGGGCGGAGGAGCAAAGGTCTACAAAGAGCCTACAAGAAGGTCAGTATAGCACTTGAATCCTATTACTGGTGTCATTGCCTTCTTAATGGGAGAAGAAGGAAACAACTCTCGTTGTCGACCGGGAGGAAGCAAAGTGGAAGAACACAAAGAGAACAATTTACCCCCGCCCTAACGACCAACATATCCCGCCCTCACCGCACTACAATCCCAACCCAAACCCTCGAAGCACCTAAAGACAAAGGTCACCCCATCACTGCATATTCTACAAAACTTTAGGAAGTTAGTGGCCACTGTACAGAATTTAGCCACTACATCAAAAACTTTGCAATTGCTTATGTCGTATGATATGATGGCCCTGTGTTGCCCGATTTGAGCACCCGAACCTCGACATTTCTAAGCTCCGCCAATTCCAACAGCCTCCAAAGGCATAAGGAAGTGGTTTGGGGGGAGCACAGTCTCCCCTACTTTTTGTTTCAATTTTTCTTGTTTTATTTCATTTTATTTCATTTTATTTTATTTTATTTAGATTTATATAAGTTTTCTTTTTAGATTTTCCATAATTTTTAAGTTAATCTGTTCTGTTTCTTGTTTTTCACTTCCGCAATTTTTCTTAATTTTTTCAGATTAATTTTTGCGCTTGGAGGAAATTCTCTAGTCTCTGGATCAAGATCAAGAAGCAACAAAAGAAGCGTATGAGTGCAGAAAATTTCACACACAATGGGCCGGCGACAGCGAAAATCCATTGTGTGGAATTTTCATACATAGCGAAATTTCTAAAATTCGCATGCCCGTCCCTAAAAAAAAAAATAGTGAATGCAAGTCGTAAAAAAAAAAAATTTGAAATTGCCGTTTATTTTATTTTATTACTTTATTTTATTTTATTTAAAAAAAGAGTATATTTTAAGCTTTATTTTTTATTTTTATTTAAAAAAATTTGTTTTTTTTTATTATTATTACTTTATTTTATTTCTAAAAAATCTTATTAAAAATCTCTTAAAAAAATTCGCTATGTGTATAGCGCGGTAATTATTATAGAACATACGAAAATTTCGTTATGAATTTTTTCGCTATGGTAGCTTAAAATTTTCGCTACCCTCACCTGCTTTTGCCTCACATTTTGTTTCGTACATAACTTTTTCATCCGAACTCCGTTTTAGGCCTTTTAGTACCTTGGAAAGCTTAGAGAGTGTAGAATCTAAATATAATCTAGAAATAACACTTTTGAAATTTTTATGAAGGTGAAATTTTTAAAATGCTCCAATTGGTCATTTTTTTTCTCACTTTTCTTCTTCTAACTTGTCCATTTGAAGCCCAAACGGAGTGAATAAGGTGTCGATGGAAAGCTTGCAAAGTATCCTATCCAACAATGATCACATCTCATCAAGGGAGGTACTTTCCCTTCCCTAATCCTCCCAATCCGAGCCCCATTGCGACAATAAGATATCTGGGTCTGGGAGAGTTAGCGAAGGAACCGGCTTTTGCATTTATGTTTTGCTACTATTTTGAGCAGTCATTTGTTGTTCAAAGGGCTTGCCGGGGTTTTCCTTGCGTGAGTTTATACTATACAACTTATTTTTTTCAAAAAACTCGCGCCATTTTTCGGTGGTTTTCATTTAGCCTGGTTTGAAAAATTACACCATCCAATTCCTATTGATGCTAGATTGGTTCCATGTTTGGTTGAGTGAATGATTGAAGTATTGAATTCTTATTGATTTTAGACCTTTTCTTCCACCTTTAGCTAACCACACACCGAGCGCATTAGGCTCTAATGATAGGCTAAAATCGTGCAACCTCCTTTACTTTGCAATAACCCATCCTGTCGCTGGACCACCTTAATAGGTTAAGGACCCCGTGGGAATGAAGGCCAATGTGTCTTCCAAAAGAAAAAGAAAAGAAAAATAAAAGAGAAAAAGGAAAATTGCAACGCTTGCCTTGAAACTCCGAGCACCCGCTCCGAGGGGTTTATGGTGAAAGCCTTAGCCCTAAGGGCCCTAAACCTTCACCGTCGGGAGTCGATTTAGTTGTTCTAAGGCTACACTCCGGTGGATGGGCGGAGTTTAGCAGTTGTAGGTGTTGGATTTAAATCATTCCCGAGTCCCGGGGTGAAACCTTTAGAGCTCTGGTCAAAGATCCTCATGGCTCGACCCTAAACCTTCACCGGTCGAGTCGTTTAATCCCCGCTACACCCGACTTTGGTGAAGTCGAAACCTCAGCATTGCACCCTACAAGCAAAAAGATTTGTGGAATAAGAGGTCCCGGGACGCTTAGGTCAGGTTAGCATGCTAGGTCGTGGGTAGTAGCTAGGTTGGGTAAGATTTATGGGCTTAGCAAATATCGCTTTTCGAGAGTCAACAAACAAAAACACTAGATTTTCGGTGGAAGTTCCTGCTGATTCACCGTAGATGGAGCTCTTTGATACTCAATTTTGTATGGCATTCATTCTCTCGTGATAGTTATCAGGGGCAAGGCTTTGTTGATTCTTACTTAGGTTAGGCATTACTTATTCACAACCTTTTTGAACTGCAACTCAGGGAATATTACTCTGTTATATTTTTTTATAAATTTTTTTTATTATTTTCTTCTCGCATTCTGCTAAGGAACTAGCAATGTGTTCATTGGGTGTGGATTAATGCCCAAAAAAGTGCTATTTTTGAACTCCTATTTTTACAGGTTTTGAGCGCTATGTACTAATTGTTATAATTAACCCAATTTTATATGTTCGTCCCTATCACACTTCTAATTGCATTCCGAGGCTGTTTTTGTAGTTTTTGCAAGAATTGGAAGCCAAATTATCATGTCAATCCAATCATAACCAAAGTCTACATTTCATCACCCTCAAAGAAGTCAGAATGAAGAATATCAAAAGCTAGAAGAAATGGAATAGAGTAAATAGGGGAAACGTGAGCTTAAATGAACAAGGTTAAAATTTCGCATTGCTGGAAAATTCAAGTATCATAGCTAAAATTACTGCATAGCTTAAATTTTCGCTATAGAAAATTTTTCGCATGATAGCGAAATTTTCAAGTATCATAGCGAATTCTCGCTATCGTTTTAAAATCACCGTGCATAGCTTAAAATTTCTCGCTCTGCTTTTTTTTGTTTAAACGACTCTGTTTTGGTTTTTCTCCTTTCTACCCTCACTGTAATTTTGTTGTTACATATTGTTTTTTAATTTCCCTTTTTCTGAGCATATATAAGCTTGAGTTAGTAACAAATGGACATAAATCACTTCTGCAATAAATTTTTGGGGAGAAGCTTACTTTCCTGCTTTTTTCTTCTCACGCACTTCTTCATTTTCTTTTTCATTTCTCAGCATCCAAACATCCTCCGAGGATGAGCCAACTTGGAGGATACACTAAACCCTATCCCTTGGAAGAGGAAGGCTACTGGCAAGGATCCGCGTAAATTTAGGTTCTCATACTTAAACGTGTGTATTCACTAAGTATTTTTGGTTTTTCTCTTCAGGCTAGGTTTAAATCCCCTAGATTCACCTTGAATGACCTGTATTTGGTAATCTTTTAGGGTTCAATAGATGCTTATTGCTAGATCCACTGAGATTCATTGGGCACTTATTAATCATCGTAGTGCGAGTCGTGAGACTCATTTTTCATCACGGACCATGAATGAGATCGCAAATGCTATTTTTCAAAAGGGAAACTATTAGGATTTAGTTTTTAAAGCTAAATGAAGATCCGGTTTGGGAAATGACTAAGGTCATCCTCCCAACTCGAGGAAATGAACCCGAGGACCCGTCAGTTGCCCTAGAATCCTAAGCCCAGTATCCTAATACTTGAAGGAGACATCTTTTATTATTTTTCTTATTTCACTTCAGTTTATTTCCAGTTTTCACCATCAAAACCCCCACTGTTTTTAGCAAACCTTAAAATACAAATTGAATTCACCAATTTTGGCCTTCACTGTTAGTCATTCAGGTAAAGAAACCAATCTCGGTTCGATCCTAGACGCCATACCGCAGAGTTACGCTACTAAGCAAATAGGAGCAACTTAGGTATAAATTTTGTTGATTTCTAAGACTCTACTATGCACGAATCGTGGCTCAAGACGATCAGACATCAAGTCCAGCTTCTCAACCATAAACGAGGCCGACTGGGGTGACCAACTGATGTCGCTAGACTCCACTGGAACCTATGAGAAATCAAAGTTTTTGAGTTCCGGGAAAGTATGGTCGCAAGGTTGAAACTAAAAGAACAATTAAGGCACCATCAGGCGGAGCCCGCGCTTAATTTGACTCAACACCGGAAACTTACCAAGTCCTAACATAAAGTAAGGGATCGGCTGTGACCGAGCGGCCGTCTAAATGGGGTGGGCGAGCGATGAATGTTAATTCCCTCGTTAACGAACGGTATCTCTCATCCCGCTAACTAGCTATGCGAAGGTAATCCTCCATAACCGTGATTCTGAGGGACATGGCCGCTAGCCAAGGGAATTTCGAGGTACAACAGGTCTGTGATGTCTTAGATGTTCGGGTCGCACGACGCCACACTGATGTATCAATCAGTTCATAACCTCGCTGACAGGCCCGGTAAAATTTTGAAATTTCATCGTGATGGGGATGGGGACACAATTGTTAGTTCAATGAGGAATTCCTAGTGCTTTACGAGTCATCACCGCTCGACTACATCCCGCCTTTCGCACACACCGCCTCGTCGCGCTCCTATCAATCAATGGTCCGATGAAGTGTTCGATCACGCCACACGTGAGCAAATTTCATCACCGCGACGCCGTGGAGAAGTCCACCGAACCTTATCATTTAGATAAGGAGAAGTCGCATCAAGGTTTTCATAGTGAACCTGCGGAAGATCATCGTTTAACCATCACCCACGACCGTGAACACGTTGTTTAACAACCCGTCGAGGGCAGAGCGGGCGTGAGCCCTCCACTCTGCTCTCGATGGATCGGTGGGCCTCGCGAGCCTTGTCCTTTGTCTTATGCATGGGGTGTCTTGCGGGGGACCTTCCCGATCCAACAACGAACCTCGGCGTGGAAAACGCCAAGGAAAATACAACGAAACAACACCATCCCATCGCCCAAATATCGCAGAAGGCCCGGTCGCTTAACCCACAAAAACGACTCTTATTAACTGACATTCAGGCTCTCGATCGATGAAGCGAACGAGCAAAATGCGATACTTAGTGTGGAATCGTTAATCCCGTGAATCATCGTCTTTGAATGCAAGTCGCGCCACGCCATTAGGTCGAGGCACTTTCAAGTGAATATCGCCTCCCATGGAATATCACATCCAGGTCGGGTTGTAATCTCACTCATGGCGACATGCACGCACGTACAAGCTTGGGTGTTTAAACAACCCATCCTTTCCCCGCCTAGAGGAGGAAGGAGGAGAATCTCCGCTGCCCAGTTCCACTCCCGCAACGGCACCACAAAGGCCCGCCGAGAACCTTAATACAGCCACCCCAGTCAAGCGTGAACACCCGCCGTAGTTTAAGCATATCAATAAGCGGAGGAAAAGAAACTTATATGATTCCCTTAGTAACGCGAATAACCGAAAATCCCACCCTGAGAATCTAAAGGTCCCGGGCCATCCGAATTATAGTCCTGAGAAGGCCCTTAGCGGCGACCGGCCCAGTCCCCCTGAAGGGGCCAGAGAGGTGAGCCCCAGAAGCCTGACCCTGTCACCACGAGGCGCCACGACGAAGGTTGTTTGGGGAATGCAAAATTCTAAATAGCACTCATTCAAGGCTAAATACTGGAAGCAGAGACCGATAGCAAACAAGTACCGCGAGGGAAAGATGAAAAGTACTTTGAAAAGAGAGTCAAAGAGTGCTTGAAATTATCGGGAGGGAAGCGGATGGGGGCAAGTGATGCGCCTCGGTCGGATGTGGAATGGCGATTCGCCGGTCCGCCAATCGACTCTGGTACTACTCCACGCGGCCTGGGCGGCACCGGCCCGGTTGTGGCCATACCCGTGCATGCGATCGCCGATCGTGGAATGCAACAGACGCCTTCCGGCCTACTATGACCAGGCACTCATGGCGTCTCGCCGGGCCCCCATTGACCCGCCTTGAAACACTAATTAAGAAGTCTCGGATGTGTGCGAGTCAACGGGCTAGTAAACCCATAAGGCGTAAGGAAGCCGACGGCGGATTTCTCTCGTGGGCACCGTCAATCAATCTTGATCTTCTCGGTAAAGGGTTCGAAGCTGTATACGCCCGCCAGACCCGAAATATGGCGAACTATGCCTACGTGGCTAAGCTAGAGGGAAATCCTACGAGCCCGTGAGCGATATCGACGCGGCAACCGTCGTCTCGACTCGCATAAAGTGAAAGACTATTAATCGAACAACCAGTAGCCGGTTCCTCCGGTTTCTCAGATAGCTAGAGCCCGCGGCAGTTCCATCTGCAAAGTCAATGATTGGGAAAGATCAGGCACAATGCCCCTCGACCTATTCTCAAACTTTAAATGTAGGACTAAGATTCGCTTCTCCATTGAGCCGCCATGGAATCGAGAGCTCTAAGTGGGCCATTTTTGGTAGCGTAACTCGCGATGCTCATGAACCTGCTTGTTACTTGCGGCCAAACTACGCTAACCTAGAACCCACAAAGGGTGTCAATGATTAAGACAAAGAGATCATCATGGAAGCCGAAATCCGCTTAAGGAGCTGGGTGTAACAACTCACCTGCTGAATCAACTAGCCCCTGATTCGTACCACAATAGGATGATACTGAATTAACAATATTTGTATCCTAAATTTCCTCCTACTGCCATAGTCAAGCTACTGCAGTATAGCGACTCTAGGGTAGAACACAGGGATAGGTTCTCATCTTACAAACGATTTGTATCATGGTTCAAAATGGTGAGGCTTTATCTGATTTTCTGGTTTGCATTAAAAAGTGTGGGTGTTGTCATTACTTCAGTTAACTGACAGAAGCTCAAAACAAGATGTGGTGGAGACTCAAGGCTCAAAGGTCACTAGATTGTATACTAAGGTTATAAAGGTGTCCTCGGGTTATTTGTCGCATTAGGCAAATGACATATGGTCATTTCCAAAACCAATCTTTGTTTAGCTAAAACCAACCCTTAAAACATTCCTATTCAACCAAAGCATTTATCGAAAGCATTTAATGTTTCAACAAATGAAAATACATAATTTAATCTAATTTAAAGGGCTCGTAAATGACATCTGAAGAATGTCGTGTATCTACCATTAAGAATACATCGAACCCTAAAGCATGCCAAGATCACTAAAAGAAAATACATTAAATAGCATGTAACCTAGTTTGGAAAGATTGAAACATAAATACGTATACCCGCCCATGTAAAATGAGTAAACACTTGCAAACCACCATTAACCAACCTATGTAACCCTCCTCTTCAAGGTTTTGAGGCTTAGCTAATATCCGAGCTATCATCCTCGTGTGTGTTCGCACCGAAAAACAGAGAGAAAGAGGAAAGAGAAGAGAGAAAATTGGAACCAAAAAAAGCTGTGTGGATTGAAAGTTAGGGTTACAACTTGTCCATAAAGTGGCTTATACAGCCTTACAAAAGATGTGAAATACCAAAATAACCAAAATAATACGATTACATTGAGGGCAAAAGAGGAATTGCACAAAACGGGGTCGTTTGGATCACAAAAACAGGGGATTTTCGCTATGCATAGTGAATTTCGCTATCATAGCTTGGGGCTCGCGTGCATAGCGAAATCTGAATTTTCGCTATGCACGCAGCGAAATTTGAAAATCGGGTCATAGCGAAATTCGCTAGATTGAGAAATTTTCAGCATTATCACAAGGAATTCGCAAGGATTGCTTAAAATTTCGCGGCGCCATAGCGAAAATTCCAAAATTCTGCTGGCCAGATCCTCCACCGCATTTCATCACCTCCAACTCGATATTTCTTCCTCCCAAGCTTGATGAAATCGCCGAGAAGTCATGCGCGAACTCAAGATAACAAACAAATTACAATTTCAAGCCAAATATCGGGTGGAGGTTCACAAACCACAAAACTACCAAAACAACCTCAACAAAAATTAAGAGTACCACGGACCCTGATATGTCAATCGTTTAATTAATATGATTAGTACACAAAAAGCACTCAAACCTATCTTAAATAGACCTAAAATAGCACTTTGGGTACTAATCACACCCCCAACCGACATCGTTGCTAGTCCCTTTAGCATGCTGTACACAAGGGTATGCGGGCTATGCTTGTGCATAAAGAGTATGTTGTTCAAAAAGTGTGTACAAGTGAGGCTTTCTTACTCTTCAAGATAGAACAATTTAGACTCAGACAAACCCATCATGAGAGAACAATGCCACATAGAATGCTTCAAAAGAACAATCTAAAGAAGTCAACCTGAACTTCCACCTAAATCTAAGTGTTTTTAGGTAATCAGTTTGAACCAATAAGTTGCAAAGCTATTCCCTCCCCCCAACCAAGCTACTGCTGATTCGTGCCACGGTAGGGTGATCCGGAATCAACAATATTTATCCTGTTCTCTCCCATCGCCGTAGTCAAGCTAACGCAAGATAGTGGTCTAGTATCGAACACCCGGATGGGTTTTCTTCGTGAAATGATATGCGCTTGAGTCAGAAATGGTATTCTTCGATTTCTGGGTTCTTTCACAAACAAGCAGTCGATGGTTGTAAGTCGTGATATAAATTAAAGGAAAATTTAGAAAAAGAAGACTCAAGTCTTCAGTCACCGGATCGATTTTTAAGGTGTATTCATGCCCTCAGTTTGTTTCTCAAGTAATGGGATAATGACCGGTAGTCGCTTCCCAAACCTGGACTTTGATTTGCACTAAAACCTGAACCCTAAATTACTCCCCAAGAGATATGGCATTCCAAGAGGCATTCAAGTCCCTGCTAAATGGTATATATGGCCTCAAAGAGGCAAACTCACTAAGAACTAATAAGAGACAACTAAGTGGATGACAATGGATTCAAGATTACATCCACCAGAGTCCACAAAGCTTGCCAATACACATTGCTAGGCTGGATCTAGGAGGTTTCAACTCTAGAGGAGATGCTGTGAGCTAAATGCTCATAAATGCAAGCAGATAAAAATGAGAGGGCATGAAAACTTACCTCCAAACCCCCACCAGTAACCTCCTCTTCAAGAAAAGGGGACTTTAGCCAAGCATACCTTGGTTTGTCATCACCAAGGTATGTTTGGTTGCCGAGAAAATGAGAGAAAGAAGAGAGAGAAGAGAGAAAACTGAAACCTAAAATGAAAAGCTGCGTGCATTTACCGTGAATCCAAAGTTAGGGTTACAAAAGTCATAAGGTGGCTTATATAGCCAACCCAATTGTGTGAAATACCAAAAATGCCTAAAATATGTAATTACAATAGGGACAAATGGTAAATAATCAAAACGTGGTCGCTTGGGAATAAAAACATCAAAACACGTGTGCGCCCATTTCCGCTATGAACAAAGGATTTTCACTATATGTGCGGAAAATTTCCGCTTATGAACAAGACTTTCGCTAAATTAGCGAAAATTTAGGCATAGCGAAATTTTCGCTAAGATTGCGAATTACTTATGATTTGCCAAATTTCAATCTTAGCCAAATTTTCGCAATCATAGCCAAAATTGTCGCGCCATCGCCATCCACTTCAAATTTTCCATTTTTCTCGTCATTTCCACTTGATATTTCCTCATTTTCGTTGATGAAACTCACCGAGAATTCTCGTGATTCAAAGACTAATACGATGCCAGTTTGCCGACCGGTTCCCAAGACCCTAAAACTACCCAAAACAATCTCGAAACCAAATTAGAGTACAAGTGGACATGCACATGAAAATTGGTCTAATTCATATGATTAGCGCAAGTAAAAAGACTCAAAACCTATTTTTAAATAAAGGTTCAAAATAGCACTTTTGGGCACTAATCGCCCCCCAACCGACACGCGGCTAGTCCCTTAGCAATGCTAAAACAAAAGGGTATATGTCAGTTTTCACAAAGTGTATATTGTTCAAAATTGTGTATACCTTTAGTAGGAACAATTTGCACTATGTACGAAACCATGAGAGAACACCATATAAGAACAAGTTTAGGACAATATCTGCCCAAGGAAGTTAACCTCGAACTTCCACCAAAATCTAATTGTTCCTAAGGTAACCACTGAGCCAATAAGTTGCAAAGCTATTCTCTCCCCAAACCCAGCCACGCTATGGCCTTAAACCTGTCGACCAACCTAAATAGACCAAATTTACACCTTATTTCTTCCTTGATTGTATCAGCACATAGAAACTCGACTTCACTAAAGTCCGTGTGTCTGGGTCCAATTCATATTCAACCAATTAAGGTTTAGGCATCAAGCCAAAAGGATCACTCGACCACAAACTCTTCAAAGCCACCCTGACCAACGACTCTTCGAGAATTAAGCACCTACAACTCACTAAACTCTACCCATCCACCCTTGTATCGAACACTAAGTCGATGACTCCCAACCAATTAAGGTTTAGGGCATCGGGCTTTAAAGGCTTTCGCCATATACCCCTCGGACCGTGTTCGGGATTCAAGGCATAGTGTCACGACTTTTATTCTTCTTTTTCTTCTCTTCTTCTTCTTTTGCTTTTTCTTTCTTTTTCATTTGAAGATCACATCGGCCTTCATCCGTGGCTAACACAAACCTATTATGGGTCACAACAAATCAAGGCCGACTTTGCAAAGTGAGAAGAGATACAAAGCTTCTAAACCTACTGGGTAATAACCTGTGTGCACTGTAGCGAATTAGCTAAAGGGGGAAGTTCAAGGTTGAATATGCCGGAACTCAATTGGCCAAAAACTAATTCATGCATGGAATTGTTCTAACTTTAAGGCAACATACAGGGCTTCAATTCTTTAACTCAAGGCAAGAGTAGAAACACAAAAATATAGGCATAAAAATGATTTGCAAAAGTGTACAAAAATGTGAATGTATGGTATATTTCTATGCCAGTATATTTCACAAAATTATCATCTTTTTCAAAAAGAAACTGTGTGAAACCTCCAATAGAAGATGAAACGAACGGTTTAGACCAGGGAGGGAATGGCATGGTTGGGAATGCTGCACTCCAAGATCAGACCGCAATGCAGGAAAATGAGATTCTCCCCTCGCACCGCAACTTGCAACATTTCAAAACCAAAATCGGATAAGATAAGCTTGTAAATGCGAAAATATTTGAAAAGAAAATAGGTAAAAGTAGTGGCACCAATTAAACCGTAAATTAAGACTTAAATAATATAAAGTAAAAATTTCAACAAAATTTTGGAGGGTCTCTGTGTTCCAGAACCACTCATGTAGCCACTGATCTCAAGGAGGGTCTGTGGAGGAGAAGCCTCCACGATGCAAGGGTGTGTGCCTGCAGTGCCTTCATGCTCGCCTCCTTTGTTTCGGGCAATCTAGTCTCGTGGTAAGTAAGTTTGACCAAGGCAGGAGGAATGGGTGGATCTTCTATTAATCGCTTCATTGTTCTCCATGAATAATTCTTCCCGCCGCTCGCTAGTATCATGCCTTCCTACCCGTGTGCCACTGTATTGAACCCTCATCGACATTTGCTCCCACATCTTCGCCTAGTTTTTCGCTGTCAAGTGGAAATGTCAGCCCCAGTGTCATGTCGCTTAAATGAGCCGCATGACCCCATTCTGGAAATTGATAATGGCATTTGATGTGGCTGTAAATGGGCTTCCAATATATCGGGGCACTTGACAGTGCCTCGCCACCTGGGTTTCTATGTCTGAGAACCAATAAATCCACCTCAATAAGAGAACTTATCTACTTTTACCAACACATCCTCCACTATCCCTTTTGGTATCTTCACCGAACGATCGGGCTAAAGATAGGCGATGTTGGTTGGTTTCAGCCTCTCCCAAAACTTAGTCGCTCTATACACCGAGTATGGCAAGAGGCTGACACCGCACCCAAGTCTAAATAAAGGCTTTGTCAATACAGTTCCTCCAATGTTAATTGAGATAGTCGGGGTCCCCGGATCCTGTATTTCACCATTGTCTCAGACGGATGATGGAGCTAACTTGTTCGGGGCTAAGAATGCCTTTGTCAATGCCCAACCCCTTTAACAGACAGATCTTACAAAAATTGCATTGGCAGGGGACTTGTTTGATGATGTCCAAAAAGGGGTATGTCGACCTTCACTCCGCCTTAGATCCCAGATGCTTGCTTGTCGGGATGCCTCTTCGCTTTCTGCTTGGGGGGGAAATGGAGGGCATGCAAGGCTTCATTGAGTCCTCCTTCAGAAAAATGTTCTGCTCCAATTTTCCCCTGTTTCAACGCCTGGGCATCGCTAATCAACCTCTTTCCACTTCTTAAGGTAATGATGCCTTTGACTTCATCCATTTGGGAGGTTCACTCGCATAGCCTCGCTTCATGGACTCCCTTGATTTGGCATCACTAGCTTTCAGGAACCCCATTCTTGTCACGATTTCCATTCTTATGGATGTCAAGTTACACTCTGCTAAGGTTACTTTCCAGCCCATCTATTCTCTTCTTAAAGGAGCTTACATTTTCAATTTTTTGTCCAATCGGTTACTTGATGCCTTTGCTCCTCCACAAAATTTCCCACCACCCCGTCGATTCAAAATGGCTTGCCCAACAAGAGGAGGCGGGTGCTTGCCGATGCCGTGAAGTGGTGGTAGAATGTCACGTGTCCCGGGGTACATATACAGGACGTTGAGGTTTCTAGGAAAGGTTAGGGTGACTCCTCCGCTTAGTCAGAGCAAAGTTACATGGAGCATTTAATTGGCAGCCTTGTTTTCACCCACCACATATGGATCTTCGTAATGGGGTCTGACATGGTTCTCCGTGGTCAAGACCGCAACTGCTGAAACAAGGTCTCGTGCATGCTTTTCACCACCGCATGCACCTCATGGACCCTTTTCTTTCTAATTCCTCCAATCTTTCTAGCCACAGGTGATAATTTTAGCTTTCACCCATATTATCTTCTGAGAGGGCATACATGCCTCCTCGTTCACCGGTGGCTCAATCGCCCGCTCTGGTTTAGCTCATCCAAAATTTGAGGTCTCTACCACATAATTCGAGGGCCTGGCTGTCTCATCATTTTTACCAAGAAATCTCCTCCACACAGGTTTCCACACTGCTTCATGGAAGCGGGACATTCCATCATAAAAAATGGTTCACCAAAGATCCATGTATCAAACCCATGGTGTGGGCATGCACCTAGTCTCCATAAATCTCTCCCAAAGACTGCAGAACCTCTCATCATCATGAGCCGCAAATGTAAATTTGCCTCTTCAAGTTGTTTTGTCTTGTGAGCACTGGCAAATTTTAGGAATCGCTACGCCCCAATTCCTTATGGTTCTCGCCCACGTATTTAGCCAAATTTTTTCCTTTGCCTTTTAGGTCATGGTATGTTTCAACTTAAGGAGCTCCATATTCACCGCAGACCTTCTTTGAAAGTGGCGCATACTTCCTCAAACTCCCTTTATGTGATTGTAAGGGTTTTCATTTTCCATGCCATGGAATGTCAGGGGAGTGTGAGGCACCAAGCAAGGCTTCACCGTCACTTCCTCGCCAGGAGGAATTATGCATGAGGGTGCACCTACCCTCGGGTGGGTGTATGATCCCCCTCATGGATCGATATGCACTGGGCTCCCTAGCCCTCGCGCCGGCTTTGCCGTTCCTCCCGTGGAGGATCCATTTCCGAGCATTGTGAGGATCACTCAAGCCTTGTTCCCGCAAGAATCACCCTTTCAGTTTCACCCGCGTTCCTATCCCACGCATAAACTCCTCCCGCACACTCACACCTCAATGTGAAAACAAACTAAAACAAAATTAACAAAAGGGTTAAAGAATAAAATTAAAGTAAAGAAAAATAAATGTACTGAAAGTTCAAAACTCAGAGCGAATCGCAAGAGAAAATGATGAAATCAAAAGGAATGAGATTTACAAAACTTCTTTGATATGAATCACAAGTTCAACAAATTTACCAATTAGGGCACCATCCCTGTCGCGCCATTTGGATTCAGGCCACGCCAGGTGATCCGAATCAACAATATTTGTATCCTGTTCTCCTACCGTCAGAGTCAAGCTACCGCAAGATAGTGGTCTAGGGCCGAACACGGATGGGCTTTCTTCGTGAAATTAGAAGTGCGCTTTAGTTGAAAATGGTATTTCTCTTTCGATTTTGGGGCCTTGTTCACAAACAAAGGCCGGATGGCTGTAAGCTGCAAATAAATAAAGGAAAATTTAGAAAGTACACCCTTGAAGTCTCGGGGCTCACCGGATTGGATTTTTAAGGTGTATTCATGCCTCAGGTTTGTTTCCTCGTCGGGGATAATGACCTATAGTCGTTTCCTGGCACCTTGATTTACCAAACTCGAACCCTAAATTACTCCCCAAGAGATATGGCATTCAAGAAGCATCAAGTCCCTTACAAGTGTGTATATAAGGCCTCAAAGAGGCAAGCTACTAAGAACTAATAAGAGATAACTAAGTGGATGACAAAGGATCTAAGATTAAGCATCCATTGTAACCACAAAAGCTGCCAAATACACACATCAAGCTAGGCCAGATCTAGAGGCTTCAACCTAGAGTGAGATGCAGTGGAGCTAAAATGCCCATAAATGCGGTGCAGATAAATGAGAGGGCATGAAAACTTACTCCAAACCCCCACCGCTGACCCTCCTCTTCAAGAAAAGGGGGCTTTAGCCAAGCATACCTTGGTTTGTCATCAGTACCTAACTTTGTAGGACACATACTTATGTCAGACGACGATACTTATTCGGGGACTCCTAAAGAACATATATATCTGACTATGTCAGCCTGATACTTATCCTGCACTCGCACTTATCTCTCAAATCTCCCGCGAGGAGTTCACGTAACTTATGCTCATACAGAGGTACCATTAGGTACACAGTCATACTTATACTACGGAGTTTACACTTGTTCTGAAATTCTGAGGTACTATAGAGGCAAGGACGGAACTGACACTCGGTATCAGGAACTTATTCTTATAATTCCGAGGTACTCAGAGGTACTACAAAGCTTATTCGTACTTGATCTTAAACTCACTATGAAGCATATCCCGCATTACCAACTTATACTTCAGGCCATCGAACTTATTCTTGTAGTTTCTCAGATCTTATGCTCTGCCTTAATAAGAGCATATACTTGTCTTACTGAACTTATAGTGGTATTGCGAACTTATAATCGGGTATTACGAACTTAGATCGGTATTAGCTGAATCTCTATAATTGGCTCCACGAACTTATACCCATCTTACTTTAACTTATACTGCCTTACTGAACTATACGATCCCATGGAATTTATACTGGTCTTACTTGATACATGTTATTTCATCTTATACATGTATTTCATGATCTTACATGTCTTACGTAGTATATACTTGTCTTACGTATCTTATTCTTGTGCGAAGGTGAATTGTGAGGTACGATAAGTCTAATTTCCAGATCAAGATCATATCACATACAAGGCTCCGGGACGTAATTTCAAGCAGATAATGACACATTAGTCCTTCAGAGGTACAACCACAGATTCATTATACTAGAAGATCTTAGGAAAATGACCTGACTTATACTTATTCTTTCAAATTTATACTATAACGTGACGGTGTTCATTCTAGACTCGTAGGAGTTACAGAGCTTAATCGTATACATAGAGAATTCGCAGGTACGATGTGAACTTAATCGAGACAAGGAGGCCGTAGGTACATTCGTATCTTTACCATATTCACCTTTATTCATATTCGTATTCTTATCATATAATTACCGATCGCTTGCACTGCAATGCACGAGTAGGACATAGCACAACAAGTACCGGCTGGTACAATACAAGATCGAGGTGTCAGAGTAATGCCGTGAGGCCAAGACCGACAGAGAGTACCGCCTCACTCAATCGTGAGTAATCGGTACTCAACGCGCCGGGCACGATCGTGAGTGCCGCTGCACCAATCGGGAGTACCAAGTACTAATAAGCCAAGTTAACGATCGGTATGCGCCGCCGCGCTAATCGTGAGTACCGGGCAATCGTACGGTTCCGCTCATCGCACGAGGTGCCATGTCATTCAATAACCGGTCTTGTGCGCTTTTACAATTATATGAGTCTAATAATCCACTATCTTATAATAGGGGTATTTTAAATACATTATATTTTACATTATATTTCCATTATATGTTCATGTTTCAATTGCTGTGTTTCATATCATTTTCAGTTTCATGCCTATTCCATATGGCATTTCGTGATACTTGTATGATATGATGCCTATCCACAATATCATTCATGTATATTCTTGTCCTCAATGAATATATTTTTCTTAGAATTTGAATCAATCTTAATTAGATCATCTCCAAACTCAAGTTATAATTTTCACGCCAACTAGTCTAAGCACTCGATTTTACCGAGGGACAGTTTGAATATTTATTTTCCAGTGCCTGGTATCAATATTTGACACTGATCTTTGCACCCTTTTGTAAGCTAAGGTGCTAAGGGTTCTATTCCAACTGGAATCACCCACTCGAGCACCTTAACTCAAGTTACGTCCTCGAAACAATCGACTACCTCCATGTTCAAGACTCAAGGTGAAATTTGGCTTGCATAACCTCACTTGAAAGTGGATTTTTCGACCACTTAGAGTCAGAATTGAACGATTCCTTTTTCTTTATGTTTGGTTTTCCTTGAAGTCTATTTTAATTGGCCACTTGAATCACTCAAATCGGATAATAAATGAGCAAGTTATGGCCAAAATACAAAACTGGTCGAAACAGGAAAAGCAGAACAGGGTGTACCGGTACACCCCTAATGTGTACCTATTACATTGGCCAAATGACCGAGAGGAAAGTGTACCGGTACAGCTAAAAGTGTACCCAGACAAGTCTCCAAAAGTGCCTGTATCGTGTATTTTCTCCCTTTTCATGCACTTTCTATCCCAAAACTTAAATCTATACTTCATATACACCTCAAATCATTTCAAATTCATATCAGAACCTCAATTATACTCAAATCATCTTTCAAGGGATATCTTTCTTCCAAATTCTTTCATGAATACTAAGAATCCATTCTAATATGGGTTATAACCCATACAAAACTAAATACAAAGATTTGTTAAGGTTTGTTCTAAACCCTAACTCAATTACTTGCAATTTAACATGAATCCATCCCTCAAAGAGCAGGATTTCATGATCTCCTTGTACTATTTAAGGTTTGCACCCCACTCATTTCCATAATTTTTGGGTTAAGATGAAACCCTAGCAAAACCCTAGGTTTGAGCAGCATCATCATACAAACCCAAAGATCCATGCCAAATCTCATAGAATTCATAATCAAGGTGAGTTTCCATACAAAATTCAAAGTTCCATACCTTGGCTTGCTTGATCTCCTTCTTCCTCTTCTCTTCTTCCTCTTCCTCTTCTCTTCTTCTCCCATCCGTTTTTGAGCTCTCCCCAAATGGAGACCAATTTTTTGGTCTTTTAAATCCAATTCTCTTTTAGGCCTTGTTTAGCCCTCAAAAACCCATTTTTGGGTTAAGTTTATTTTATCGTTTTTAGTCCCTCCATCTTCTCTTATTTTTGTAACTTATCTTATGTTATTTCCACTTTGGCCTCAAATCTTGTCAAATTATGACTTTTAAGCCCCCTTTTACAAATTACACTGTCCTTATAACTTGTAAATTTTCTGCCCTGCTTCCATGTTTCGCATTTAACTCACAAAACATTCAAATTATGCTTACAAAATACCCTAAACATGTCGAAAACGACTAGGGTATATTTTGGGGTGTTACAATGCCCAACTAAGGTTTTTACACAGTTTCTACAAGAGAATAATATCACATAATCCGTTGAAGTATAAAAGAGGAATTAAGGGAATATACCTTGATCAGTGAGTTTCACCGTGATAATCCCAAAGAAAGAAATTTGCAACTCATGGAAATTATAAGTTAAAAATCATAATTGATAATTTATTCATGAAAGGAACTTTGAGAAAATTGGAATTCAATTGTGAAATCTAGGAATGAAAAAATAAAAAATTCTGAGAATGAGAACGAGATGTATGTTCCTACTGAAAGATTACATGTGCTTGAATCAAAAATCTCCCTAGAATTAAAGTCTTCAACCCTAATCTATAAAACTTTTCACAAAACTATGAAAAGAATCGCTTCTCTATGAAAACCCAACTCAGGAATCAAAAAAGTCGCCTTCTTCGATCCCTTCAGCTTTATAATTCCTCTCCAATGTGATCCCGCATTAAAAGTCAATGACAAGTGTGACACTGCTGGGGATCGGGAATTCTAATCAATTCCCGTAGTTCTCGAAGACGTGTACCCCAAGACATGTTAATTGTAATTTAAGATATGTTAGCCACCGCTAATTTTCTCTAGGTATCCCTACATACGTTGAAGGTGTACCCTACATGTTAGCCACTCGCCACTTTTCAGCATAGGTACCCTAAGACACGTTGAATGTACCTATTACGTTGCTCGTACTTCCAAGATTGCCAGTAATTCCCGAAACTTCACCAACTCCACTACTAACATCAAGTAATGATCCATATTTGCTTCCCGGACATAAATCTTTGTACAATTATGCATTAGACCTTAAAGTCCTGTACAAGTCCAAAAACACAAAAGCAATTAAAAGTACCTATTCTTATGTAAAATGTGGGCAAAGTGTGACTTGAAGGTGCTAAGTTCTGCTATAATTACTGCTCAATTGTGTATTCATGACCATGCCTAGATTAAACTAGGCCTAGTTTAAAAAACATTGTTTTTTTAGGGTTTAGGTTTATTTCTATCATGAATGTGCCAATACTTGGCCTAGTTTCATGCGTAGACAAGGTTCCTCGGCCTAGTTTCATGCCGAAAACGTGGTGTGTAAAATATACGCCTATACGCCAAAGAAGCGGCACGCGTCGCCCCAAGCAACATAGTGTACAAAAAATTGAGATCGATCCACGGGGACAGAGAATTGAATGCAAAAGATATTTCTTTAGATATTATCCTAATAAATGTATTGTGAAAGAAATCAATGTGAATTTCAACTAAACTATCGATCTTGTCAATTATCAGGTATCAAGGACTAAGGCTATGTCTCCTTACACGCTCGATGGATTATTTCTAAAATGAGATTATTCAGCTTTATTTATGATTTCTTAATGACTAGTGATCTTGTCTACGAACACCTCTCTCGAGGTGTATTCACCTATCTCGCTAGAGTCGGGTATTTATCCCAATCTGCACCAAACATTAAAATGTTCTAACCTTATTTACACCTTCGGATCGTGGAATATCTCTATTCACCGACTCAAACCAAAGGTCACTCTACTCATATCCCTAGTATCTCATCTCTCGAATCTCGGATCTCTAGCATGAACATCCCAATGTTGGCCAAACATTACCATGTAATTGATCTACATGTAAAGCGTATAATAATAAATCATAAATAACTAAATATAAATTAATCAACTTAATCCATCCAACCGAGGATGGTTCAACAAGACCTCAGTATAGATCTAGAACATGATGATCATGAAAACACAGCATGTGATATATAAAACATAAGTTCCATTGTCCAAATCAAAGAAACAATACAAAAGTCCGTGTTCTTCTTGAGATCTCTATCACTTCGCTCCGATTCCGCGTTCCGACTGCACTGACCGGCGCCCCGACCAACCATCTGCGCTTTAAACATGTATCTCTGCCGACGTCATGACGCCGCAACGTCAGCGACGCTGAGACGCCGGTGGACGCTTTCTCGCTGTTGACTTCTCAGACAAGCTGACCTAACGCCGCGACGTTGGAACTTCACGACGCAGGATCGCCGCGACGCTGGAACGTCAGCGACGCTGCCCACTTTCCTCGCATCGCTTCCATCGCTCCAATTTGCTTCCCACAAGCCACTTCACATCATCCGCACCTCATTCACCGAATCACTATACTCGCATATCAAGATGGAAAATACATATTTAACCTTCAAAGAACGCTAAAAACCTAAGAAAGAAGCCTGCATACTTATGAGTACAGCACTCATCACACTTAACTAACTTCGGGCTTGTCCTCAAGCAAGAATGGACTCAAATGTGACACACCGGTTATACCAAAACTAACATCACACGGCTGCACATGCTAAGAAATAGTGGAATCAATTTGACCTACTCACACTTCCTCTCGTCAGCTTTGCTCGGTTCACAGGATGCATACGTGTGTTCGACCATCTAAAACTCGCTTGAAATAGGTAGAAGTGACTAGTGCCTCACCCATGATATTCAATAACCTTCCCGAGGCCCCTATGTGTGTAGAATGAATTTATCCTGTATGCCTAGGTTCACACCTAAACTTAAGCTCAACTCACCTATTTGGAAGAAGCTAACTAGAAAGGATAAGAACGCACCCTTTTATTCATGTCAAATACCAAAACTCCTAAGTACCTAAAAGAAACAAGAAGACCTAGTGCCGCAGTTTTAGATGAGTGTTCTCGCACCCGGATCCATCAGACTCCCACCGCCGGGTTAAGGGCACCAGTACAACTCTAAACTTCACCCGAACACTAACCAAACTCAAAGGTCCTAGGCTGTGGAAAATCCATCTTCTCGTCCCATGTAGCTAAAGGAAGTCAATGACCCCACCAAATGGCCAGATTAGTTTTAAAGGCCTGACTGTGCCCGATTCGATTGATTATCCACTTATTCTTAATTCACAAGACTCTTTAACTTTTTCTTCTTTCAATTTTTTCTATTTTTTTTTTTTTTTTTTAATAGTCAGCTCTATGGCAATCTTCTTTTTGATGTGGTGTCCCATCACTTAGATGGTTAGAATCTCCCAAGGCTTATCGAACTTAGTAGTTGATCTCGGCACCTACAAGGCATTCTCGAAGGTCAAGAGTGTGTGAGTGTGATAGATCACGAGAAATAGTTTCTCGACTACCCGGATCAGTTCACTAAACCTTTCCCACCTATTCAACCTAATTACCGAGCAGATCAAATTGTATGCATCCGATCTTCCATGTCAATAGTGAATCTACCCAAAAGTGATCCTCGACTTTCAACATGGCACACATACACAGCTACGTCCACATGCAACTACTACATATAGGAATGACCTAACACACACGCAAACAAAACTAACACATAACTCATCAAATTAAATTGAAGAAGTAAACCGAAACTAAACAGAAACACAACTAATATGCTGAACGAAACAAAAACACTTACACAAATACTAAAAACAAAACATAACTAAACAGATCTAACTAAAAACTCGACACACTCCACACCCCTCCCTCACAAAATACCCAAAGGTCCCCACCGGCACAGGAACAAACAGCAGGGTGAAGGGAACTCCCCTGGTGATCACTACGGTGGTGGTGGTGGCGGTTGGTGGTAGGCTAGAAGTCAGGCGAAGCCGGGCCTCGCAAGGATCGCCATTGTTTAAGAATGGTGGGCCTCGACTGCCAAGATGTGACGTATATCAAGACGGAGGGCTCCATATCTCGGAGGAGACTCTGCCTCTGGTCTCGCCCCATAATGCATCAAAGCGCCGCAAGGGAAAGCACCGGTCCTCGTGGTCGGGTGAGGGGCCGAGGGTTGTCTCTGCGGATGCCGCAGGAGGCGGAGGCGCGGACGCAGGATCGCCAACATCCCCGATCGCCAGAGTCCATAAATGAAGCTGATAATCGTGAAGCCTGCCCTCGTCCGAGGCTCATGTCCGAATCGACCTCAGTCGCGGATACCTTGGGCTTGTCCTCTTGGACAGATATGGCTTTACGGGTGTGTAACCACGCTCATTGTCGCCGAGGGCACCCCATTGCTGCAGTTAAGCCAAAAATGAGGAAAGGGTGCCCCGCAAATTATCTTTCAAGGCCCCGCTATGGAGGATAAAGATCCTCTATAACCTCGCCCAACATCAAAAGGTATGTCTTCAGATGATGGCATAGTCGAAGCGTGGCACGCCGTCGCCACTTCACACGCTCGCCGCCTAATAAGACGCTACGTGATGAAGGATGCACTCCAGTATAAAGGCCAAATACCGCTTTAAATGGACTGCATGGCCCGCACTATTGATTTTCCACTCACCCCGGCCATTAGTCAAGACTGGCCAACCCCTGGGTAGCCTGGTGCTTCAGGAAGCCGATCGAACTGGGCCGCAGGGGACATGATCTAGACTATATTGAGCTAGCTGGATCGACTCCGCACTGAAGTCGACCAATATGCCCCTCACTCACACTTTCTTAAGGACGTGGGAGGCGAGATTGGCATAGAACTCTCGCACCACACTCATCGCAGCTGGATGAGGTGGTTGGCACAAAGCTCGCCATCCCTTAGCCGCTATGGTTTTGCGGAAGAAGTCGTCCGGATGGTGGAAACCCTTCCTTGATGAACGATCTAAGTTTGCAACGGTGTCGAATCCGACCTGGGCTGGCCCCATCATCGACTTTAACCACGTGATATCATACTGTGGTCGTGTCCCCGCTAGACCGACCCCGCTTGCAGGCAATTTCGCCTTTGCCGCATTGGGAGAGGCGTAACCTAGAATGCAAGTGGTGATGGCATTCAATTGGCACCCACCGACCTAGACAAAACTACAAACACCTAGTGTAAAACAAAAATCGAAACTAACTAAGTGTACTAATGACTCAAACACCCTAAATGGGACCTCAACACTTACAATAACCTATAATATGACATTAGAGGTAAACCTAAAAGACTGGACCGACCGTGGAATGCAATGAGAACTCTAGATGACTACCAGTGCGAACCGAAAAGTGTGTGGTGGTGGAATGCAAGGGTGAAATGAACCTAAAGTGTGTAATGGTCTAAGTGATGTGCAAAAGAAAGTCGAGGCAATAAACGAACCTAATGATCGGGCGTGATGTGGAGCTCCTAAGAAGGAAGGTGAGGATGGGTGCCAAGGTTGCTAGGTTCGTGCAAAGTGCGCGCAGCTTAAGAGCAAATGGGCTATTTTTCGCCTTAAAACAGTGGCAATGTCGCGACGCTCGGAAACGCCAGGACGCTCCGTAGAGTAAAGAAACAACGCCGCGATCGCCAGGCATCAACGCGACGCGACGTAGACCGGGCACACCCAGACGCCGCGACGTTAGTAACAACGGCCACGCCTGCAGAGGTTTAAATTCAACGCCGACGCCCGTGAGTAAAAATCAAATCGCGACATTGGAACCACGCCACGACGCTCCGCAGAAGGGTAAAATTGACGCCGCGACGCTGGGAACTCACGTCGCGACGCCTGCAGAGTGTAAAAATCAACGCCGCGACATTGGTTCACGCCGCGATCGCCCAGAAGGGTAAAATGACGCCGCGACGCTTCAACGTCAGCGAGTTGGAACTGGCGACGCTATGACTCCAACGCCGCGGTTACGTAGAAGGCTTTCTAAAAATTTCACATTAAGTAGCTCGTTTATGAGACCCTCTTGTAAATGGGACACTCGACTTGTAATGCCCAGACAAATTGATTCCCAAAGACTGTCACAGTCCCAAAGTAAACAACCAAGAAGAAACACCGATTACGGACAAAACCAATAAACCAATATCACTGAAAACAAACAATAAAAATGTCACTCAGAAAAACTTGGGTTGCCTCCCAAGAAGCGCTATGTTTAATGTCGTTAGCTCGACGGCCCTGAATCTCAATGTGCTCGGGGACCCGAGCTCGTATGACCGCTTACGGTACTTCGTCTGATGCAGTCAAAGGAATGATCTGCTTTTCCTCATGGAACTCTCCTCCAAAATACGGCTTCAACCGTTAGTGGTGATCGGAATGTGCCTTTCTCGTGGATGTGATCTCTCGCTTCCACGCGCGAAAAGACTGGTAACCGGTGAAAGGCCCAGACCATCTAGACTTCAATTTTCCCGGGAAGAGCCAGCGTGGAATCAACAATAGAACTCGTTGTCCCGCGTGAACTCCTTCCCCGGTGATATGTTTATCATGCTAGGCTTTTGTCTTTCCTTGTAAATACGCGCATTTTCAGTAAGCTTCGCTCCGAATTCATCTAGTTCATCGAGTCAGAAGGGCCGCTTCTCACCAAATTTAGTGTACCGTCTATATTCAATCGGGCCGAGTCGCCCAAGAGCCCGATGTCTAATTCCACTGAAGATGGCATGCTTTGCCATACACTAGTCCAACGTGTGACATACCTAAAGGAGCGCAAACGCCTGTACAGAGTGCCTAGAGTGCAATTCGATTTTGTACCAATCCTTCCTGAACTCGTTGACTGTCTCAAGAATAGACTTTAATTTTCTCGATTTGACACTCTCGCGAAGCTCATTTTGATCAAGGGTGATGGCAAGAGATGTGCGACATGATGCACCCCATACTTTTGTAAAACCTTGTCAATCACCTTATTGCATAAATGTATATCATTATCTCGTGATCGCGTCTCTATGTTCCAACGTGAGAACATGTGGCTGCTAAGAAATTTGAGCCACTAATTGCATCGGGGCTGTGCGGGTCGAATGGGCTTCACCCACTTCGGCATAGCCCACTCGCAAGAGGATATATGTGTCGTTGTAAGATGGAGGAAATGGTCCCATGGAAATCCAAATTTCAAGTCAACATTTACTTCCGTAATGGGGTACGGGCTGTCGTCCTTAGAAATACCACCCATTCGCTGACACTGGGCTGCCACGGATGGGCGATGAGCACTTTTAAACAAGGTGGCCAAGAGAAGCCCGACTGAGAACTGCCTACGTCCGCTGGACCACCAAAATGTCCACCATTGTGGTAAAGTGTGGCAAAGGGTTTAAAACACCGTCTGCATTTCATCCCCACACATCTTCCGAATCACCCGTCGCACATGAACCGTAGAGGATTGGCTCCTCCCAATAATAGTGTTTCAAGTGGGCTTAAAACCTCTTTTCGTTGATAGTTAAATTCCTGAGGGATTACCTCGCCACCAAATAATTCATAATCTGGCAAACTATGGAAACCGCTCTCTCTTGTCCTCAATAGCCAAGAGTTTCATCCTGAAATTCGTCATTCACTTTGAACATCATCACGCCTCTTCCAATCAGTGGAAAGATGATCTGGCCACCAGTTCGCTATTTTTTGCTTTAATCTCAACATCACCAGCAAAAGGAACCCAATTTGACACCAGGTTTGCATCTTTAGTCATCGTATTTAATGGCAAGAGTGGTCACAGGACTACTACCTTGTTACCAATCGGCATATCCACTTGTCAAAGGCAAAGACACAGCTAAAAGAGCTCAGAGCTACGTAATTCAACCTGAGCATCATCTAAAGTTCACGCATAGTAGATTACGGAAAATTTTCTCGCCGCCCAAAGATCGCCCAATCGAAATCGCTTATGTCACACATAAGTTCGAAGGAAAAGACCAACTGAGCCAATGGCTGTTAGAGCGATCAACTTTATCCTTCAACACCGAAAATGTATGCAAACACCGCGAATCAAACTCAAATGGGACCCTCGACCGTAAGGTTAGATAACGGTTTTGCAATTTGGAGAGAAATCCTTGCGAAGCTACCAGAAATCCATGTGCCCTAAAAAGCTTCTAATCCCTTTACTTAAGGAGGGTGGAGGTAACTTTTCACCGCCTAATCTTCGCTCCGTCTACCTCTATTCCTCGTATGAACCATGTCCGAAAGTATTACTAATTCTCTTGTACCATAAATGGCACTTCTCCCAATTGAGTACTAAGCCGGCCTCCCCACATCTTATCAAAATCGATCTCAAATTCTCCATTTGTCAAATGAATTACCTAATACCGAGAATTCATCCATGAAGATTTCATTTGTCTTCAACCATGTCTGAAGATGGCCATCATAATACTTTGAATGTGCCCGCATTGCACAAAATTAAGGGCATTCGCACATGCAAATTTAGCAGGGACATGTGAATGTCGCCTTCTCCCGATCCTCAGTGGCAGTAGCGACGGTCAGTGTTCTGCATCCATCCAAAAAGCAATAGTATTCATGACCTGGGCCATCGATCCAAACATCCGATCTAGAAATGGCAATGGGAAATGATCTTTTTCGGGTGGCTTTGTTCGGGCTTCCTAATCAACGCAAATCCTCCAACTAAGGATCGCTCTCGGCTGCGTGAATATGCTGTTCTCCGCTCTTATGATCAAGTATTCTCCTTTCTTCTGGCATCATACCGAATCGACTAACCCATGCAATCGTCCGAAATAGATAAAATTACCCCGTATCCAGCAATTTCAATACCTTTCTGACCACCTTTCATCATTGATTCAACCTCCGCCGTGCTTCCAATCGAAGGTTTATGCCCATCTTCGAGCAAAATATGCATGCACACGGAAGTGAATCCTTTCAACCGGCTGTGAGACCATCCAAGCGCATTTTTACGGTCTCTAAGGACCTCAATAACTTCTCCTCTAATTCGCCAAGGATGTCGAAATGATCACAGTAAAGTGGAGGCTACCCTAAGGTATATGCATACTAAATGGCTAGGTAGGGTTTTGTTCCATCTGGGTGGTTGTTCCACCCATGGCATCAGCGCTCTTAGCCCCTTCACTCAGATTCAAGTATTTCCTATTAGGTCCGAAAGAGTCTACCATTTAACATATTCCCTCTACCTCTTCTCGCCTTTGCCATGTTCTCATAATCATCTCCACTAGGGCTAGCCTCCAAAGGGTCGCGAGACTACTTTGGCTGTCACAATTATGCCTCTACTATTCCTTCTCGCTATGAAGCAAGTATCGCTCTCTCGCTAGATGTCTCACCGCTTCAAACACGTTGAACTTGACTCTCGCGTCCCACTCTCAATTTTAGTTCTCCTCCTCAACATCAATCATCGCTCTCACGGTTGCTAGAAACTAGCTTCACCCAAGATTATGGGTATTTTTATCTTCTTCCATATCTAGTACAATGAAATCATTGAAGATAAACGACAACCTCAATGCAGGACATCTTCTATTACCCTCTCGAATGTTTCTAAAGATCTGCCAGTCGGCGTGGACTGCAGTCGACGAGCCTCACCCAATCCTAACCGTTTAAAATGGACAAGAGCATGAGATTAATGTCGCCACCCAAATCACAAAGAGTCCTCTCTCTGCATTGCATTTCAATGGTGCATGGAATATGAACCGCTCGGTCTTTAAGCTTGTGGCAAACTCAAGTACGGCACTACATTCTCGCTGTTAACTGCTTCAAAGTCGCCCAATCTTTCTCTTCGAGACAAAGATGCCTTTCATAAACTTTCTACATAACTGCATTCGTTCTGGTGAGCGCATCAGCCAGTCGGAATATCGATGTAACTTTAAACACTTCATGAATTTAGTGAACTCGCTTATCCAGCCTTATGCTTCTTAGGCTACGTATGGATATGGAATTGGTAGTCGGGCTCGCTTCGCAGAGTTGTCTCAAGTAGACCGCTTTCATTAGGCTGATCTTTATCTCGCATCATCATTCCCGCTTCCGGGCCGGATGACCTTCTCTCGGGCCTCTAACCATTCTACAACCGGGCTCAGGATCGCTTCCAATTCCTTCCCACCTCTCAAAGATGATCGTTAACATGTTCATTCCCATCTCTTCGGGTTTATCAATCAAGCTGCAATGAACCCACGCCTTCTGCTAATAAGCTCGCCATTCACCCATTCATTCTCCCAATTTCTCACCAGGCCGCTTGATTGTTCAAACGGGCTGCCTATCGCCGCATGTTTGCCTCGTCTCATTCATGAAAGCTAGCAGTGAGGTTAACATCTCGTGCAAGAGCTTGTTCTAAGTCCACCTTTTCTCGTGAGGTGGTTCACTAGCCCTAGCTTGATGGCATATTGTCTGGCATTCCATTCATCCATACCCTTTGACTATTCTCGACCGCTCGATTCGGGACATTACGCCTACCCGGGCCTCGATTTGATTCTGATAATTGTTTCCATACCGCCCGCCGTAATCGACTGGACAACCCGACACATACCGGGCCTCGCCTATGCTTTGATTTCCCGACCGACACTCAAAGCACAGGTTGCCCCTCCGCCGTAATTCACACAACTCCCATGTATTGTCTCGTATGGCATTTGTTGCACCTTGCCGCCTAGTCAAATCGCCGTCAATCGTGCAACATGATTAACCGTATTTGCTGAAAGAACCTTTCATTATCTGCGGCCACCCATGGCTTTTACCGCGTAGTCTTCCCTGTGCCACCTGATTCAGGTTGGTCAAGTAAGATCTTCCGTAATTTCATAAGCTCGTCCGTGGTTTTCTTCATTAGTGCCCACCTGGTATCAATCATCGTCGTAGTAGCTCTCACCCATTATAGAAAGTAGCGACTCGTATCCATCCGCTACCCGTGATGCGCACTTTCTAGTAATTCGTGAAATTCGCCCCATGCCTCGCCAAAGCCTCCCTCTAGTCGGCCGTGCCGACTTCTGCACAAGCTTGCGGCACTCGGAAGCGGGAAGAACTGGTCAGAATTTTGCGACTAGATCGCTCCCATCGAGGTATCGAAACGTTGGCTGACTCATAGCCACGCTCGCCCGACCACCCAAAGGAGTGAAAGCCTCAACCCGAAAGTGCCTCCGCAACTCCATTGTACTCGATCGTGACGCGTGACTTCGCTGAAGTCGTCGATGCATATTCGTTCTCAGCGGGTAGTCCAGAAATAGTATATTCGCAAGATCCGCAATGTTACCGACTTCGCTCGTTGTTCGCCTAACGGGCGGTCGCCCGATAAATGCCTCAACAATCAGAAGTGAGGCAAACTCTTCTAGCAACATGTATGGACTATCCGTCAGAGTAAATCCGCCTGGTGCTGATTCCTTCCATGATTACCATTCCTACTCGGGCCTGCTTGCCCAAGGCTCGATCCCGCTCTTCATTATCACCATGTTTGCTAAATCTCTCGACCGTCGGGCCTCGTTTCTACGATTGTAAAGTTCTTCGGGCTCAGATCAAACAGTGTTGGTCGACCAGTCTCGTCGCCATATACCACCGAAACTTAATCGCAATTACACACGACACAACAATACCAAATTACCAAAGACTAATCAAATAAAGACAAAATTTCGTACTAATATCCAATTGTTTTATTCCTCATATCAATCTCAACCTCGTCCACTGCGCAAGAACGCCAAAAACTTGATAGGCCGAAACGCGCGGTAAATATACGCCTATACGCTAGCGCATGCCGCTCTAAGTAATATAGTGTACCAAAAGGTACGGATATCGATCCACGGGGACAGGAGAATTGAATACAAAGATGTGCTTTTTAGATATTATCTGAATAAACGTATTATGAGAAAGAAATCAAATGTGTGAATTCAACTAAACTATCGATCTTAATTGACCACTCGTGGTAATAAAGACTGTGTGGCTATGTCTCCCCGCCTAATGCCTGATGGATTATTTCAAAATGAGATTATTCAGTTTTTATTTATGATTTCTTAGTGACTAGGTGATCTTGTCTATGAAATACTTCCTCGAGGTGTATTCGCCTATCTCGCTAGTAGAGTTGGGTATATCCTATCCCAATTCTACATCCGAAATGCTTAAATGTTCTTAACCTTATTCACACCTTCGATCTGAATATCTCTATTCACCGACTAACCAGTGCTAGTCGCTCTACTCATATCCCTAGGTATCCTCATCTCTCGAATCTCGAATCTCTAGCATGAACATCCTAATGTTGGCCAAACATTACCATGTAATTGATCTACAGATGTAAAGCAGATAATAATAAATCATAAATAACTAAATAATATAAATTAATCAACTTTAATCCATCCAACCGTGATGTGGTTCAACAAGACCCTAGGGTATGATTCAGAACATGATGATCATGAAAAACACAAGTATGTGATATATAAAACATAAGTTCCATCATTCAAATCAAAGAAACAATACAAAGTCCCGGTTCTTCTTCTCGAGAGATTTTGTCACTCCCGCTCCGATTTCTCGCTCTCGACTGCACTACTCCCCGATGCCCCGACTCAACCATCGGGTGCTTTAAATGATGGTCACGGATCTGCGTCGGCGTGCGACGTTGAGGCGTCGTGGCGTTGAGTATGACGTTGAGGCGTCGCGGCGTTGAAGGTACGTCGAGGCGTTTGCAGTTTGTTGACTTCTGTATTAGTTTGTTTAGCGTCGCGGCGTTGGAACATCACGGCGATGGGGACGTCGCGGCGTTGGAAACGTCGCGACGTTACGGCTCCACTGCACATTGCTCTCCATTGCTCCAATTTTCTTCCGCAGTTTGCTCTTTTCATCATACTTTGCATTCACCGAATCAGTCATACTCGAATATCAAATGGAAAAATATATTAACCTTTAAAATAACGCTAAAAAAGCTAAGAAAAACCTTGGGTATACTATGAGTGTTTCAGGCACTCATCAATAGGACCTTTCGCAGCTTACACCATTAGGAAGGCTTAAGTTCCAACTTCTTGCAAGGCTAAACATTGTGTCTGATACAAAGTTAAGTAAAATAAAATAAAAAAAAAAAAAATGGGTGCCAAAGTAAATATAGCTGCTATAAAACTTTGATATAATAAAGGGCTGTGCAAACATCATGGTAGGCATGTCTGAAAACTAAGCAAAATAAACCCTTTACTCTGTGTACAATACATCACATACAAAACGATCCTGCAAGACAAGTAGGCAGTTGATAAAACTAAGACAAAACAAGAATAAACAAAACCAAACATAAGTACTAGAAATGCCACTTTCGACGCTAGCTCTCCCCCCCAACCAAAGTATAAATGTGTCCTCACGGGGTAGGGATAAGAAAGCTAGAGAAGGAAGTGTGACCACCTCACTGTGTTGGTGGTGAAGGCTGAGTGGATGCGAAGGCTGGCTGCGTGATGTAGCATCAACGAGGCTGTGGGGCTAGTGCGTGGATTGATCATGAGTAGTGAAATTTGTGTATGCTCTGTATCCTGTTATTTGGTGGCCAGGAGTGGCTACGAATGAAGAAATTATGTGGCTTTGATTCTGTGAGTGACCTAGGCTCGGCCATCAGCTCGATACATTGTCGAGTAGTAGCAAGAGGCGAGACTGACATCCGCAATAGCTAATAAATCCCTAGTAGTGAAACGAGGATGTGCTCAAATGCTGTTCGATGTGGAGGGGATGGGCCCATTTGTCTCGGTAGGAGCTAGGGCGTGGGGTGGAGCCCCCAGGAAGGGCGAATCAGGCCCAAGTCCTCTCCACCTCGCAGGATGTTGCTCACCCAGTGGTCTCATGAAATCATCTCTACCTCCTCACTGCGGTGTAGAAAAGCGGCGTAAACGGGGTCAGCTCCGGGGATAAATCACGAGGCAATTATTGCGGCGCTCTATCGTGGCTCCTCCGGGAACAAGATGCTCCAAGACGTGGGATAGTAACCTCGGCATCAATAATGGAATAGCCTCCGCCCGAGCCAGGTCCTTGCAGTGGACCTTCTCCTCGAAGTGTAGCAAACGATCATAATGAAGCTCAGCGGGGTTGGGCAGAGCCTCGATGCTCCGGTACGGGGCCTCGAGAATAGCGCCTCTAACGGCGTAAATGTCTTCTTGAGTGGGAACATATTGGACCGAAGTCGTGGTGAAGTGAGGGGCATCGGAGGAGTTGGCGAAGAGTATGAATCCGATTTATGGTATCTCAGGAGAGAGAGCGAACCATCTCTCTAGGCGATGGCTGAGGCCACTACCTATACTCTGTGGAGTTTGTCAGAACTACTGGCAGGCCTAATCCAGCCGTGATATCTACAGCTCGAAAAACTCCAGGATGGCCTGATGAGCCTAAAAGTCATCTATTTTCAGTCCATTTTTCTGATTGTTTTTTATATAAAAAGACTGATTAATATGCAGGAAGATGGAATAACTTCTGTCTGTATGTGTGAGGAAATTGAAAAGAAAGTAGAAAATGCGAGAAAAAGAAAGAAGCGAAGGTGGATAGCGTTGTGATATAATTGGCGGAGCGGAGTTGCGGCCGAGGAAGGCGCAGGATGAAAGGACGATGTCGTGAAGGCGTGACAGCAATAAAAATGCATGTCGAGGTTCTGGCGTGAAGGCTCCCGATCAGCAATCGACAATTAATAAAATGAAATTTGGGAGCGAAAGCTCAAAATTCAATGATCGAGGAATTGAAGAAGAAGAAGACATGAAATCGCGACCTTATCCCGGATGCGTATGACATCAACATTGAACGGAAAGCGATGTGACGCCGACTCAAGGAGAAAGAAATCGTGGCGAGCATCGGCTGAAAGCGGTCGTGACATCATTCGAGGAGGTCGCGTGGCAATAGTGAAGAAAAGAGGTAGAGACAACACCTGGATGTCGCGACATCAATTACACAGAAGGGAAGTCGCGACATCATTACGATTAATTGGCGACAACATTAATAAGAAGGAAATCGCGACAACATCCGAGTCGCGGCAATACTTCTGAGAAAGAGTGCGACAACATCCGCGGCCGCGACATCAGTCACCTGATTAAAGGTCGGCACGTCCTTGAACAATCGGCGACATCGCTCAACTAAAGACGTAATGCAACCAAACAAAGGCCTGCGACAACGGCGAGACAACGAGGAAATTACGGCAAAGGACTACGATGTCGCGGCGATGTCAATGGCCCCGGGCGATTAGCAGAAATCCTGATGAGGTGCATCGAGTGGGGCCCGACTTGAGAACCATAAATACCGAGTGTATAGAAGAAGCGCGGCTCTTAGCGACTTGAAAGAGTCACGGGTTCTTTGAGGCTCTGTATTTTTATTTTTTCTTTTCTTTTCTTTTCTTTTCTTTCTTTGTTTCGTTTTTTCATTTTACTTTAGATTAGATTGATTTGTGTTCGTTCTAATTTGGTTGAGCGTTAGGCGCAAAGTTAGAAATTTGGATAGATGTATATTTCTTAAAATGCGTCACGGTTGTTTGAATTCCAAACAAATTACAGGATTTGAACACCCGATTTCGATTTACGATGGTTTTCTTGATCAGCAACCATTGTATGGTATAATCGGTATTAGAAACCCGACTTCCATTGAATTGGCGTTATTTTCCGAAATAATCTTTCTGCGATAATTCATTCATAATAAGTGAACCGGATGTTCATCGACTTGCTGGTTTGCGTGTTTTGGAATTGATGTTAGTCTTGTACCCATACTTGAGGTTGTTTCGGCTACGATTTCGGGAGGCCCTCTGGGTGACACATAGAAGGCATTCTGAGTGAAACAATTTCGGAAGAGTATTTGAACCTGATATTCTTGATCTAATGCGCTCTGTATATTTAAATCAATGCATCCTCTTCTCGCTTATGCTTAGAGAATGAGTTGAGTGAGTTATAAATTTAAGTAGGCGAGAGTTCACCTCGGTCGAATAGTGAATTCAATCCCGTGTTAGCAAGGATCTAATCAAGGAAAGAGTAAGCTATTCTAATTTTGAGGGTGAGGAACCAGTATAGTGCAACCTCAGCAATGACTAACTTGAAGGAGCTCAGGTATGCAATCCATGTTGTGGGTATGAAGTGGTAGGAAAGAAAAATGCCGAGCAGAGGCAGCTAGTTTAAAAGTAGTTATTTCACCTGTGTTCGAAGAAGCTTGAGTTAGGTGAATGATGGTATGTGGTATGGAGAGATCAGTCACACTATATTAATCCTTGGACTAGATTTAAAGATACGTAGTTCGAGAAAACCAAAGATGCGTCTGGTGTAGGAATTGATTCTTCTGACCAGGCGATTATTGATGTTTTCTTTAGAGATAAGCTTGTTAAATCTAAATTTGTTATTTTGATATTTCAATATTCAATTCATTTATTGTTTATTCATTTTCTTTACATCATTCATTTCAAGCTTTCAAAGCAAAATCTCATTATCTGTTATGTCCAAATAGTATGGAGCTTAAGTAGTTGGGGTAGTTGATTGCAAAATTCTTGAAGTCCTATGGGATCGATGTACGGACTTAAATCCATTTTATTACTTGTCGACGTACTTGTCTCTTGGATCAAAACCACACGAAAATGGTTTACTCTTACAAAAATATCTTTTAATCAAGTGATACTTAAGAAACTCACTCAAATTTAATGGTTTATTTCTGCGAGGGGATTAGATAATAGTCGGCGGTGATAATCATCATAAATTTGCATGGTGTACATCATCGGTCGATCAACCAAGTTTTATGGGCGCCGTTGCCGGGATTAGATGTGTCTTTTGGTAATTGTATTTATACACTTGTGTACATACTCGATCCAGTCAACATGGCCGCCGATCTTTTAGGCTAGATCTACACATCGGCCGGACGCTCCACTGGGATGTCTATGGTTGTGATAAGACTCGGTTTCCCGAGGTGTGTGGGCGCCTCGGAGTCGTGACGGCATGATGAGTACCTCTGGACCAGCGCATCGAGATCTCTGAATCGCCCGGGTCGTATCGTGTTGGCATATCATGAGTATGACTCAGGTGGATAACATTGGTAAATTCACGTTCCACGGGATCGGATCACATCCCAAACATCGGACAGCGTGATCCTCGTATATGGATCGCGGGGCGACGAACTCGATCCAGGCTTGGAGGAGGAGGGAGTGACTCGGGCCCTGAACCGGGCTCACCGGGCCGGATGTCGGGCTGGGTGGAAGCGGAGCCCTCGGGGTATTAGCGGATAACACAGGGAGAAAGAGGACGGTCCCACCGGGTCTGCAGTATCACATGCATGGGGGCTTAGGACCGAGCTCGACAGACTAGCAGCAGATGGGACTCTGAATCTGCTTTGATCGGAGTCTCAATCGTTGGGAGGTGCCATAGGCATCGAGCGGAGAATGGCCAGCGCTTGGCCCTGGATGTTGCAGCCATCTCTAGGTAGGGTGGTGTTTGTTCCTCAGGCCTGCTTAACGATGGGCACTGCGGAGTGCGAACCATGCAATCCACAGCTTAGGCCCGGGCGGGCGCGGTGGAAGGTGGGCGACGGATGGGCCAGCTGACAGCCGGGTTCGGACGGTTAGGCGGCTGAGTGTGTCGGCGGCCGGCAGCTCCGGCAGCGGCTCGGAAGAGAGAGCTCGAGCGACGAGGCTCGAGCTGCGAAGAAGCTCAGCCCGAGAGAAAGGCTGCGGAGTATCTTTAGGAAGTGGGGCGCCACGGCGGCTGTGGCGGAGCGAGAGGCGGGGCTTCAGCGGCCACGGGGGGAGGATCACGAATGCGGGGTGAATGAAAATTGGTTGGGGAGGGTAACTTTTTAATGGAAGCCAAGGAAAATGAAGAAGCCGTGGGGCAAAATTTCGCTATTATAGTGAAATTTAAACCTACCGACACGCAATTTTAAAAAAACAGGGATAAAATTAAAATAACGAAATGAAGACAGACAAATAAAATAAAATAACTAACATTAAAAAAATATTTATAACGTGATATCAAAATATTAATGCCATTAAAATAAAAATTAACTAAAAATTGACGAAGAAAAGCAAGAATTTTATTTGGACAGTCTGATGGAGACCGGGCTAAACTCAATTGGGGACACAATAATGGAGGATCGGGAGAATCCTCCTCGTTTAGTGATGTGTTGTCGCGACATGGGCTTCCTCGCGTTGACGACTGGACATCTCAACTATCCTTTTGGATTGAACAAATCTTAGGAAGCCATTGGTGATACCTAGTGGAGAAAATGATGATGGTCGATCCATCTAGATTTATTTTCTGGAAGATGGGCTTTGAGTGTCTGGGAGGACATTTATGTTGAGTTCTTGCAAGTTATCATCTGATCATGCCATTTTTTGGATCTTTCCTTTGCAATCTTCGAGGTTAGTGGTATCATTCGTAGTTCATCCAACTCATTGAGATGATGGATCTTGAGTCGACCAATAACAAATCCATGTTCCGTTTGTGGATACTATGCTTTGTAATCAATTTCCATTGGAAGATGGCATAGCACTACCATAAACTAAACGATATTAGGACATTCGAGAATAGTTTTGAAAGGCGATGTGAATTGTGAATTGGTGGCTGATTTTGAGGCCAGTCTTCTCTGTTGACCTTTGTTCTGCGGACCGTTGGGAATGGTCTTTATCTCTGATGGTGATACTTGACCCGCCAGTTTGAGGATGAGTAAGGGTATGATTTGTGTTTTAACACCATGTTAGCCATGAGGTTTTTCGAAAGACTTGTTACAAAAGTGAACCCACCACTCCTTTAAATGTTGTTTGGTTTTAGAGGCTTTGAAAGAATGTTGCATTCAGAAGAATTTGAGCTTATTTTACTTTATTAGTTGTTGCAGAGTTATACTCCAGCCATTTAGATCGCTAGTCTACCCTACCAGACTGGATGCCCATAAGAGGAAACGTAGGGAAAAGGGTCCACTCGTGATGCAGACTGTAATAAATCGACTACTAAATTGGGTTTAGGACGTGCTCTGAAGTGTGACAGATTTACGAAACCTTTGGCATCTATCCACTTGGCACATTTGGTGAGCTTCTTTGAAAGAGAGGCTAATAGAAACCCGAGCTTCTTGACACCTTCATTGTTTGTCTTCACAGGAAGCAAAAGTGACCACACGAGGCACTCTTATGTGGTGAGCTTAATTTATATTGCTCTATGGACACACACACTTCACGATTATCGTCACGCATGGGTATTAGCAGAAAGTTCTTCCCAAATAGAGAATGGATCTTCGCAAAAATGCTTCACTATCTGTTCTTTCGATGATTTGATTTCTCTTGTTGCCGGATAGCAATGTGAGCATACCGGGAGCATTCTCTAGCAAGTGGGACTCTTGGGGGAATTCTGTATCTCGTTGATGGGAAGCACAGACTATGGATTAATCTCGAAAGATAGTGCACTTATGACATTCTGCCTCTTTGTCCTTGATTTGCAAATTGAATTCCTGAAGTAGAAGAACCCATCGGATAAGTCTTGCCGGATTTAGCGGTGGGATGTTAAAGCGGAATGATACGTAAATGACTATATCGGATACAACCAAATATGCTCAAAAAAATTTAATAGGAGATTTTACCAATAATTGCTCGCTGTTAATGGTTCATTACTTCGTTGGTTTTGGCATAATAGAGCTATAGGTTCTTCATCTCTTTGTCCAAGAACTACTCAGTGCAGATCATGCATCACACATCACCTGTTGTTTCTGGTCAGGTTGTCTTAGTGCGATGTCCAAAATGGGACCTGGCTCTTGAAAGCTCTTTTTGATAATTCTCTTTCAGGGATGTAGCATCTTTCTCGAGCAACTTATATAAGGATAAACAATCAATGAAAGTCCTTATTGATAAATCTCTGTAAAGCACCATATTAGTGCCTAAGCTGACACTTTTACATTTGTTTGGACAAATTTGAAATAAGTTTAATTTGCTTATCGACTTCTATTCATTCTCTTGGAAATGAGCATGCCTAGCACAATCCTTAGTTCTGCACCATAAAATGGCATTTCTTGATTAAATACAGTTCTTTTCAGTTACACCTCTATTGAGGCCGGCAAGGTGAAATTAGGCATTCTTAATCACCTCAGGTATGCGATGATATCATCATGTAGACTTCAGTTATTAAACTCACCATATGCGCTGAATATACCCCTAAGCATACATCTACGGAAGGTGGCAGGCGTTAAAGACCAAAAGGCATCCTCCTGTGGCATCAGTTCAAATGGACAGGCTAAAGTGGATATCTTTTCTTGATCTTCTGGTGCGATCACTATCTGAAAGTACCACGAATGCCATCACAAAAAGCGATAGATAGATTTTGAAAACTCTCAGAAAATGATCAATGAAGGCGATGGAAGAGTGATCTTTTCTTGTTCTTTGCATTGAGCCTCCTGTAATTTATGCATACCCTCCAACCAGTGGTAAGGCGGGTAGGCACATCCTCACCTTTTTCATTTTTTACAGTGGTCACCCCTGACTTCTTGGGCACCACCTGGGTTGGGCTTACCCAAGTGCTATTAGATATTGGGTAAATGATACCTGCTTGCAGCAATTTCAGGACTTTAATTTGAACTACCTCCTGCATGTGAGGATTCAACCTCCTCATGGTTTTAGTATGACTTTAGACTCTTCTTCTAAATAAATGTGGTGGTCAACCAGGTGTTGAATTTGATACCTTACCATCGGAGAAGGTTCCACCCTTCAGCTTTTGTGTTCATCTTGAGGAGGTGCGGCGGGTTGTCCTCTGTGGAGTGGTGTGATTGACGATATTTAGCGGATCACGTTTTCTTCCCAGTACATACTTTAATTCCACGGGAAGGGTTTGAGATCCGGGTTGTTGAGATTCCTTTTCCTCTTTTCACCGTTGGGCTAAAATTAGAATTCCACACTTTCTCAGCATCCTGCAACGGCTCATGCATTGAGGTTCTGTTGCTCTTCAAGTTACTCCACATAACTCCTGAGATTGCTTGTCTTGCTTCTTTGCTCGTGCCACATTCTTCAAAGAATTGCACTCATTTTCAAACTTCTTCAGTTAATCTCTACTAGTTTGCATATGCCTTTGCTCGAATGGAAAGTGTTGAGTTCGAAGTCATATTCCCAAAGGTGAGTTATAACCCCATTTCGGCAATTTATAATGGCATTCAAGTAGCGAAATAGCCTTTGAGCTATGATGAATTTATTAGTTTATTATGCTTGCTTTCATAAACTCTCGTGTGATCTGACAAATCAGGATAGTAGAATTTGTCCACTTGTATTAGAAACAATTCTCATGGTCCCCTTTGGTATTTTAATGAACCTATCTCGGCTAGAGAACGATTAATGATGGATGAGCTTAGTTACTAATTATTTGCTGTACATGGGATATGGATGAGTTCCACCTAGCCCCAGTCTAGTTTGATGCTTTTTCACTACACTGATGCATAGTGTCACTTGAGGTGGGACATCTGGAATTCCTTATAGCAGAGTCTTATCAATGTTGTTCTTCATTCTATCAAAGGCCTTTTTATTCACATTAAACCTCTTTTCGTAGCACATAGTCAACAAAAGTGTGCACTCCGTGGGACATGATGCATGAGAGAGATATTAACCTTCACTTGGTGAGATACCTCACAAGAATTCGGTTGTAGTTCAGCACTGAATTTTGTGAGTACTGTGGAAATGGAGGGTACTATGTTTCACTGCACTCATTCTTCAGTTGTTCTTCCTACGGTGGATCAGCCACTGCAGGATCTGTCTTTGGTTAGTCTATAAGGACTCTTGGTCAGGATCTTCTGTACCTGATCATCAGAACTTGACTGTCGTTCTCCCATTGGATGTGGGGAGCCTGGTACATGCATTCCCCTAGGGTTTTGTTGTGTCTAGGAAGGAAATTTCAACACGGACCTAACTTTGGTTGAACAACTGGAAATCTCGAATATCTGTCTTAATTCTTGTTAGTGAGCTCGGCCCGCCTCAATTTTCTTGACCAGTTTGAACATTCAACACCTTTTGACTTCCTCCCGCAAACGTGCCTACCACTTTGCTTAAATTTAGGTGCACGCTCAACTGGAGGAATATAAGGTGGAGAACCTTTGTTGTTGTCTTGAAGTGGAGCCCAAGCGCTCTTGTGCTCCCTAAGGGGGGCATATGGGGATTTGGAGCTTCATGATAGGATGGATGATTCTCGGTGGGTTATAAATTATTTTGCCATAAGGAGCATTTTGTAGGTGGTTTATTTTGACCTAAGACATGGGCATACTCTTGCATTAAGTCCCTTCTTGAGGAACTAATGGTTGATGCTCCCAGGGATGGTTACAGCAGTGACAATTAAAGCAGTGGGTGAGATGCATGCAAATTCATTGCACTTCATCTTGATTTCTCATTTCAAGCTCTATCGACCTTAGTCAAGTGTTTGATTTGCTTTCATCTCAGCCCCTTCATCTTGGAAAGTGCATAACCTTGCTCCCCTTTGGTGGGCGAAGGCCTCACGCTAACCTCCCGCTAGTTTGGTTCATCCCATGCCTTGGAGGTTTCGGCCACTGTGGTTAAAGTCATGGCCTCATACATTGTGTTTGCCCAAAGAATCCTCCACACATGGTTCAGGCGGTTACTTCATAGTTGGGAACATACCATCATGAAATGATTCACTAGCATCCATGTATCAAAACCGCAATGTGGACATCTGGTGCTCTCATGAACCTCTCTGACAACGATAAAACTTCTCATTGTCATGAGCGAGGTAAGTGTGGAATTTACTTGCCTCTTCAAGCGTGGTCTTAGTTGTATTTGAAAATTTTTTCTTCGGCTTTCGACGAAGTTTGGCCCAATTTCCTAATTATTCTTTAGCCTGTTGTTGTTTTGTATGTCTTTTTTGTGTCTGTAGGAATGCTTTCAGCAGAAAATCATGTCGAGGCACTCTTCCTTAAAGTTGTTTTTTTCATAAACTCCGGATATAGGTATATGGATTCTCATTCTCCATTCCATGAAATGTGGAGACGGGGCACCGGATGAGATCTATAGCCACATGCTGAGTGGGCACGTCACGAAGTGCGTGCTCCCTAGGAGGGTGTATGTGGTCCTCGTTGGCTGTATGATGTTGGATTCATTAGGGCTCCTTGCGACTTTCTTTGATCTTGGTGGGAGGAGTCCATTTTTCACTTGTGTCTGTGACTTCTAACCTTTATTAGGTTGAAGTTGTCTTGACTCTTTCGACTCTGATATATCTCTATCCTAGTGATGCATAAACACACGTGACATAAAAAGAATAAGGCTAACAAAAAAGACTTGCCAAAAAGGACAGGTGTTAAATTTAAAAATATATATAAAAATGATGTTATAAAACGTCAATGATGGCTGGCGGTAAAAAAAACGAAATTCTAAGCGATGAAATTTAAAGGTTTAAAGTCGCGGCGCGCGGCTGGATTACGAAATTGCTCATCGACTCATCGTCATGGTTTGGCACCATGACAACGGCGCCGTTTTGATTCGCATGCACGGCGGGTGTTTGAATCGACAAATTTATCTATACACTCTTGATAATAACGTGCGTTAACGGGTGTTGCTCCGGATCGTTTGTGGGTTGGACGTTGCGTTGGTTAACTGTTAAATAATGACTTGCCGATTATATGCGTGATGTTATCATATGTAATAGTCAAACTCAATCAAGGAAGGACTTAAATCTGAAATTTCAGTATTTGAGTAGTTGTTTTGTTAGTGGGGTTTTGAACTAAGAAAGTTTCAGACTGATGAAATGAGTGAACATGAGCGATTCTTGTTAACATTGGGCATTTATGTTGTTTAACTAATTCATGCGATGAGTTTGAGTGTTTCTTCAGTTGACAGTTTGACCTTGGGTGACGTGACGAGGTATAATGGATAATCAGTGTATCTGTCAGAGGCCACTAAACCACAAAAGCAGTATTAACCAAGAAGAGTACATCAAATATAGCACTAAAACCTAGTTTTGAAAGTTTGGGGAACATAAATACGCGTGCACAACGACGAGCGAGAGGAGACACTATGATACATCGGCCTAACTATGTTTCCTCTTCTGGTGGGCATCAGACATCCCTTTGAGGTGAATCCATACCTCAAGATTGACATAAAATCAGGGAGGCAGTGAGGGTGAGAGCGAGAGTCGTAATGAAAAATGCCTTTTAACGAGGATTAGGTTACAAAGTTCATAACATAGCTTATAGCCTTACAAAAGGTAAGAAAAACCCGACCTCTAAATAACTGTCATTCTGATTGAGAATTAAGTGGAAAAACTAAAAGCGGGGTTGTTTAAACCCAATATCAGCGAAATTTTTCGCTATCTTGAAAATTTAAACTATATCATGAAATTTAACTATCGCCATGAAAATTTTTCTCTATCATAGAGAAATTTCGCTATATTGTGAAATTACACAACATAGCGAAAAATTCACTATAATAGCGAAAATTTTTATATTATAGAGAAAATTTCGCTATAATAGCAAATTTCCTGTAACCTATACTGCTTGCATCTGCATCGGCCGGCATTTCTTCTTGTTTCATCTTGATTTCTTCATTCAGGCTCGATGTGTCGAATATAAATCGTAGAACTCGGCGTAAATCAGCTCAACTTCGATATGCTTAGCTTGATATGTGGATAGGTTTATGGAAACACATAAACTACCCTGAAACAACCTCGGAAATACAAATATTAGTACGAAGGACCTGCAGTGTCAATTAAACAATTAATATGAGTTAATTTTAAAAAGCACTCAAGAAAACCTATCTTAAATAGAGCTCGAAATAGCACTTTTTGGGTACTAATCACACGGCATGCCATGCTGAGCACACAGTCCTCGGCGCCTAGTGCCGTACCATGCCATGCACAGACACATGGGCGTCGGCGCCAGTGCTATCTTTATGCCATGCTGCTGTTCTGGAGACCTCGCGCTAGTGCCATCATGCCGTACTGAGCACACGGGGCTGCAGCTGGTGTAACTACCGCGCCTGAACACCGCGGGGCCTTGGCGCTAGTGCTATGGCATGCCATGCCTAGACCTGAGCGCACCGAGCTGTCTGATATCGCCATACTGGAGCACGAGACTCGGACTACAGATGCATGGCATGCTGTTCCTAGACACACGGGGCCTCGACTCCTGAGTGCCATGCCATGCCATTGCATAGACACCTGGGGCCTCGGCGCTGGTGTATGCCATGCCATGCTTAGACACACGATACCTCGAATTAAGTGCATTCCATGGCTAGACTTCTGGGACCTCTGCTGAGTGCTATGGCGTGCCATGCTGAACACACGGGGCCTCGCGCCTGGATGCCATCACCATGCTGAGCACATGGGAGCCTCGGCGCCCGATCAGCATGCAATGCCGTACCATGCCCAGACACGAGGACCTCGGCTTTAGTCTTTGTGGCATGCAGTACTGGAACACAGGGGCCTCGGCGCCTGGTGCTATGCCATGCCATGCCTAGACACCACAGTGCCTCGGCGCCTAGTCTTGTCATGCCTAGGCCACAGGCCTTGGCTGGGTGTGCCACATCTTGATACCGCTGGCACGATTGCATAGGCACAGTGCTATACCACGCAGTGACACAGTTCCATCATCTTGAAATGTTGCAATATTGATGGTGCCACAACCCTTGTTGTCTTCCTCCAGCCATTACACCCAGGCAATATTGATGGCTTTCACAGATGCCTTAAGCGCATCCCTAACCATACTCGTTTCTATTCATTGTTTTTCTTCCTCGTTCATTTATTTCCAAAAATATCATTCTCATACAGAAAAAAAATAACAATACCTTTTCCCATGTTTTCCTATATTCCTATATTTTATTGAAAAAATTAAAATTAACACTTTTCATTTAAAATCTTCCTCAAATATTAATATTTTATAGTCTAATATTTGCATTCGGTAGTCGAATCTTAAATCAATTGTACCTATTTTCCCCTAATATTCCCTAATTTTCCCCTGTTTTCCCCTATTTCCCCTATTTTTTAGCTATTTATTTAGTAAATAAATAAAAATAAAAATATTTCCTCCACTAAATGGGTGATCAGTGCAGTCCCAAATATTTTCCCATGTGAAAAATTAATTTTAAAAAATATTTTACTATTTTCTCTATTTTTCTACCTATCTTTGGCTTTTTTAGTAAATAAGCTAAAAATAAATATTTGCATCAAATTTTTTCTTCTTTTTTCCTTGGCCATGTATAGTGTACACTTAAGAAGATATTCACAAAACCAGGTTCTGATAAATTTCTAGTTAGCTTCTATATCATTATGTCTCATCGAAGCATGTGATGTCTCCTCGAGATTTTTCCAAAAACATAGCCACTCTATGTAAGAGAAAGGGGTTGCCTCTATGGAAACGCGGCCTTACCAGAAGCCTGACGACACGGCGCACTTGCGTCTGCCACGGCATGCACACACCCATGCCACTCGTGGCATGGTACTCTGTACCAGCGACCTGTCAGTTGTGATGGAAGTGGCGCGATGACGCTGGTGCCAACTTCTCGTACGGTCTCTGTCGGAAGCTGGTACCTGAAACCTTGTGTACTTTGGCCATGGCTTGAACAAATGTTTGTTCCCCACATTGCTTGGCGAGGCATGCCCCTCGTTCCCACGTTGCCTCACTTTGGTGTGCCTCCACCAGGCACGCGATTGCTGTAGGCATGGTGCTGACTTTAATTACCTTGCCTCGGCATGGTTTTTCGGCTTAATACCCACCTAGACAGGGTGCCTCGGCCTAGTACCTTGCCTAGACATGGTGCCTCGGCCTAGTGCCTTGCCTAGGCATGGTGCCTCGGCCTAGTGCATGCCTCGACGAGTGCCTCGACAGTGCATGCTGACCGAGTTGCCTCGGCCTGGTCGCCTGAACCGAAGTGCGTCGGCTAGTGCATGCCTGGAACGGGTGCCTGACCTGGTGCATGCCTAGTCCACCCGGTCTTTGGCTGGATATTTTTTCAGGCACGGGGCCTCCGCCTGGATGCCTTGGCTGGGCACGGTGCCTCGCTTAGTGCGTGCTAGCTGTTATCGGATGCCCTAGCTCGTTGGTTGGATCTGAGGAGCCTCATAGGTATGCCTTAGTTCGCAGGGGCACCCTAATAAAATAAGGCAAACCGGTGGTGTGACAGTGCGGTGGATTCAGCGGCGAATTGAGTGGTAGCATATGGTGGACATGCACTGTAGGCGAAATGGAGTGAGTTTGAATTTGAAAATGAGCCCAGTTTGATTAAACCTTAAACTCATGTGAGAACCAGATTTTTAATATTGGAGAGCGATTCAAATTAAAACACTTAGTGGAAATTGCTTTGTGGAAAAGTCACCTATTGGCGTGGGCACAGTGCTATAAAAGATGGGTACTCCTTAACAGGGGTTGAAAGTGTGCAGACACTATTTCAATATTTTATGATCTTGTGTTTTTGAGAGTACACTTTGCACTTGAGTTTTGAATAATACAAGTTGGGATCATTCTTGTATACTATGGGCATCTGCGCTTTTGAGAACATTGAGAAGGTTGGCTAAAGAGTTATTGCAGCATCCAAAAGCCCGAAAATTAGGTGTTAAGAAATCAGGGGTGAGACAAGTGGTATCAAACATGTGAATCAGTTGAGAGCAGACAGGGACGGATGGCGGAGTTAAGGCTCTTGTTGGGAGAATTGGCGGCGATGGGCGTATTGCATTGGTTTCAGATGAAACAATTTGAAGTCTGTATAATCGTGGAAATTGATGATAAATATGGCGAGAGGCGGATCGATGCCCTCAGCCCGTCTGCGGGCATTGATGGTAGAGTACAGGGATGCGGTCTGGATCTATGGGAAATGTGAAGATCGGTGTAAGGTTCATTGGAGGATCCCTCTACGGTGTGAGGTCCCCACGGAAGGTACGTGTGCCGAACCAAGGAAGTTTGAGGAATCTTTGTGAAGTCTTAGGAGTTGAAAAATTTCCTATGGACATGGGCCGGTTCTTGAAGTTGCTCAATGTGCCCCGATAGTGAAATAGTGTCCATAACAAGCATGTACCTATGCAGTGATGCAAAGTTATGGTGGTGCACTTGGATGGGAGATGATGCAGTGGAGAAGGCCCGGATTGATGCAGGAGACTCCCAGGAGGCCGGGGTGAGTGTCACACTGAGTCAGCTGGCGGATCAGCAGGGCGATTGATGCGGAGTTCGGTGAGGGGAATATGTGAAGGAATTTGGATTCCATCATGTTGGATACTCGAGAACATATCGGTGAGACAAATTACAGTGCAACTGGATGGTGAGGCACGGTGAACTCGAACGGGGAGTTCGTGACTTGCGGGCTCGATACTGCGCGACGGCTGCACAGTGGACTTCTGAATGAAGCGTATGTCGAGCACCACGGTAAGTCCAAGGCAGGATGTGAGCGAGAAGAGGGGCGAGCGGAGACGAACATTCATTCAATAGAAAGAGTAGATTTGGAAAGGGAACAAGAAAGGGGCGCGAGGAAGGCCAGGCACGTGGAGACAACCACAGAATTTTGTGCGGTAGACAAGACAGACGACGGATGCTTCGCATGTCGATGGCCCCTCACATGAACGGCACGCTGAAGAGCGGATGCCTTGGTCGCCGGTAGTAAAGCCCGACCTTTGGTCGGTTCTTACGCCTCGCGGTAGATCGACACGTTGAATCGATCGGTGAGAACCAGCAGCCTGAAAACCTTGATGCATGTTCGAGTCTTGCTTAATAGGATGATTAAAAGATGGGTGAAGCGGTGGTCTTGTTTGTTTGTTGCAACCCGGTAAACCTCGGACTGTTAAAGCGGTAGATGATGATGGCGGAATCAAGGTTGGTTGTTCTGACGGTAAACTTTCAAAATAGAGAACATACGAGAATGTCTGCCAAATTCAGTAAAATAAATGAGTATTGTATAGTTATTTAGACAATTTCAATAATTCTGTTGTTTCTTCCCTCAGTCTAGTTTGCCCAGGCCTCATGTGGGTGGACATGATCACTAGAGGAGAAGACCCTTCTTTGTGCACAACGGTGAAAGAAAGAGGCAAAAGCATAGCAGGCAGAGATAGTGTGACCCCTTAGTGAGCTGACGGGGACCGGAGGCGCTTTGGTGGAGAATCAGCAGGACCATGATCTTTGAGTCTTTGACTACGTAGTTTGGAGATACTAAGGGATGAGACATGTATACCCTCAAGTTACTAAGTTACCACTCCCAAAAAGACCCATTGATCACAAGATCGAATTGCTACGATGAAACCTCTGCCCAGTCATAAGATAATACTTCTGAAGTGGAGGCGGAGGACAGGTTAAGAAAAGAAGTTCTTGGGCAATGGTATGGATCCGACCCTCGAGGCTCCATTTGGCACTGTTACGTTTCTTGAGAGAAAAAAACATGATGGATCATTACGCAATATTAATGTGGATCTGAGTACTCTGGACTCTGAGGTGACAGCAAAAAACGACTGGATTCCTTTAGCAGTGAATTGTTTGATAGATTGGCAAGGCTCAGGTACTTCCTGTAAAGCCTGGTTTGGATGGAATCTTGCGAGTCAGGTTGCGAGGTGATGAGGCAAAACCGCATGTGCTCGTTGCATGGTTCGCTGATTCTTTGTAATCGGTTTGAGCACAAATGCCAAACAACATTTGTAATTTAATGAATGATGTCTTATTTGATTATCTGAACAATTTTGTGGTTGTATTAACATATGACATTGTAGTGTGCAGTCTCTCTAAATGAGCCACGAGGATGCACTTGAGAAAGGTGTTCGGCTTAGGGAACACAAGGCGTATGTGAAGCGAGGAGAGTGCGAGTTTGAGGACGGATCACATTCATGGGTCACGAAATCGGTGAAGAGCCCCGGTCGGATGGATGAAAAGAAAGATTAAACTGTGATGATTAACATTTAGAAGTGATAGAGTTCACGATCATTCCTAAAGTTATGACTAACCTAGGAGGGTTCTTCAAGGGCTACTCGAGATTGTCTCTCCATTGTGATTCTTTAAGAAAATGAGAGCATGGGGCCCGGGACAAGAGTGTCGGTTGGCTTTGAAAGCCTCGAACAAGCCATCTCGAAGAACCCCGGTTTTGCGGTTGTCTGTCTGGACCTCCTTTGAAGTTCGGTGATGCTTGGACAAGGCCCTTGGTGATCTTGGTGCGAGATTCCCAGGCAGCATTGAGAAGCTCAGAGATGGAATGGGGCGAAACGGCGTTACTCAACGCATGAGAAGGGAAATGGCCGAGCGAGTGCATTATGCGCAGCAATTGAGGCATTACCTCCTTGGAAGGATTTTACGAGTGAGAGTAGCAGATAATGTGTAAACACCTTCTTGAGACAGGAAGGAGTTGAGTCTGGCGAAGCCTTTGGCAAGAATTCTGGGACTGGGCCTTTGGGTGTGTTGCATTAGCGAGGCGGTTAACTTGTGCTGGTCGAAGCCTTCTGATGGGAGGTGTGGTAACATATCGCGGCACATCAAGAAGTCATCTCAAATTTCAATGGCGGATCAAGAAGGGGCTGCGGGACTTGATGCAGGCTATGAGCGGGAGCCAATGAGTCGAGAATGGAAGCAGAGAAATGCGGTTGGAAGAGTCTTGCTTGTGTTCAAAGGAGGAAGGCTCTATGTCGATGGGCGGGGCTGAAGAGGCTTACGAAAAGAGACTGTGATATTAAATGGATGACACGTGGGAGAGGAGGCGGACCATGGCATTATCTGGACTCATTGTTGGCAGATGGGTGAGGGCGTCTGGCGTCGTGAAGTCTTGGTCACAGTATGCCGATGACAAAGGCGAAAAAAGATGCGGTTGATGTGAACCTCTCCCCATACCAGAAAAAGCGGAAAGTATCCATGGATTTCATCTCGGGATTCTAAGGCCCAGAGTCTAAATCCATGTTGTCATCAGTTGATCGGTTCTCCAATTATGATATTCGCTGTTGACTCAGTATCAGATGAAGAAGCGTGTCACGTTTTTCGGTCATGTAGTGAAACATTTTGGCACTAAGGATGATCGATGCAAGACACAGGATAAAGATTCAGACAGGTTTTAGTGGAACAGTTTCAGATCTGGTTCGATTGAAGTTCTATTGATCATGTTTTGAACGGATATTGACCCGAGAGAATCGATGGTACGCTAGAAGAGTACTTGAGGCATTATGTATTCTTACACGAAAAGCGGGTGAATTTGCTTGACCTTTGTTCAGTTCTATTACAATACGCATAGAAGCTTCGATAACGAGGATGAGCCCGCTTTGGGTTATTATGGGTTGAAGCGAAGCTGATTAGTGCCCCAGTCTTTGTTGCGAACCACATCAGGATGAGTTTTGGGGTGCACTACTATAATCCATATCAGTGAAGTGATATGTCTGAAGGTCCATTTGATATCACTTGCAATACCGTCTGTGGTTGTACATTACGTTTCAGGTTTACTTTGCATTAGCCACTAAGTTAGGTTGATATCGAGATATGTCTTGAACATGAAGATTAGTATGTTTTTCAATAATAAAATATCAGTTTTGGGATGAAGGCGTGATGAAAGGGATCTGATAGAAAGTGGTGGTGAAGTGAGAAAACGATGACCAGAGGGTTAGTGATTTGAAAGAATTTGGTGTGGATGCAGGACTGTAACCATGGCGAAGAAAGTGCTATGATAGCAGATCAATTCTTCAGGCGCTGTGAGGGTGGAGAAAATTCATTCAAACTGTGAGAAGATTTTAAGCATAGCGAGGAGGTCCCTTTGACTGCGGTCATGACATCATTGTTTATCTCTCCTGTACATTCAATTGTAGAATTCCAGCTGGGCAGAGTCCTTGTGAATGGCAAATTTCCTCAATTTTCTACTCTCTGTAATAATTGATAAACTAAATTTTCGCTATCAACGAGATCATTGCACATATGAAATTCCTACCTGTTAATTTTGTGTATTTGTTCCTACTGTGACTACGTTTTGGTGTATTACCACCTTGTCCTTGTATCAGCCAATGTTTGTAAACATTCATTGTATTTTGTTGGGTAGCCTATATAAGCCCCAGTTTTTCTTGGAAAACAACTGGATTCAGAAAAAATTCCATGACTTTCATTTTGGGTTCAACACTCTCTCTTCTCTCTCCTCTTTCTTTCATTTTCTGGTACGCGAACACCCCTTGAGGATGACAACTCGAGGATGCCAGCTAGACATCTCTTGAAGGAAAGGTGGCACAGCTGACTTGGTTTTGGGAGAACTGGGGTGGTCATCTATGTTTTAAATACTCACGAATGCTGTGTTGCCAAGCTCAAACACTGACAAGTTCTTTATGCAATTTAATCATTACTTTGATGACTCACTTTTCATCTTTGGATCGTGTTATAACATTATTAGATACAAATATTATTCAGATAATATGAACTTGAGATGGAGTTGAGTGTTGGGGTTTTTAAGCGAAAAGGGCTGTGGATACATGTTACACAATGTTGAAAGGCTCAGGAAATAAGATGGTTCTAGGAGTTAGGTTTGGACAAGCAAAGATCGGTTGTGGCTGACTGTAGGTCATTTATGCAAATCTGAAGAGATATAACAGGGACACTTGTTAGCCCCGTGTTATCAGAAGAAATTTGGTGACTAAACCTTCAAGGTTACCATTCCACACTTCATTTTAAACCATTCTGATTAGTTGAGTAACATACAACTCCCAGCATTTTGAACAAAATTCAAAAATCCAAACAAAAAGCCTTGTTTTCAACAACGTGCAAATCATTCCTAGGATGAAAACCCGATCCGTGTTCGAATACACCAGACCATTATCTTTGCGATGGCTTATTTACGGCGGTAGGAGAATATAGGAAACAAATTTTGTTGATTCCGCTCACCCTACCATGGCACGAATCAAGAACCCCATTAGATGTGGCAAAGCAGCGGGTTGGGGGAGACAACCCTGCAGCACATTGCTTAGCCATTTCCCAGCAGGAGATGTTTGATGAGGCCGCGAAGAGAAGCACCAGCGAAGGCGTATTTAGAAGAATGAAGAAGTATGCTGATCAACATAAACGGGCACTGGAATTTCAGATCGGGGATAAGGTGTTGTTAAAACTTACTCCTTAGATCCTGAAAAAAGTGAGCAGTAAGACTCGGCAGCGAGGGCTGATCCCAAAGTTTGAGGGGCCTTTCAAGGTGATAAAGAAAGTGGGAGAAGTTGCTTATATATCTTGAGGATTGCAGAAAGATGAGTTGCATCAGGCATTTTCATGTTAGTTTTTGAAGCCTTATGTTGAAGATGCAGAACCGGGTAGGGCACAAGTAAAAAACGTGCCCCTGCATGGTCATGGCGCAATTTGAAAAGCGGAGGAGTGGAAGATTCTGAATCCGCATAACCATGGGGCGAGTAGAAAGAGAATCGCGGACCGATTATCTTGTTCGAGTGGAAGGCGGGTTTAGGTCTCGGAGGCTACATGGGAGCGGTATGTGACATTGTGGCAGTTTGAAGGGGCGGTGCAAGACTATCTAAAGGCTAAGTCGACGTGGGCTTCGACTTCAGCGGGAGGGGGAGGGTTTGTTACCCCCTCGGATGCCTAAGCTCGTTGGTTGGATGCAAGGGCCTCATAGGTATGCCTTAGACCTATGAGGGCACCTAATAAAATAAGGCAAACCATGGTGGTGCATGGTAAGATACGGTGGACCAGCAGCAGGTGCGTGGTAGCATATGGTGGACATGCACCTATGGGCGGAAATAGGTGAGTTTGAATTTGAAATGAGAGCGATTTCAAATTCAAACATCCTCATATGTAAGGCTTGATTTTTAATATTGGAGGAGCGAGATTCAAATTCAAACACTTGGTGGGAAGTGGCACATTGGGAATAGTCACCTATATTGGCAATAGACACGAAGTCTATAAAGGGATGGAGTCTCTAACCCAGAGGGTTAGAGAGTGTGCCAATTTTCCTGTATTTTTGTAAGCTCTTGTATTTTGAGAAGTGCACTGCACTTGACATTTTGAATAATACAAGTTGGGATCATTTCTTGTATACACTAGTGTCTTAATACGCTGCTTTTGAGAGACACTGTGAGGAAGGGTTGGCTAAAAGAGTTAGTACCGCACATCCAAAAGGCGAAAAATTCGTGTTAAGAAATCAGGGGTGTGACACTAGCCATGGTGCATAGCTAGTGCCCACAGGCAAGGTGCCTTCACCTAGTGCATGCCCTGAGCCCCGCGATCTGCCTCGGCACGGGTGCATGCCTAGGCATGGTGCCTCGGCTTAGTGCCTTGCTGGGCATGGTGCCTTATGGCTTTAGGCACTTGTTGCTGCGATGCTACCCCTGGTGCATGGCCCACAGCTCCCATCACCGGTCTTTGTCGACTTGTTGCCTAAGACGCCATGCTGCTTGCCCTCACCCGCTCAAGCCTATAGACGGACGTTCCCCCCACGTTGCAAGCATGCCTCTCGGTCCGCAGCCGCGTGTGCCTCCCACTTGGTGCCTTGGCTGGGCCGCGGTGCCCTTGTCTGGTGCATGCCTAGGCATGAAGCCTCGGCCTAGTGCATGCTTAGGCACGATGCCTCGACCTGGTGCATGCTTAGGCACGGTGCTAGTGCTATGCCTAGGAACGGTGCCTCGTCCTAGTGCCTTGCCTAGGCACGGTTCCTCAGCTTAGCGCCTTGCCTAGGCAAGGTTCCTTAGCTTATTTCCTTGCCTAAGCAAGGTGACTTGGCCTAGTGCCTTGCCTAGGCACGGTTCCTCTCCCTAGTGCCTTGTCTAAGCACGGTGCCTCGGACTAGTGCCATGACATGCCTAGACACCGTGCCTTGGCCGAGTGCATGCCTACACATGGTGCCTCGGCCTAGTGTCATGCCATGCCTAGACACTGTGCCTCGGCATAGTTCATTGCCTAGACATGGGGGCTTAGACCTGCTTAGACTTGCAATCTTGTTGTCTAGGCTTGTCTTTCGTTGCTTGACCAACTATCCCGTCACCCATTGTGGTCTAGGCTAGGTGCATGCGGTTCCGACGTTGCACAAGAATGTACCTGGTTGATCCTACCAGTAGTCATATGCTTGTCTCAAAGATTAAGCCATGCATGTGTGTAAGTATGAACTAATTCGAATTTGTGAAGCTAACGCATGGCTCATTAAATCGATTATAGTTTGTTTGATGGTACTTGGCTACTCGGATAGCAGTAGTAATTCGAGGCTAATACGTCGCGACAAACCGGAGCTTACGGAAGGAATGCATTTATTAGATAAAGGTCGGCCCAGCGAGCTATGCGTTGCTCGATGATTCATGATAACTTCGGCGGATCGTACGGCCCGTCGTGTCGTGACGCTATCCCATTCAAATATCTGCTCTATCAACTTTCGATGGTAGGATAGTGGCCTACTGTCAGCCCCTCGACTAGATAACACGAGTCCCGTGCAGCATGAGGGCGTTGCCTTGGCCCCATGTCCCGCCTAAGGGAAATCCAGCAATGCAAAGATGGGAAACAAGTGTCCGGGAGGCCACGGGCGTGAGCGGCTTGCCGCTATGAGGGAAAGCGAGCAAGTAACTGGTTGGGACGCGCACGAGTGGAACATCCTGGCACTCACGGCTCGAGAGGGCTGGGGCATGGCACTTGAGACAAACAGAATCAGTGTGGGGAATGTCAGCAATAAAAAGCTGACAGCGGGCGACAAGCTTCCTAATCCGAGATTGCAACAAGGATTCCTGCAATAAAGGAGTTGATTGAAAAGGTACCCCAGTCTTCATTTGAGTCTATTTAAGATGAGTTTTGAGTGTTTTTGCGTGCTAATCATATTAATTAAGCCCGATTGACATGTGCAGGTCCATTTAGTACTACTGATCTTGCTTCGAGGTTGTTTTTGATAGTTTTGCAGGTTTTGTGAGCCTCAACCATCATTTCAAGCTTGGCTTTGAGTTGATACCGATTTATGCCATGTTCATATGAATTCTCGGCGATTTCATCAAGCCGAGTTGAAGAGATGTCAAGTGGAATTGTTAAATGGAGAAGTAGAGGATGCAGAGGATGTGATTTTCGCCATGAATTGTGAAAATTTCGCAAGGACTCAGTGGCTCTTACAGGTCCATAGCTGGCATTTACATCCTCGCTAATTTGGGCTATACGCTTTTCGCTTATGATAGCCAAATTTCGCTATCATAGCTTAGTTACTGCATAAGAGAAAATTTGAATTCATGAGTTTTGTATTACCATGATAGCAATGCTTATCATAGCTAATTTTCGCTTATGATAATAAATCACTATGTATAGCGAAATTTGGTCTCCCTCTGCTTTTTTATCCAAACGACCTCGCTTTTGTGTGAATTCACTGCTCCTATCAGAATCATATATTTTTCGTGATTTTTGTATTTCACACATCTCATGGCTATGGCAAGCCACCTATGACTTTTGTAACCCTAACTTTCATTCAAGCATTCATTCACGTAGCTTTGTTTTAGGCTTACGCTTTCTCTCTTCTCTCTCTTCTTCATTACCGCTAAACACCACCTTCAGGATGACAACTCATGGATGCTTCAAGGTTTCCCAAAACCTTGAAGAGGAGGGTTGCTAGGTTATTAATGGTGGTTTGCGTGTGGTCCTCGCTTTAAATGAAATGTATCGTATTTATTGTTCCAAACTTTCCAAACTAGGTTTAATGCCATTTAATGTGTTTCTTGGTCAATACTTGTCATGCTTTTTGTGGTCTGCAATGCATTTTAAGGGTAGATGCACCGATATTCTTAGATGTCATATAATGAGCCACTCGAAATGAGGTTAAATACTATGCTTTCAAACTAATCGGAACATTAAATGCTCCAAGATATGTTTCGACTCAAATAGAGTGTTTTAAGGGTTAGCTTTTAAAGCCAACAAAGATCGTGTTTTGTCTATGACTATGTCATTTGTCCCAATGCGCGAGAAATAACCCGAGGACACCTTTTTTATAACCCTTATTTTATCAAGCTAGTGACCCAAGCTCAAGGTCAGTTTCATTTCACACTTTAATCTAAATCGTTTCGCTTACCTGAACAACCAATCTCCCCTGTTTTTACCCAAATCCAAAAATCCAAATGAAAGCCTCACCATTTTGAATCATGATACTAATCATTTGTGGGATGAAAACCCATCCCCGTGTTCGACCCTAGACTACTATGCTGCAGTAGCTTGACTACGGAAGTAGGAGGAAAATAGGAAACAAATTTTGTTGATTCCGGATCACCCTACCGTGGCACGAATCAAATGACACCGTTGCCGGGGATGGTGCCAAACTACGAATGATGAGTTGATATGAACTTGTAATCCACATTACAAGTATTGGTGACCTTTTAACCCTTTTTGAATTTCGTTTGTAAGAATTTTAAGTTTTTTACTGCCAGCCTCATCGAGTCGCTTTTTATTTTTACGCGGGCTTATTTAGCTAATGATCCCGCAAGCCTCTTTGTTGTTCTTTGTTTTGTCTCATTTTGTGTTGCTGTGTTTATGCAAAGACTGGATAGAGGGATATCGTGGATTTCAAAGAGTGAGTGCACCAGCTGAGCAAGGCCGTGAAATCAAGGTGCACAAAGGACCAAATGGATCCTCTAATTCGAGGAACAAAGAAAGCCGCTGAAGGCACTCCAGTGAATCCAACAACATACAGATCAATGAGGGACCACATACACCCTCCTAGAGTGAGTGCTCCTTCCTGCATCATACCACCTGCTGAGGATGTAGAAGTGAGACCTTATTTGATGCCCATGCTTCCCACATTTCATGGTATGGAGAATGAAAATCCATACTCACACATTCGGGATTTTGAGGAAGTATGCATAACTTTTAAGGAGGGTATAACCGATATGGAATTGTTGAAGTTGAAGGCATTCCCCAACTCAAGGACAAAGCCAAAATATGGCTCAATTCACTTAGGCCGAGAACGACTAGAAATTGGGCCGATCTTCAAGCTGAATTTTTGAAGAAATTCTTCAGTACAACCAAGACCAACAGTTTAAAAAGGCAGATCTACACTTACTCCTACTTATGACAATGAGAAATTTTATCGTTGTTGGGAGGTCTATGGAGACCATCAATGCATGCCCACACCATGGTTTTGATACGGGATGCTAGTGAATCATTTTATGATGGTATGTCTCTTGCCATGAAGCAACAAGTTAGAAACCATGTGTGGAGGTGACTTCTTGAGCAAAACCCATGAAGCCAAGGACTTCTTGAATTATGTGGTCAAACTTCCAAGGCTCGGATGAACCCATCCGAGGGAATAAAGAATGAAGCCAGCCGACCACCAAAGGGGAGGCATTTATGCACTTTCCGAAGATATGGAGATGAAAGCAAAGATATCAACCTTAACTAGGAAGGTGGAAGAGCTAGAAGGAAAAAGGCTACATGAGGTGCAGGTAGTGACTGAAAATTCTGCACAAGCCAACCCATGCATCAATTACCAATCCACTAACCACCTAAGAACACCACAAAATGTGTTCACAAGGAGAGATTTGATGTCAGAGCATGCCAATGTCGTGGCCAATACAAGCCACAAACAATGCCCCTGCCATGGTAATACATACAATTCCAATTGGAGAAACCATTCTAAATTTCTGAAATCATCCCCAGTCATGCGGTGCCTCCAGTGTGTTAAACAAATAGAATTGAACTCGCCTCAATCCACAGCCATCACTCATCCTCTTCCCTCATGAACAAGCTATATTAAATTCGAAAGCAAGGTGGTAGGCAATTTTGTGGAGGAGCAAAAGGAATCAATGTACACTGCCCAAAGAATTGATACTGTGGAAAGCACCTTGAACAAGAGAATAGATGGGCTTGAAAGCAACCTTAATCGAAGATTGATAACCTATAGCACTCCATCACGTGATTAACAATTTACTCGGGAGGTACAGAGAAGGGAAGACTTTCCAAACACCGCCAACCAAAGGGAGTTCATAAATAGGTCCTTCCACAAACTCAAGGTTAGACGGCAGCGCTATCATCACTTTGAGGAGTGGAAAAGAAATTGAGCAACCAAGATCTAAGGATCGGGCCGAAGAAACAGAGAAAGAGAAGGAAGCTAAGCCCGAGAGGATAGCTGGCCAACTGAAGATTCAAGAAGAAAACATGCCCCTCCATTTCAAGCACTAAGAAGCAAGAAAAAAATCCCAAACCAAGCTAAAATTTGGAAGGTGCTAAGGCAAGTGAAGGAAAATATCCCACCGCTGATACGACAAGGTGTCCCAACATATGCAAAATTCTCAAGGACCCGTGGCATGTCAAGAGAGGGTTGCATTGAAAGAAAGCCTTCCTACCGCAGCAAGTCGCGTGCCTATTCGAGCAAGACCCCGAAATACAAGGATCTAGGATCACCCACACAATATCGGGCCAAAATTGGAGGGACTTGCACATGTGACAAGGCACCGTTGACTTAGGTTGCAAACCCACGCTATATTCGCGTATAAGGCTAGGCTTAGAGAGCTGGCTCACCAACATCACCTCATCGGGTCGATCGTTCGCAAAAATTCCTAAGGGAAGAAGAGATGCTGGTTAAGGTGGACAAATTCTACTACCCAAGGACTTTGCAGTGCTTGGATACCAAACCAATCGCAAGTGACCTGCCATGTGCCAACCATTCCAGGAAGACCATTCGCCACTTCCAATGCGATAATTGTTCAATGGAGTCATGCGTACCACATTTGGCAACATGACATCGAGCTCAACATTTTCCACCGTAACAAGCACAAGCCAGCGTAAGATGACATGCCGACCGAGGAAGTTTGCTCAATTGACTCCAAATGCAGAAACCAAATGCCCATAAACTGCAAGCAGAATTGGTGAAGGAAACGGCACCGATGGAATTGATCGTGATCGCCACTCCCGCAGACCAATAATCAGCCTAGCATCACCGAGTGAAGAGAAGTGCAAAACAAAGGAGCTAAGCATGAAGGCTGCAGCACACATCACTGCAGGGGTCAAGGAGCTCCTCCTCCTTGATCCTCCATGAATGAGCTATTGAAATTGAGCTAGTTTGGTCTTCATAGAGGCCAAACTACAGTTCAAAGATTTTGATTTTTACTTAAAATTAGTCAATTTTCATTTTATGCTATTTTTAGTAACTTTCCTTTTTCTAATTTTAGCTAAATATAAAATCTTAATTTTTAAGTAATCATATTTTATATTATATTTAATTTATTTTATTTTATTTTATTTTATATATATATATATATATATATATATATATTACTTTTATTTTATTTGGCTTAAATTTAACTAAATTAAATTTTTTGTCTTTTATTTTATTATTTTGCGTATGGAATTCACTGGGGCAAGAATTTCGCTATAATAGCGAAATTGGACATCCGGCGGCCCTTGGACTCCCAGGGACCTTTCAGTTGTCCAACGGCTTTATAAAAAGAAGGGGAGTTGCTGGCCATACATCTTCATTCCATTCCGATCACACCCTTGAGCCTCTCGCATGAGCCTCCTTCCACCCTCCTCCACGCCAAGATTCTCGTCGCACCACGTACCGTGCGCTTCGCCCGACCGCCCTCGCTCCCATCGCCGCCCCCTCGAGCCCCCGCCGCGTCTCCTCGCGACCATGTTTTGAGACTCCGCGCCCCGAGCCCCATCAGGTTTTGTGTGACTCGAGCCCAGAGTCGCCATCGCCACCATCGGCCAGCGCCGTCGCGGCCCCTGCGGCTCGCACCGCCGAAAGCCCTCGTCCACTCACGCCCGCGCGCGCCGCAGCCCACCGCTTCCAACCGGAACGCCTCGCACTTCACCGAGCCTTTGTTCCGCTCGCAGCACGATTCAGACCACGCATGGAACTGCACTCCATGGTGGCGCCGCTACAGCCCGCGGTTAGGTCTCGCACCTTAGAGAGAGGAGCAGCAGGTGCACTCCGTGGCCGCAGATGCTCATTCTGACTCCAATTCAAGCAGAGATATTGTTAGCTTGCATTGGCCCCACCGCCATACCCGATGAGCCTCAAAGCTCGAGAGCCCCCATCCCTGGGCTGGAGCATCAGACTGTGGTGGGGCCTGGCCCCTTCTCCAATACCATCAGACGACGCAGAGGGCCCATCTGCCGGCCTTCCGACATCGTCCGGAGTCTTCAAGATCTCGCCCGAGTCACACCGACCGATGAGGGTTCATCGCCCCAGTTATCACCGGCCTCGAGGATCAAGCCCATTATTCACCCGCGGATCCGGGACCTGTGAACGGATTCATGTGCCATGTACTTCAATGGGGAGCCATATTACGATATAACGGGCTTGGATAAATGGATGAGCCGCTTTCTCGTAGACTCGGCGCGGCTGATCCGCGCATTCATCGCCGCTTTTATGACGCCGAGGCAATTCTACTACGCCCGAGTTGTGCTTCAGTTTTACCACACTATGACATCCCGGGGAGTGCCGAGTCCGTTGGAGCTCCGGTTCAGCATTGACGGCCGCCTAGGAGTACTTCGAAGCCGCGACATTACAACCGCTTTATTTGCCAGCCAAAGATCGCACCCGCAGATATAGGGATTGGCCTCACCCATCACAGAGAGATGGTCCTTGCCTCGCTCGAGATACTACAAAGGGGACCCATACTCTTCCTCGCAGTGTTCGCCGCGCATGCTCCTAACGTGGACCACCTCGTTATAGCTACACCTTCATTCCATTCCGATCACACTCCCTTGAGCCTTCCCTGCCGTGAGCCTCCTTCCAGCCTCCTCCACGCCTACAAGATTCTTGCTCCGCACCTCACGCCCGTGCTCCGCCCTCGACCGCCCTCGGTTCCCATCGGGTCCCCGGGAAATTCCGCGCCGCGCCCTCGGCACCATGCTCCGAGACCCGCGGCCCCGAGCCCTACCATGCGCTTTGTGTGACTGAGCCCGTGAGCCGCCATTGCCACCACCGCTGCTACCGCGTGCCCCCGTTGCGGCCTCGCACCGTTGAGCCTCGTCCACACGCCCAGGCAGGCGCGCAATTCACCTGTCGTTCCTGGGCCGAAAGCCCCGCACCACCGGGAGCCTCGTTTCCGCCCCCTCGCAAAGACGACTAGACCACGCATGGTTCGTACCGTGGTGGTTATCATACAGCCCGTGGTTAGGTTCAGTGACTAGAGAGAGGAGGTGCACCTCCAGGCTGCGTGATGCTCATTCTTCTGACCGGCAAATGTTCTTGCATTGGCCCTACTGCCATACCCGAGGAGCCTCGGGCCTTCTCTCGAGCCCCCATCTCGCCGATATCGGGGACTGGGGGCGGCCTCGCCCCTTCTCCAGTCACAATAGAGACGACGCAGAGGGCTCCTAGCCTCCAAGCCGGCCGTACATCCCGGGAGTCTTCAAGATCTCGGCCCGAGCCGTCACCTCCTCCGACTGATGAGGGTTCATCGCCTCCGTTATCACCAGCCTCGAGGATCAGGCGCCCATTATTCACCTGTGATCCTATTCCAGGGAACGTGGATTTACGTGCCATAGACTTCAATGGGGAGCCATATTATGATATACCGGCTTTGACAAATGATCAGCGCTTTCAGACTCGATGTAATTTCGATCCAAGCAGATTCATCGCCGCTTTTATGACGCCGAGAGGTAATTTACTACGCCTGAAGCCAGGCTTCCGCTTTACCACTATGACATCCCGGGGAGTGCCGAGTCCGTTGGAGCTCCGGTTCAACATTGACGGTCGCCTAGGAGTACTTCGAGCTGCGAACATTACAACACTGCTTCTGGTTTGCAAATAGCCGCCGCGAATCTCTACAGATATAGTGGGACTGGGTCTCACCATCACGCAGAGATGGTCCGATGTCCCGCCGAGATACTACGCTGGGACCCATACTCGCAGCAGCCCGCCACAGATGCTCCTAATGGACCACTCCGTCCCGACCACTTTATTCCCATTACAAAGATTATATACAAAGACAAAGGGAGCTATACTGAGGCTCTATATTGTGATCTCGAGGGATTCTCGGTTGTCCTTCTAAGTCATTATGACTTCCCTGCTGCATTTTGAGGAGAAGGTCCACCGCAAGGGCCTGGCTCGAGCTGAGAGTTTACCGTTATTGATGCCGAGACTGCTGAGCCAGGTCCTGGAGCATCTGGGGTTCCCTGAGGAGCCACGCATCGAGCGGAGGATCAGTTGCACTCAGGTCCTATCCACGGAGCGATCATTATATATGCCGATCTCCTTTATCCTCCAAGCAGGAGGAGGCAGCAGGTGATGTGGCAGAGGACCCACCGAGAGGAGAGGATCCTGTTCCTGAGATGGAGGTGGAGGTGGAGAGGAGCCCAGTTCCAGATCCATCTCCTCCATCTCCACCTCCTACTACCCCAACCCCTACTGTAAGACCCGAGAAAATTCCAATTTTCTAAAAAGGGGCAAAATCGTACTCCTTCGTAAAAACTGAATTTTCTAGATCTCGATGACTAAACTGACTTCCGTCGAACTCGTCTCGTGAGTTCATACCACGCGAATTTCTCAAGTAGATTCCGAGGTAGCCTGATTTCACGTTTTCGAGGCGCAAGTGCCTGATGACACATGGCAAGATAAGGGGATGCCACTGGGCACTATAGAAGTGTGACAATTGGCATCAAAAGTAGTGGCTCACAATTAAGCCATGTGGGAGAAGGGATTCCATGGCCCATATGATGCCATGTGGTGCATGATGTCATAAAAGAGGGATTTATGAAATAAGAAAATTATGGGAAAAAAGGGAGAGCCACACCTTGGTTTGAGGAAGGAGGGGAGGCAATTTCCTCCTTTGACCGAAAGATGATTTCTCCAAAAAGGGGGAGAAAAAGGACCAAAGGAGAAAAGAGAAAATGGAGAGAAATGAGGGGAAAATGAAAGAAAAATGAGAAGAGAAAAGAGAAAAAGGAAAAGAAAAGCAAAAAGAAAAGAAAGGAAGGGAAAACGTGGAGAGGAAGAAAGAGATTGGATGCAGAAGGCTTTGTTCTTCATTTTTAGAGAGAGAACGTCTTCCTTCTCTCTAGAATTGTAGGCGATCCGACCGTCGGATTCCTTCGAGACAAGAAGGAAGTGTTCACACCCGAGAGGACAACGTGACTCCTGCTTTGGGAGTTTCTTCAACTTCCAAGAGGTAGGATATTTTCCTACTTGGTTTACTTGTAGCCTAAAGGCTTTATAATGGTAGGGGTTGCTTGTGGGAGGCCATGAGAGGCCATGTAGATTAGTTCCAAGCTTTGGAATTAATGGGTATGGATTCATGACCATTGCACTTGACCGTGTGTTAGGGTTTTAATTAAACCGAAAGTTTCTAGGTATCATGGTTGTTTGATGTGATGATAAGGATTGGAACCAAAATGGTTCATGTTTGCTAAGGGGCCGTGAGGTACCCTGTTGAGTGGTCCCTAGTTGTGACCTAATTGTGTGTTATTGCTTGCTTGAATAACATGTTAAGTGTGAAAATGTGATATTGATGCATGCTTTTTGATGTATTGATATGTTTTGCATGGAGATAGATTATATGTATAAATTATAATTTTCCATGGTTTGTAAATGTCTCATGTAGTGCTCATTCTGCGGCAATAACATGAGGAAAATGCATTGGCACGCATTTCATATGCACGGTCACATCGCACAGCCCAGTGTAAGTGGCAATGGCTGATTCACCTGTCAGAGTGGGTCGAACTCGGGAAAATGGACAAAGTCCAAGGTAGAGAGATTCACGAGTGTGTAAATGATCAAAATGATAAATTATATGTTTTGGGCGGAGCAAGTCGGGTAGATCCCCCCGTGCAGAAAGTCCCCACATATTATTCACTGCTAGGACATGAACTCCTAGCGATGTAAGTTCGTGAAAATGTTGAAAAAGGCGTGGCGGCGTCCACGGCAAACCCTAAACTGCGGGCCCACAAAAATAAAGGAAAAGAATCAAAACTGCTTTGATAAATAAAATTGAGGTTTTCCAATGGTTTAGTCGTGGGTGTGTGACTAGTTTATTTCACATTCGCATTCCAGTGTGAGGGAGCTCCATGGGGACTCGTGTGGCGAGCATGAGGGGCCAGACCATGACGATATAGACATTTCATATAGAAAAATACCATGAAATGTGATTGATTGTTTATATATGCCATTGCATATGCATTTTAGGTGGGAGGAACTTTAGAGAGAATTTTTCTACCGGCTTGCTCACCCCGCCGTGGGACCCTTCAGTAATGTGGACTATCCAGTGGACGGTAATGCCAGAGAGGTACTTTTTTGTGAAGAAAGCCGAAATGTGGCTTTAAGAAAATATTTTGAAATATGTATAAATCTTTTTGTAGAACAAACATGAAAACTTTATGAGAATATAGCTACTATTTGTTATATGGTATGGATGTACGAGCCCACGTGGCTATTTTACTCAGGCGTCGTGATACGAGATGTATAGAATTTCTTCGCGTGTTGACAGTCAACTGACCCCGCCAAAGGCCACACCACCACAACGTCGTACCTTCCGCGCATGCCGCAGCGTAGCTTCCGTGAGCATATTCATGTCGCTTTAGGGAAAGAACGTTATGGATGTTATTCATGCACTGCGACCACACAGCGTTATCGGACGAGCTTTGATGGCCCGATACGAGGTCACTTTACAGTCACGCCATGCTTCTTCTGATCGCGAGCCACCTCGGCCTTCGCCGCCGCCGAGATATGCTCGCGATAGCCCGCCGTGATCAGTCCGCGAAGCAAAGAGCTCGTATCCACCGCATCTCAACCAATTACGAGAGTGAGGTGGTCATGATTCTCTCTGTCCTCTTCCTATCCCACCAAAATGAGTCATGTTTATACTTTGGTTGGGAGGAAAAGTTAGAGTTAGGAGTGTCTTCTATCATGTTTTGTATTGTTTTTAGCTTTATCAACTACCTACTCATTTTGTATAGGATTGTATAGGATACATGTATTAAATTGATAGTAGCAAAGGATATTTTTGCTGGTGCTTATTATGATTAAGCTTGTACTAGCTACTTATATTATATCAAAGCTTTATAGCATTATTTACTTACTTTCTGTTTCACTTTTGCAAATCATATTTGTGACTAGTATTTTAAGCTTTACTCTGCCTTTGAGTTGAAAATTGAAGCCCCAGAGGCTACCGCTAATGCAATAAATTCCATGTACGATTAAGTTTTTGGTCGACCAGTTCCAATGTATCTAACCTGGTACATCCCCAGCCTAATCACACACATTGCACACCACTTGTATCAATAGGTTGAGAAGCTTATACTGACTTTTCACTTTGTAAAACCGGCCCTAGACCATGGATTCACCCATATTAGGTTTGTGTTAGCCAACAAAAAGAACACCAATGAAGTCTTCCAAATGAAAAAGAAAAGAAAAAAGAAAAAGAAAAGGAAAGAAGAAAAGAGCTATGAATACCATAGATTTTTGCTGAAACCTAACCGATCCACGGGGTATATGGCGAAGCCCTTAAAGTCAGTGTTCAAACCTTTATCATTGAGTCATCGACTTAGTGTTCACATACTAGTGGATGGGTAGAGTTTGAATAAGCTGTAGGTGCCACCCTCGAAGTCATTCAAGTCCGAGGTGAAGCCCGAAGAGTTTGTGGTTAGCTGATCCCTTTTGGGCTTGATGCCCTAAACCTAATTGGCTGGGAGTCATCGGTGACCCCCGCTACACGGACTTTGGTGAAGTCGAAGCTTTTAGCAGATTGCACCCTACAGTCACAACTCAAAGAAGGAAATAAGAGAGTAACTGAGTCTATTTAGGTTGGTCAACATTTTAAGGTCCGCAGCTTAGTCGGGGGAGGGAATAGCTTTGGCAAAATTATCAACTGAACCGCTACCTAAGAACACTTTGTGATTTCCCTTGGTGGATATATAGGTCAATTTATTTGAACTGATGCTGCCCTAAAACTTGTTCTTATATGGAATTTGTTTTCATGATGGTGATCCGTATTGTGGCTCCAAAATTGTTCATGCCGAAGGTAAGGCCTACTTGTACACACACTTTTCGAATACTTTACACTTTTTTTTTTTTGCAAAAAGCACAAAGATGTATGCCCTTGATTGTTTTTAGCATTGCTATGGACTAGCAACTGCTCATAGGTGTGATTAGTACCCAAAGTATTTTGATCTTTATTTAATATAGGCTTTGAGTGCTTTTTGCGACTAATCATATTAATTAAGCCGATTGACATGTGCGTGTCCGTTTAGTACTACCGATCTTGTTTCGAGGTTGCTTTTGATAGTTTTGTGTTTTGTGAGCCTGCCATCATTTCAAGCTTCAGCTTCGAGTTGATACCGATTTATTATGTTCATATGAATTCTCTACGATTTCATCGCTTCAGTTGAAGAGATGTCAAGTGGAATTAGAAGAAAATGGAGGAATGCGGTGGAGGATGCAGAGAGTGCAAAGATTTTCGCTGGTGAATTGGGAAAATTTCAAGGATTGGGTGTAAAATTTCGCAACCATAGCAAAATTTCAAATCCCCGCAATTTCGCAGCACAAGCAGCATGATATTAAATTTCGCTATCACAGCTTGTGTTATCGCGGCATAGCTTAAAATTTGAATTTTCACTATGCCTTGTATTTTCTATATGATAAAGCAAGGCTTATCATAGCTAAATTTCGCTATGATAAGAAATTCACTATGGCTAATAAATTTGTCCCCCTCGTTTTTTATCCAAACGACCTCAAGTTTTGTGTAACTCATTTTGTCCCCATTGTAATCATATATTTTTAATGTATTTCACAACATCTGAAGACTATGAGGTCAATGGCGACTTTTGTAACCCTAACTTTCATTCAAGCACTATTCACGCAGCCTTTGTTTTAAGCTGCGCCTTCTTTCTCTCTTTCTCTCATTTTCGCTCGCAACACCACCTTTGAGGATGACAAACTCAAGATGCTGGCTGCCTCAAAACCTGAAGAGGAGGGTTGCTAGGGTTGGTTAATGGTGGTTTGCGTGTGGTCCTCGCCGAAATGAAACAGTAATCGCATTTATTGTTCCAAACTTTCCAAACTAGGGTTTAATACATTAATGTGTTCTTTGGTCAATACTTGTCATGCTTTAGGTTCAACAATGCACTTATGGTAGATGCAATTAATGATTCTTAGTAGATGTCATTACAAGCCATCGAAATGAGGTTAAATGCTATGCTTTCAAACCGCCGAACATTAAAATGCCTAAAAGATATGTTTAACAATTAGAGTGTTTTAAGGGCGGTTTTAAAGCCAAACAAAGATCCGGTTTTAGCTATGACTAGTCTGGCTCTAATGCGAGAAATAACTGGGAGGGACACCTTTATAACCCCACGATCAAGCTTATGACTCGTTTCTTCAAGGTCACCATTTCACACTTTAATCTAAACTGCCATACTCATGAATTAAACCAACTTCCTGCTTTTTACCTAAATCAAAATCCAAATGAAAAAGCTCATCATTTTAATCGCTATTATTAATCATTTGTGGGATGAAAACCCCATTCCCGTGACCCGACTTAGATCGCTATGCGTCAAGAAAGAGGGGCTTGATCATCGCAGGGAGGCAGAGAAAACAAATTTGTTGATTCCATCACCTTACCGGTGGCACGAATCGGGGAGTCCATGAAAAGGACTCCTAGGCGAAGGACTCCACTTCTAGGCGGGAAAGACTCTCGAAGTGAAGGTCTCCTAGGCAGACTGCATCGCAGCGGGAGGACTCCTACTCGTGGAATAGCGTACGTGTATAGGAGTTTCCCATTCAAACAGACTCCTGTGAGCTGAAGGATTGTGGTCAGCTTGCTCGATTGAAGACTAGAGCAGGACTCTTAGTCATAATTGTACTAGGATTTCCCCAAAGATCCTATATAAAGGGCCTGACGTGCCCTACTCTTTGGTTAATTCATGCACTGAGTCGATCCACGTAGCATAGAGCATCCCGAGATGTGGGAGCCTTTGCAAGATTGTCTTGTATTTTAGTAGCTAATAAAATACGAGTTGGGGAGAGTGCCCCGTAAGCCTTGTGTTCGAGAGAATTGTGAGGCATTGAGAAGCCTGGCCTAGCGGGTTCCTAGGCACCGCACACTAGCCAAAAAGAGGGCGTGTGACAGTTGGTATCGCAGCTGTTGGCACGAGCCAATGGATGGCTAACGCGAGGATGACGGCTACACTCGCGGGTGAGCAAGTAGCAAGGATAGAGCCGCAGGTAGGCACCCAAGTGTCCAGCTTACGCCGGGAGATAGGCACAAAGAATCCCAGGCAACGCCACCCTTTCGAATTCGATCGCCGATGTCGCCCCAGCACTCACCGCGTGAATTGATGGAGACCTCGAGAGAACCGCTTGAGGAACGGATGGGTCATTCCATGACCACGCAAGCCATGACCGAGGAGTTCGAGGAGTGGATCGCATCTCTAGAGGGAGATCGTGTTGTGTCGTTTTAGCACCGGTAGGGCACACCACCGCCGCAGATCCGCCTCCCGCGAAGGTGCGAGCACCCGAGCCCAAGCTCGGGGTGGCTGAACGCAAAGACTTGGAGAACTTCCGGGATTACGGGCACATTTCACTCGCCAAGCCAACACCGTGGGTGAACAGTAACCACAACCACTATGTATTTGACAGGATGCTTTCTGTGGCGACGAACGAGCGACGACGCTGTCACGGGCCGACCAAAGATCGAGAGCCGAGAGATCTCAAAGGAGCTAAAGGATTCGCTCTACCACGAACACGCGGATGGCGAGGGAGTCTCAAGAAACCGGGCGGCATTTGCGCCTACGAGACTACGTGAAAGAGTTTAGCTCTGATCCTTGACATCAAGGACATGTCCGAAGTCGATAAGTTGTTCAACTTCATATCCTGCCAGGTGGATGGGCTCAACCGAACCCGAGGCGGCAAGGTGTCCAAGACTCGCTTCTCGCTTGAATGGCAAAGAGCGGACTCGCTCTATCCGACTACAGAGTGACCTCTTCCTCTACTCCCACTCAAAAAGGGAAAGGCCACAACAAAGAGTCGAACCGGAAGTCAGATGCAAAGACCTCCAAGAGTGGAGGCAAGGGTTGGAAGAAGCCGCAGGATATGCAGGCTAAAGTGGGGGAGGGGGACTTCCTCACAAACTACCAGCCATCGATGACCGCGATGGCTACATTGAGCGAGGGATTGCCCAAAGAAGGGGAGAAGCTCAATGCACTCATGGTCAAGACTTTGGGAAGAGGAAGGGGTAGAGATCCCTACAAGAGCCAACCCTCTTCAGTTTTTGAATGCAATGCGAGCCGAGGCGACTCACAGGGGACTAATGTATGTAGAGTTGCTGACCGGAGGGCAGAAAATTATGGCATTGGTAGACAAGTAAGACCACAATTTTGTATCAACAAGAGGCAGCCGTACTGATCGCTCGCTAAAGATGACAAAGAAGCCTAAAGCCAGAACAGCTACACAAGAGACGATGGTACGGGCGAAGAACATGGAAATTCGGGACGGGGATTGAAAGGTATGATAGACTTCCTTAGTGTTCCTTTGGATGATTTTGATTTCATTTTAGGCAACGATTTTTTCCAAAGAGCCAAGGTAGCCTTGTTGCCGCACTTGAATGGACTGTTGATCATGGATGAGAAGCAACCATGCTTTGTGGCTGGCATCAGCAAGCCGCCTAAGAGACCTTCAGGGCAGAAGACCTTGTCTGCCCTGCAACTCGAGAAAGACCTTAGGAAGGGCAAGCACACATATGTTGCGGCAATGATTGAGATCAAGCCGGACAAGCAAGTCGAAGTGCTAAATGCCATAGCCCCAATATTGAGGAGATTTGCCGATGTTATGCCTCCCGAGTTGCCAAAGAAGCTGCCACCGAGAGCGCACGATCATCATAGAGCTCGTGGCCAGGTTGAGACTTCCATCACCCAGCTCCCATCTTGGATGACTCCACCAAAGCTGAGTAGTCAGGAAGCAAATGACCTGAGTCACACGCGAATCGTCCACTTCTCCAAAGCGCTTCGTGATGGAGCACCTGCTCTTCGTATTAGGCAAGACTGACGCTGATGTGTGTGGACTACCGCATCAATAGTGATGATCAAGAACAAGCATCCGATACCTCGTCGCTTAACTGCTCAATCATCGAAAGCAAGGCCGAGTACTTCACCAAGCTAGACTTGCGATCGTGATATTGGCAAGTGCACGTATCGAAGGGGATTCCAGGCAAAGACTCATGTAACACGGTATGGAAGTTTTGAATTTTAGTTATGCCTTTTGGTTTGACTAAAGCTCCCGCTTACATTTTCAGAACCCCGCGAATGATGTCCTATTCGACTCGGATTCATTCGTGGTGGTATACTTAGACACATAGTGATCTGCTACAAACTCGACTCTAGAAGATCACGTGGTACACCTTGAGATGGTGTCGGCAGACCCAGGCAAAACCAGCTTGTATGTCAAGAAAGAGAAGTGTGAGTTCGTCTGCATCGAGATCAAGTTTTCGGGGTCATCCGATTCAAGTACGAGATAAGGATGGATGGTGTGAAGGTGGCAAGACCGAGATTGGCTAGCCCCGACCAAGGTGACTTTAACTCGATCGCTCCTCTGGCTAGCAACCACATGGTGAGATTTATAATTTATTCCACAGAAATTAAGGCTCACCTGACCTTTCAAAAGAGACAGTTGAACGGGATGCAGAGTGCCAAGTTGCCTTCCAAAAGCTCAAGGATGCGATCACCTTAGAGCCAGTTTTGAGACTGCCCGACTTGGAGTTGCGTAAACATGCATACTGACAAGGCCATAGGGCCCTAGGCAGCACTGGGTGCAAGAGGGGCATCCAATAGCATTCAAGAGTTGGAAGTTGAATGCAGCGGAGGAAAGGTACAGCGCCCATGAGAAAGAGATGACTGTGATCATCCATTACCTTGAGACTTGGAAGCACTACTTGATGGGAACTCGGTTCGTAGTAGTGACTGACAATGTTCCCAACACCTTCTTCATTAACTCTAAGAAGCTTACTACCGCGCTCGATGGCAAGAGTTCTCGGCCAATTTTGATTCGTGCGGGTGCACAAGCCGAGTCGACACAACCAAGTGGCGATGCTTGAAAGTAGGAAGGAAGTCATGAAGAGGGACTGCTGAGTCTGGCCAGGATGTGATTTCAAACAAATGAAGTTAGACTTGAAGCTGCACAAGACTCAACGTATCAAAAGCTGCTAGAGCAGGTGAAAGAGGGAACCACGAGGCGATACTGGCTCGAGAATGAGTTGCTTTACTTCAGAGGAGGGAAGCTATATGTGCCTTCGAGCAAGCTACATGTGAGCCGAAGGAAAACACATGATACGAAATGGGTCGGCTCACTAGGAGAGGAAAGAATTCAGCATTGCTAGCACGGTCTTTTTCATCGGGCCTAAGATGAAGGAAGACGGCAAGCATATGTCAGCACATGCCATGTTTTTCAAGTTGACAACACCGAGCGTATAGAAGGAAGGATTAAGCATGTACTCGCCTACCACCACCAAACTCGGATCCGGTTCCTACTTTCGAAAACCCATTGATGAAGTCCATCGAAAAGTACGCTGTCTTCATCCTAGCCCCGAGTGACTGTCCAGCTGAAGAGGCAGCGCGCATCTTCTTTAGCAATGTTGTGAAACATTTTGGGATGCCTGAGGACATTGTGAGCGATCGATACGCTAAGCATAAAAGTGTGTTTTGGGTTGAGCTGTTCAAGATGTGGGGTACATAATGCAAGTTCTCGACTACGAATCACCCTCAGATTGATGGTCAGACAGAGAAAGTGAATCAGATGCTAGAAGAGTATTTGAGCCACTTCGTGACAAACTTTAAAAATTGGTTGGAACCAGAGCCTGCAAATGTCCCACAATCTCAATAAGTTCAATGCACGTATGAGCCCTTTGAGGTAGCAATCGGTTCCATCCATACGCCTTAGACGACTGTTAATGAAAGCAACCCGGACGTATGGAGCTCCAACAAGCATAAGTTTGCAAAGTTCCTCAAGATTTGTTTAATGGGGCCGTAGACAAATTTAAAGAAGGTAAGGCAAGGACGCATGAAGGTATAAGGACAAAGGCAAGGTGAGACCTTTTGGAATTTGAGCAAGGGGAGATGGTTCTGTTGAAGCTAACTCCTCAAATCTAGAAGAAGATCGTGAATAAGCAGTTTCAGAGAGGTTTGATTCCGAAATATGATGGACCCTTTGGAGTTGTGAAGCGTATTGGGAATGTGGCCTACAAATTGAAGCTACCAGAGAGGTTGAAGCTTCACCCGACATTCCATGTAAGCCTCTTGAAGCCTTATCACAGTGATCCTAGTCCGGATAGAGTGCAAACAAAGCGGAACCCGCCTATGGTTAGAGTCGAAGTTCAAAGAAAGAGATTGTGCGCATCCTACAGATAGAAGATGTGAAACCGAGAACAAGTGACCAATACTTAATTCATTGGAAGGGGACGCCAAGTAATGAGGCAAGTTGTGGTATGGCGCATATTATGGAAGTTTCGAAGATCGATCCCTTGAGTATGTTGGAAATAACGACGCGAATACCTCTATGGGGAGGGTTTGTCACCGACTAGATAACACGAGTCCCGTGCGGCAAGATGAGGGCGTTGCCTTGGCCCCATGGCTCGCCTGAGGGAAAACGAGCAAGACAAAGATGGGAAACAAGTGCTCCGAGGCACAAAGCGTGAGCCAAGCACGACATGAGAGAAGGCAAGGCATCCGTTGGATGCACGGGTCGCCACAAGACTACCTGCTTTTAGAAGGGGCCTCGGCGTGGCACTCGAGGCAAACTAATATGTGGGAAATGTTCAGAATATATAGGCAGAGAGCCTTGGGCGGCAAGCTTCCTAATCCGGGTGCAACAAGGATTCCTACAGCCTAAGGAGTCCTATGCAGGAAGGACTCCTAGGCGGGAAGGTGATTAGTGCCCAAAAAGTGCTATTTTGAACCCTATTTTTAATAGGTTTTATAATATTTTGGTAATTAATTGTTAAAATTAACCCAATTGACATGTTCTGTCCCAATGGTACTCACTGACTATTTTGTGGCCACTTGCAGTTTTTGCAAGCTTTTAATGCCAAGTTTATCAGCCATCCCAAGCGCATGAAGAATTTTGCCTGACGTAGCATTACGGCATCAAAAAATCGAAGAAATAAAGATCGAAAAAGGAAAAGAAAGCAAAATATGTTAACTGATGATAGTAAACAGGAGCAAAGGGGGAACAGTAGCCAATGGAACAGTAGCCGCAGGATGCAGCATAGGGGAACAGTGAATTTCGCTATGGCATAGCGAAATTTTCGCAATCCCAGCGAAATTTTCGCTATGCCATATTTTCGCTATGATAGCGAAAATTCGCTATCATAGCGAAGTTATCGCACAATAAAATTCAGATTTTCGCTTGCCTGCGATTTTCGCTATGATAGTTGTGGTTTCTGGCCATCATAGCTTAATTGCGTTATGATAGCTTAAATTCACTCGTGCATAGCGAAATTTCGCTTTTTTGGTGTTCAAACGACCGTTTGGCTTTTCTCCCACCCTTGTAATAGTCTTTTTTGTTTGGTTTGTTTTGTACTCTGCCTCGCACACTCATATAAGCTAGAGTCAAGGCTTTGTGAACATCAATCAACATCATAATAGAATTTTGGAAGCTTTCAGCTCCTGTTTTCCCGCTTCTTCATTTTCTTTCCCTCTTGCTTCCATTTCTAAGTACCAAACACCTCCGACAACCCGGGAGGATGCTCGCTGCACTCTTCCTCCGAAGAGGAGGGTCGTTATTGGTATTTATGTTCCATTTCTCACCTTAGTTAAAATCTCTAGGCACACCTCACTAACGAGCATTTAGCAAGCTTTTTGTTACAAAGCGCGGATGCTTATCAACTAGATCCCCTGCTATCCAGCTAGTTGCTTCCTATTGTTACCGCAGTGGTAGGTTTTTAAGATATGATATCACCTAGAATATTTTTTCCCGCTTAATGCTATGTTTCAAAAAGGAAAATCATAGGGTTTAGGTTTTAGCAAATGAAGATCCTGGGTCGAAATGACTATGTCATGCTCCCACAAGTGGTGAAAAGACCCGAGGATGTTAGTTGCCTAAAAACCTTAAACCAAAGGGCTGGGTCCGAAACTTCAAGGGGTTCTATTTTACATTTTTCTTCATTTTATTTTCAGCTTGCAAACCACCAACCTCACTATTTTTAACCAAACCTGAAAATCCAAATTTAATTCACCATTTTTTACTTCACTCAAATCATTTGTACGAAGAAAACCCATCCTCGTGTTCTAATCTTTAGACCGCTATACCGTAGTAGCTTCTTGATCACAGTAGGAGGAACTTAGGAAACAAATTTTGTTGATTCCGGATCACCCTACCGTGGCACGAATCAAATGGCGTCGTTGCCGAGGATGGTGCCTAAGTGCGAATGATGACCTGTTGAATACTTGTGATCATCATCACAAGTTCCTGCTAGTTTTTATATATATATATCTTTTAGTGTTTTCAGTGTTTAATTTTTTGTTTCATTTTATTTTGCTTTATCTAACTTACCCCTTGGTAGAGCTGCTTTTTTCTGCCGTGTCTTTGCTTCGCTGCAGTGTCTGGTTCCATCGATGAGTTTCAATCAAGGTTGAATTTAAACCCAATGGTAGACACAAGATGGTCAAGATGTATGTGTGGGGTAACCTTAGTGAATATATATCCATGAGGGATTACAGAAACCAGCCATGGAAAGTCAGCAACCTGTGGAGAGGAATCCAAACGAATATAGGTCCATGAGGGACTATATAAACCAACGGATGAATTCACCATATGGTAGTACTTACAACCATAGATGGGGGAATCACACAAATTCCTCATGGGAACCAAGACCTCCACAGTATGCACCTCCTGAACCTCCATTTTATGCTTCAACTCCAGAGTCACCTCAGCCACCACAGTCAATCCCTCCATTTGAACAAGCCATTTTGGACCTTACCCGGATAAGATGACTTTAAAAGGGGTAGGAATAAGGGGATTAATGCACATTTGAACTCCAGAATCACAATGTGGAAGACAAGTTGAACAAGAAAATAGGGAGGCTGAAGAATGACTTCAGCATAAATCGGACAACCCGCAAGACTCCATTGAAAACCTAATCGATCACAAAGAATGTCCACCAGAGAGAGTGCCAAAGTGACACCATGGGCGGAGGAGCGTGATCAACAACAACACAATTTGTGGGCTCATAAGATTTTATTGAAATGTCTGAAGGGTTGTCTAAATCCTCATATACGTGTGCTGTTGTTTTTCCAAGGGAGAAGAAAGAAGAAATCCTTCCCTTTATAACTGAGGAGGGTAGTGAAACAAAAGCAATGGAAGAGCCCAAAAAGAATGTCCTTCAACCAATTCTACTTGCACTGAACCCCACCGCGACGCCTCTGCCACCAAATGCCCACTGCAAGTAGCCCCCTCCACTGACCAAGTGTATATTTTTCCCACACATGCAGCACAACCAACCCCTGAAGCAACCACCAAAAAGGTTAACCCATCACTGCCTGCCATACAAAAATGCAAGAATTTAGTGGCGAATGTATAAGCCTTTGCCACTACATCAAAAACACAAGCAGCTACCTACATTGCATGGCACAATGGTTGAGCCCTGGTGTCGGCTTGGAGTCGGAGCACCCCGAACCCGCAGATTTCTAAGCTCCCCCCACTTTGTTTTGAATTTTTCTTTTTTTGTTTTATTTTATCGTATTTTATTTTGATTTTATTAATTTTTCTTCTTATATTTTCTCTAATTTTTAGTTAATTCTTGTTTTTAGATTAATTTTTACTCTTCTGCAATTTTTTTTAATTTTTTTTGTATTAATTTTTGCAGTTTGTGTGCAAATTTTGAAACCTGAATTGAAGAAATGGGAAACAAAGAAATAGAGGAGGGGCCAGAACTGACACAAAATTTCGCAATGGTAGCGAAATTGAATTTTCTATTTATAGCGACTTTCACACAGATAGCGAAATGGCTGCATAAATGGTTCCTCCTATAACAAACAAAATAGGTAATAAAGTAGAGGAGGTAAGTAAAAAGCGTTTTTATTATTATTATTATTTATTTTGTTTTTTTTTTGAAAAAACTCGCTTTTTTTATATATATTAAAAAAAAAAATTTCATAAAAATTTATTATTAATTATTATATATATTTTTTTTTATTATTAAAAAAAATTATTTATATTTTATTTTTCTTTTTTATTTTTCTAAAAAATTAAAGTGTCTCTAAAAAAAAAGTTTTTATTATTATTAATTATTATATTTTTTTTATTTAAAAAATCAATCATTGGTAGCGAAATTTCGCTATAGCAGATTTCGCTATAAAATAGCGAAATTTTCGCTATTGTTGCGAAAATCCCCACTGTTTTGCATGCCGATTTTGTTTCACTCATAACTTTTTCATCCGAACTCCGTTTTAGGCGTTCTTGGTACCGTTGGAAAGATTAGAGAGTGTAGAATCTAAATACGGCCAGAAAGAACACTTTTGAAATTTTTATAAATGTGTAATTTTAAAAATTCTCCAACTGGTCATTTTTTTCCTCTCTTTTCTTCTCCTAACTTGTTTGTTCGAAGCCCAAACGGAGTGAATAAGGTGTCGATGGAAAGCTTGCAAAGTCTCCTATCCAGAAATGATCACATCTCATCAAGGAGGTAACACTTCCTTCTCTAATTTTCCAATCCGAGCCCCATTTCGGACACCGAGATGTTTGGGTTGGGGGGAGAGTTAGCGAAGGAAGTGGCTTTTGTATTCATGCTTTTGTTACTATTTTGAGCAAGCCCATTTTGTTATGTTCAGTGGCTTGCTGGGTTCCCTTTCTTATAAAGTCAAGTATACCATACAACTTACTTTTTCAAAATTTGGACCCATTTTGCAATCATAATTTTTTGTGGTTTTGCCTAACCTGCAAGTTGGATAATTGAAACTTTGTCCAATTCTATTGATGTTAGATTGGTTCCATGTTTAGTTGAGTGAATGATTAGTTGAATTCTTATTGACTTCGACCTTTTTCTTCTACCTTTAGCTAACCACACACACCGAGCAAGAGTTTTCAGGTTTCAATGATAGGCCGAAAATCCATAACCCCTCCTTTACTTTACATAACCTACCCTAGTTTCATCAATCATTTCTTAATAGGTTAAGGACCCCCGTGGGAAAGAAGGCCACGCGCCTTCCAAAAAAGAAATAAAAAAGAAAAGAAAAATAAAATGAAAAAAGAAAAGAGAAGAAAGAATAAAATTGCAACGCTTGCCTTGAAACCCGAGCACGGGTCCCAGGGGTATATGGCAAAGCCTTTAAAGCCGATGCCCTAAACCTTCACCGGGTCGGGAGTCACCGACTCTAGTGTTCACTATATGGGTGGATGGGCAGAGTTTAAGGCCAGGTGCTGAAGTCTCGAAACTCATTCAAGTCCTGTGGTGAAACCCAAGAGTTTGTGGTGGCCTAAAAGATCCTTATGACTCGTGCCCTAAGCCTTAATCGCGGAAGTCACCTGTGATCCCCGCTATAATGGACTTCTGTGAGTGTCGACCTCGCCAAAGATTGCACCCTACAACACAAAAGAATTGTAAAATAAGAGGTGGGTCCTGATCTATTTAGGGCTGCTAGCATGCTAGGTCGGTAGTAGCTAGGCTTGGGGAGTGCTTTGCGCTTTATTGTTGAGAGCTGATAAAATAAACACTTAGATTTTGGTGGAAGTTTCTAGTTGATTCACCAAGAAGGAGGCTCTTTTGATACTCAATTTTGTATGGCATTCATTCTCTCATGATAGTTATTGGACACTGCATTGATGATTCTTACTTAGGGTTAGGCATTACTCATTCACAACCTTTTTGAAATATAATTTTTGTGAACATTATTTTGTTATCATTTTGTATGCTCCTCTTCATTTTTTGTACATAAGGACCAGCAATGTCGGCCAGAGGCAGATTGGGTACCAAAAAGTGCTATTTTGAACCTATTTAATAGGTTTTGAGCACATTTTGTACTCACTATTATAATTAACCCAATTGACATGTTCGGGGTCCCTATGGTACTACCGATCAAGAGCATAGGCCAATTTGGCAGTTTTTTGCAAGCTTTAATGCCATTGAGTCAGCAATATTCCAAGCATGAAGATTTCTCGGTCGACCCACATTGCTGCATCAAAATCGAAGAAATAAAGATCGAAAAAGGAAAAGAAAGAAAAATACAGAATCGATGAGAATAGGAAAGTGAAATAAATGAGTCATCTGAATCAAAGAGTCACAGATAAAGATGTGGTTTTCGCTTATCATAGCGAAACGCATCATACGAAGTTATCGAAAGATGCCATTTAAACTACGCGATGTCTCATATTAGCGCATTTTCATAGTTTGACTTCATATGATAATAAATCCACCGCATAGCTTAAATTTCGCTTTTGTTTTCAAACTAATTGCTTGTCAGGTTCTTCCTTCTAATTCCTTGTAATAGCCTATTTTGGTCGAGTTTTGTATTTCCTCTGCTTCGGCATAAACGCAGTTGTGAGTCAAGGCTCAGGAACATCAATTCAACATCACAATAAATTTTCGGGAGGCTTCTCGCCTCCCGTTTTCTTTCCCGCTCTTCATTTTCTTCCCTTTTGCTTCCTATTTCTTTTCTCCGGCTACTAAACACTCCTCCTCACACAACTCACGAGGATGCTTGCTAGATCCCTTCCCTTAAGAGGAGGGCGCTCTGCCAGATTTTTAGAGGCAAATCGACTACCCTCATGCTTTTAACGCACGATTTATGGTAAGTATTTATGTGTTTATTTTAATTTGATGTTTTGTACACTCCCTAAGCACACCCCTCATTTTAACATGCATTTAGCAAAGCTTTTTGGTTGTTGTTGATAATTTATCACCAGGATCCTCCCGTTATCCAAGCTTAGTTGCTTCCTATTTGGTTTATTCTGTGGCAGGTTTCTTAAAGATATGATAGTATCACCGTTAAAATATTTTGCCCAGTTAATGCTATGTTTCAAAAAAGGAAAATCATAGGGTTTAGGCTCTTAAAGCTAAATGAAGATCTGTCTGGAAAATGACTCATATGGTCATGCCCCCAACAGAGTAAAAGGCACAAGACCCGAGGACATGTTAGTTGCCTTAAAACCCTAAACCAGTGGTCCGAAACTTCAAGGGGTTCTATTTTACATTTTTCTTCATTTTATTTTCAGCTTGCAAACCACCAACCTCACTATTTTTAACCAAACCTGAAAATCCAAATTTAATTCACCATTTTGACTTTTACCCAAATCATTTGAAAATGAAGAAAACCCATCCTGGTGGTTCGACCCTAGACCGCTTATAGCATCGTGGCGAAGAGCTTTTAACTAACACAAAGTAGGAGGAATCCCCAGTGTCACACCTTGTCGATTCGATCACCCTACCGTGGCACCAACTCGATGGATCCGTGCCAGAAGACTTCACTCTAATGGGAAAGACTCTAAGCTGGTTGACTCCTAGGGCGGTGGAGCACTCCCAAAGGGAAAGGCCCCGAAGCGGGATGCACTCCTGTGTGCTGGGAGGACTCCTCACTCCCTGTGAATTGCTGGCTCACAGAGTATAGGAGTTTCATTTAGTCGAGACCCTAACAGAGTGGGAAGATTGCATTTTCATTTTACTTGACTGAAGACTAGAGTTGTAGAGTAGGACTCTGAAATATAATTGTGTACTTTAGGATTGCCCTCAGCATCCTATATAAAGGGAAGCCTACTCTGTTAATTCAATACGATTTTAGAGTCGCATCCACAAAAAGCATAGAGCATCCTCCTGAGATGTAGAGCTCTTTGCAAGATTGTCTTTGTATTTTGAAATCTAATAAAATACGAAGCCAAATGAGAGTGGCCCCCAGAAGTCCCAGGTTCGAGGCGGAACTGTGAGGCATTGAGAAGAAAATAAAATCAAGAAATTTCCTAAAACCAGAATTAAGTGCAAACACATTGTTCAAAACAAGAAATTTATTCCTAAAACTTGAAACTGGCGATCCCACCGCTCTTGCTGAGATTGTTCCACCGGCCAACTCCTTTATAGTAACGTGTCCCCATCATGTAAGTCTCCCTAAGAACTGGGCATCCATAAAGAAGAACAAATGGTTGGTGGATCCCGAATCAACTATTCAGTGGTAATAAAACTCATCTCCCACTCTGGGTTGCTGCTTTAAATCAAGAAATCGTTATATTTTACCTTTCTTTTTTGTCCTTCAATTTGGAGAGATACTTGTTACAGTTTCTCTTCCAAGTAACCTTCAAACCCCACAACGAAAAAAACACTTTCCTTTAGGCTTCTCGTCTCGGGGTCGTTTCTTCTTCTCGCCTCGTCCCTTTCAAGGTTATGCCTGCATCTACAGGCGTTTTCCTTTTATTCTTGCTACCAAAAAGAGTAGAAAGATGGCTTATGCCTGGCAACATTTGCTTTTGCACTCTTTGCCTAGCGATGCATTTTCAAAGTCTCGTAGCTCATTCAGAGTCGCAGCCATTCCCTTACTATAGCTTGTTTATAACATACTGGTAGTAAATCGCGAGAAAGCTCAAGCGAGTGTGGCTCAAGGATACTTACTAACTTGAGTACGCTCATCATCGGTGGCCCCATGTATTCGCAAGGCATCAAATGACTTGCCATATGTTCAAAACATGTTCCCGAATGAAACTCCTTCATCTTAGCGCGCTCACGGCTACCAGTATTTCCATACCCGCACCGGGTCAGATGTCGCTCAAACATCTGTCGTGGAGGAGATTCCATATCTCTGGCATGAAGCTCCATGTCCTCATAAGCTTTTCCTGCGAATGACATCGTCATGCCTAGCAAGCATGTAACAATGAGCTTCTGTTGTTGGAATGAATCCAACTATTATATCTTCTCCAGACAAAGATTAGGAACATTAGCAAAGGGCCTGAGGACATTCCTGCTGAGAAGAACTAACTGTTCTCACAAATTAGACACATTAATGTTTTGATTCAGCATTAACGGTTATCACCACTTAGTTTTTCAATATGAAAAAGCAATAATGGGGTTGTTTGACAAACATGATTGGATGGAAAATTTTGGGGCCAATCAAACAATTACTATAAATAAAATAAATATCACAAGCTTTGTAAAATGTGATGCATGAACGCAAAGAAGTAAAAACATAAAAGTCCTTGTATCATTTGTCCATAGACGACAAATTCTGATTCAACAATTCATACAGGGTCGAGGGCCCCCACATACTAATTTTAAACCAACTTGAGATTATCCTTCAAAATTATTGCCATGTTCAAAACATTCCTATATATTTTCTTTTTACTTATTAACTACCACTCAAAATTCAGCTCAAGGTATGATGAACAAAGCTTAATCCATACCCTTGAAGAGGCAAAGGACCACATACGAGATTTAATGACTTAACTCAAAATTTCCTCCGTAGGGTAGGACAATCCCAAATAAATCACCAATCCTATTCTAAGGAAGTCAACCTGATACTAATATAGATATATGAAGAGGCACAAAACTCTGTGCCGCGCTATTCTATCTATATTCCCACATGTTACATTCACAGCCGGAGACCGAGGGGTATGTCGTCAGCAGAACCTTCTCCCACCAATTATTTTGAAATAAGTGTGTTTTTTATTTATAAAACATCATATGTCTTATAATCCTAGCCAACTATTATATCCACTATAAATAATTACTAAGATGAACTTCTAATCAAATTATGAGTCCAACTTATTATAAAATGTCATGATAATTTTGTCCATATACCAGTAGTTGGGTTTCAACTATTAGGTAAACTAGTATATATAATAGTTTGGTTCCAGTCGTAAAATTCTTCCTACTATTAACTGAATAAAATTCCTTTATTTTTATTAGCGTTAGGAAAAATCTGGCTTTTCTGGCAAGATGATAGATGAAACCCAAATTAAATTAATAACTTACCAAGTTTAGCTTAATTAAACTAAACATAATATTTTCAGCCCAATTGTTCCATCTAATATGAAAACAAGGATAAGATGATAACTGGGTTACTTAATGTCTTAGGAAAATGATATGTATGCAAAATAATGTTGTAAGTATCAGTGGTATATACATAAAGAATTGGTGGCATGTTATCAACTGGTATCAATAACACAAAGAATAAAATAAACAACAAAGAAAGCTGGCCTGGTGTCTTAGGTATATTCAAATTTCATAAACTCCTTTTAAATGGAAAAATTAAAAAATAAACATAAAGTTAGTCAGCATAACTCCCCTTATTTGAGTTTCAACCCTTTGGCAAGTTCTCAATCCACCAACTCTTGGATTTAATAACCCAAACTTCTGGGTAAAATTCTCAAATAACTCTTGCTGATACCAAGCCCAATACTTCCATGAGATCCCAAAACACTTTAGCCTTGATCATAAGGCCTCAGCCCCATGGTCCACAAGCCATAGCGCTCCGTAATAAAGTAATGAAGAAACAAACAGAAATAGGAAACCAAATTGTTTCATCATCCCGTATCCCCGAACATCTTTCCGTATTTTGGCATAACTTTCCCTCTAATGTCCGAAGTGAATATTTACTTTTGGGAAGGTATAGAAAGCTGAGAGGTGGGTTATATCCATCTTAAGATCATTTTCCCAGATCTGATCTGCTGAACCCGATCTTTCAGGTGCAGATTTTTGCAAAAACAAATTACAAGTCAACTGAGGCCTTTATGGCTTACACAAGATCTAAAACAAATCAACAAATCTTAACCCAAAACACCACAATTAACTTAATCTCTTTAAAATGCTATACATTCAAGCATTCATCAATATATATCAATTATACATCCACAAGATTATCAAGAACAAAGAATATATAGATATTATTTAATATGTATATACACATAAACCGCTTCCGATACTCCTGGTTTTCAAACAAAGAACAAAGCTCGGTCGTATGGAAAATTTTAGTCCAAGAATTTTAAAAAAAAAATTAATAAACTTTTACGATCCATGGCACATTTATTACTGGGTTGAAATAAACAATAGTGCTAAGAATTTACTCCTAATTTCAAAATTTGGTTAGATCCTTTCTCCATGTATAGGGTTGGGATTAAATTCCTACGATTCCTCTTTTTTTTTTCTTTCCATCATTTTCCAGTCAACATTCACCAACAAAGGTATCGCAGAGATTTTTTTGATGATTATAATGTAAAGGTTTTATTTAGAACTTCCTTGATATGTTCCAACACATGAGATGCAGGGGTTATGGATTCTGCACGGCAAGAGGGCTGATACAGGAATCAACAAAATTATCCTAGGGTGTCCTGATCATTGAATGAAAACATCGCAATATAACTGTCTAGGGTCTTAAACACTGGGACGGGTTTTCTTCCAGTTAGAAAATGAGAAGTGGTGCTGTTGGTGCTCATTTCTTGATTTTTGGTTTTGTTCAAAAACAGTGGGGTCGATGGTTGGTAAACCGATATAAATCCAAAGGGAAAATTTAGAAAAAGAAGACTCTCAAGTCTTGGGTATCAGGTCGATCAGATTTTAAGTTTGTATTCATGCCTTCTGGTCAGTTTCCTCGTCAGATAATGACCTGAGTAAATGCTTCCCCAAACCCACTTGATTTGGCACTAAACCTAAACCCTAAATTACTCCCCATGAGATACAGTGGTATCTAGCGGAGATTCAAGTCCCTAGCAGTATATGGCCTCAAAGAGGCAACCTACTAAGAATCAATAGGGAGACACAACCAAGTGGATGATAGTGGATCTAATATTTACATCCATCAGAATCCACAAAGCTTTTGCCAAAATACACATTATAGCGCTAGAGTATCGACTAGGAGGTTTCCAACTTGGGTGAGAGATGTGGGGAGCTTAAATGCTCATAAATGCAGTATAAATGGGAGAGGGCAGACATGAAAACTTACCTCCAAACCTCCACTGAAATGACCTCCTCTCTTCAAGGAAATAGCTTTAGCCTAAGCACATTCCAGTTTGTCATCACCAAGGTACATGTTTATTGCCAGAAAAATGAAAGAAAATTAAAGAAAATGAAGAGAAAAGAAGAGAAGCAAGAGAACTGGAAAAGCAAAACACCAGAATCGAAAGATTGATCGATCCCGATTCGATACAATGCGTAGGCTGAGGTGAGCTTACACAAGATGTGTGAAATACCAAAGCAGCCATCAAAAAATATATGATTCACATTGGGGACAAAATGGAATTACACAAAACGAGGTCGCTTGGATCAAAAATCGAGGGCAACCAATTTCTCGACGCGGCGCATAGTGAATTTCGGGCCATTCACAAACATACAACCAGGCATACGAATCTCAAATTTCACTTACGCCAGAACCCTCACCATTATGATACATCTCTATGATACTTAAATTTCACATCATGAAATAAAAATTGTGCATAGCCGAAATTTCAGGATCAGGCAGCCTTTTACATGCTGACAGCAAATCCCTGGGTGACTCGATTGCCTCCCAGATCGCCTCTAACCTCCATTCTTCCGCCCCCGACTCGGATTATTTCTTCCTCATCCTCACTGACAAAAATCGCCGAGAACTCCCGCGAGTGATAAATTCGGCGCACTCTAATATGAAGCAAAGCCTGAAATGAAGGCCGAGGTCTCAAACCCCGCAAACTATCCAGTCAACTTAAACAAAATCAGAATACTAAACTGACTGCCCACATACTAATCGCTTAACTGATATGATTGCAGACGCAAAAAGCACTCAAACTCCATCTCAAATAGGACTCAAGGCACTTTTTGGGCGTAATCACACCCCCCAACCGACACGCTGTTAGGTCTTCAGAAGCAATGCTAAAAAACAATCAAGGTATACGCCGGTGCTTTTGCAAAAGTACACATGCCGTCCAAAAAGTGTGTGTACAAGTGAGGCTGATCTTCAAGATGAACAACTTGGTCTCCCAGAATAAAAACCATCATGAGAGAACATGATGCCATGATAAGAACAAGTTTTAGGAAACATCAATCAAAGAAGCCTAACCTGAACTTCCACCCTAAATCTAAAGGGTTCACAACCAGCTTGAACCAATGGGTTGTAAAGCTATTCCCTCCCAACCAAGCTACTCGGCTCCTGACCTAAACTCGACCAATCCCAACACCCGCTACACCTTATTTCCTTCTTGATTGTGCATTGTAGGTGGAATGCTGGGGCGTCCTCGACTTCACCAAAGTCCCGCGGTAATAGGTACACCGATGACTCCCAACCGATCTGCTATTTCAGGCATCAAGCCAAAAGGATCCAACCGACCAATAAACTCTCTTCTTGGTGTTTCCACCCCGACTTCTCCTAATGACTCTCGAATCAAGCACCTACACAGTCCGCTGGAACTCTACCCATCCAATCTAATCCAAAATGAAACAAGTGACTCCCAAACCAATGAAGGTTTAGGGCGAACGGCTTTTAAAGGTCCATCATTATATACCCCTTCGGAATCGCAGGCTCCTGGCTTCCCCATGCACGGTATCATCGCTCGCTTCAATTCTTTTCTTCTTCCTTTCTTGTTTTCTTTCCTTTTTTCATTCGGGAGACCGCTGGTCTTCATTTGTGGGTAACACCAACTGTCATTATCAACAGTTCAAGGTCCGCTTTGCAAAGTGAAAAGTAAGATATAGCTTTCAACCTCTATTGACAAGGCCAAATTGACAAAAATGTGTGATTTAGTTAAAGGTGGAAATACAAGGTTGAATTATACAGTCTCAATCGACCAAAATCCATCATGCATTGAAACCCGTTTGAATATTTATAAAGATACAGTTTAATTCTTCTAATAACCTCCATGTTATAGAACACAAAAATATAGAAATAAAAAAATGATTTGCAAAGTGTAGAAAGATGTAGTTGTGATGCAGTATTTCTTTATGTTAGTATATTCTCACAAATTATCTTCAAAGTAAACCAGGTACCTCAATAGAAGATGAAACGAACGGTTTGAACTGGGGAGGGAATGGGAGATGATTGGAACAAGGCACTCGCACGTACTGCAAATGCGAGGAAAATGAGATTCTCCCCTGCACTGCAACTCCTGCAACATTTCAAAACCAAAAATCAGATAAAGATAAGCTTCAGAATGTATAAAATATTTCCAGTTTTGTGTAATAGTGAAAGTAGTGGCACCAATTAAAACCCAAATTAAGACTTAAAAATAATATAAAGTAAAATTTCATATTAAAATTTTGAGTGGTTCCAGGTTCCCGCAAGAACCACCCCGCTGTGTAGCCATTGATCTCAAGAAGGGTCCTTATATAGTTCCTCCACGATGCAAAGGGTGTGTGTGCCAGCTTCATGTCGCCCCTTTGTTTTGTGGTAATCTGTCTCGTGGCAAGTGGTTGACTGCTATGTGAGGAATGGTGGATTCTTCATTAATCGGCTTCATTGTTCTCCATCAATTCTTCCCGCGGCAGCCAGCCAAGATTACGCTTCCTACCCGCAGGTTACTCGTGCAACCCTCCCATCGATCGTTCCCTCAACTCTATAGCTGGTTTTTGCTTGTTGCTCGGCAGAAAATGTTATTTCCAGCGCTCAGCCCAAATGTGAGCCGCATGACCCCATTCGACACCGATAATGCAGTGGCATTCGATGTGGGCTTAAATGGCCTTTCCAACATATTGGTACGCACCGATTAGTGCCCGCCACCGGGCCTCTGGTGTCAAGAACCACGCAAGAACCCATCTTAGGTAGAACTTATTTTTGCCAACACATCCTCCAATATCCTTCAGGTTTCACCGAACGACGGCCAAGGATAGTGGTGATGTCATTGCTCAGCTCTCCCAAAACCTAGCTTGCTACACCTGAAGAGCGCGATGAGCGCCGACACCGGCACCCAAGTCTAATAAAGGCTTTGTCAATGCAGTTCCTCCAATGTTAACCGAGATAGCTCGGGGTCCCTAGATCCTTGTATTTAACAATTGTCTTGCACGCATGATGGAGCTAACTTTGTTCACAAGAGCATCGTTCTTTCTTTGGTTTAATCGCCGCCCAACCTTTACTGGGTGATGTAGATCTTTTCAAAACTTTGAAGCAGCAGCGAATTTGTTTGATGATGTCCAAAAAGGGTATGTTGACTTAGGACTACAGGATGCACACTCTTTGGGATGCCTTCTTCTTGCTTCTTAGTGCCTGGGGAAATAGAGGTGGCATGCGTGCTTCATCGGAGTCCTTCTTGAAAATGTGATTACGGCTCCAATTCTTGCCTACGGTTTCCTCAACGAGGCTTGGGCATTGGGCCGATCAACGCTCTTTCCGCTAGCAAGGTAATGAACGGCTGACTTCATCCATTTTGGGGAGTTCTTTGGAATAGCTCGGTTCATGGACTCCCTTAGATTTGGCGGTGGCACGAGAAGGGAACCTTCACTGCCTCTTATTTCTTGATTGCCATTCTTGTTATGGATGCACATAAGTATCAATTCTTCGATTAAAGTTACTTTCGACCCATCCCCATTCTCTTGTTAAAGGAGCTTTCTACATTTCAATTTTTGTTCAGCGAGCATTGATGCCTTTGCTCCCCTCCACAAGAATTTCCCACCACCTTGCTCGGATTCAAAATGGCTTGCTCGCAGGAGAGGAGGAGGTGGGTGCTGCGATCTTTGTGAAGTGGTGATAGAATCTTTCTTCTTTGTGCTCACAGGGGGGGTACATATGTGGGAGGTTAAGTTTCCAGGGAAAGGTTGGGGTGACTCCTCAGGTTGGGGTTGTAAGTGTTGCCATATGGAGCATTTGTTTTGAGACACATTTGGCCCACCACGTGCATCCTCGGAATGGGGGTTTGGACTTGGTTCTCTGGGTGGTCGATGGGTAGCGAGTTGAACGGAGTTTTGACCTATGCATGGCTTTGATCCTTTGCACACACCTACGTGGACCGCACTCTTTCTAATTCCTCCAATCTTTTTAGCCAAGGTAGATACCTTAGCTTTCAGCTCCATATCTTCGGAGAGGGCATACATGCCTCCTCTTTGGTTCACTTGTGGCTTGAATACATGCCTTCACTTGGGGTTTGGCTCATCCCCGGCCCATGGAGGTCTCGAAGCCACATAATTGAAGTACATTGCCTCATTAGGATTTTTACTCAAGAAATCTCACTCCACACATAACAGTTTCCAATAATTGTTTCATGGAAGGGGACATTCCATCATAAAAAATGGTTCACCGGCATCATGTATCAAACCCGTGGTGTGGCGTACGATAGTCTCATAAATCTCTCCCGGCCTTTGGTGAACCTCTCCACACCATCATGAAGTACACCAAATGTGTAAAATTACCTCTTCAAGTTTTTGTCTTGTGAGCAGCGAAGAAGAATTTTTAGAAGTGCTGTAGCTCCCAATTGCCCATGGTTCTTGGCCTTGTGCATTTGGCAATTTTTGCCCTTATCCTTTGAGGTCAGTGGAAGGCTTTCAACTTAAGAGCTCCCATGTCCCTGGCACCGCTAACGAAAGTGTTGCATACTTCCTCAAAATCCCTTATGTGATTGTGGGGTTTTCATTCTCCAGCCTCATGGGAATGTTGGGAGTAGAGGCACCAAGTAGGCTTCCTTTGCCACCTCCTCAGCAGGGGGAATTATGCATGAGGGTGCACTCACCCTAGGTGGGTGTATGTGATCCCTCATGGATCGATATGCATTAGGCTCCCTAGGCACCTGCTGGCTTTGTTGTTCCTCCTGTGGAGGATCCATTTGAGCACTGTGAGGATCAATTTGAAGCCACTGTTCACAATGCAGACGGTCACCCTCTCAAGCCTACTGCCGGTGTTCTATCCACATTTGCATAAAGCGCTCACGCATCACGATCAACAAGAGAAACAGCAAAACAAAACTAACAAGGTTAAGGTTAGCTAAAAATTAAAAGCAAAGAAAAGCTGAATGTCTTTGGAAAATTTAAAAATCCCCTGCAGAGTGAAGCGCAGAGTGGGGAAAAAAATGATAATCTAAAAGATTAGATTTTACTTAAACTTGTGATTCATCAAAGGAATTAAAATTTACCACGGCTTTTGTAAATGTGAAGATGCGAGATTTCATGACTCTTATCTCGCTCTGAGACTGCATCACGGCAGCGGCGTAATTTGATTAGATGCCACGGTAGGACTATGAATCAACAAAATTTGTATCCACTAGGTGTCACGCCAATACAGCAAGCTCTTGATAACGAGTCTAAAAGGAGTGGAACAGGGGATGGGTTTAACTGGCAAATGAAGTGCGACTAAGTTGAAAATGGTAAATTTTCTCTTTGGATTTTGGGTTTTGTTCTAAAAAGCGATTGGGTTGGATGGTTGTAAGCGCGCATAAATTAAGGAAAAATTTAGGCAAGACTCCTTGAAATCTTGGGTTCTTGGATTGGATTTTCAGGGTGTATTCATGCCCTGAGTTTGTTTGAGTGTTGGGGATAATGACCTATAGCAGTTTCCCAAGCAAGACCTTGATTTGGCACTAAAACCTAAACCCTAAATTACTCCTCATGAGATATGGCATTCAGTGAGCATTTAGTCTAACATTGTGCATATGGCCTCGAAAGGCAACAACCTCACGGCTTGACTAATGAGAGAGGCTGACTAGAGTGGATGACGGTGGATCACAAGATTAAGCATCCCTTTGTAACCACAAAACTTGCCAAATACACATTAGCGGGGCTGGATCTAGGAAGGTTTCAACCTAGGGTGAGAGATGCGGGAGCTTAAATGCTCATAAATGAGTGTGATAAATGAGAGGGGCATGAAGCTGCCTCCAGAGAACCTCCACCGGTGACCCTCATCTTCAAAAGGAAAGGGGCTTTTAGCCAAATATCATGGTTTGTCATCACCAATGTATGTTTGGTTTCTTGAGAAATATATGAAAAGAAAATTAAAGAAAATAGAAGAAAGAAGAAGAAGCGGAGAATTGGAAAACAAAAATATTTATCTTTGAAGAATTGAGTTAAGTCATGATTTAGATAATCGAAACATATAGCCATACAAGATGTGAAATACAAAAAAAATATGATTACATTGGGAATAAATCAGAATTACAAAACAAAGGTCAGGTTGGATCAAAATCGAAGGCGAGCCAGTTTCGCTAAGCATAGTGAATTTGTTATCATAGCAAGAATTTTGCTATGTCGTAGTTCGCTATCATAAGCATCCCGAGCATAGCGAAATTCAAATTTTCGCACAGTAACTTTCGCTATGATAGCGAAATTTCGCTATCATAGCGAAAAATTGTGTATAGCGAAATTTCACAGGGATTGCGAAATTTTCGCTATGGTTGCGAAATTTTCGCAATTCTTGCGAAATTTTTGCTATCTCATAGCGAAATCGCCTCCACGTGCCTGCACGTGATTCAGTATGTTTCTTCGAGTTCCATGACATTTCTTCATCAGGCTTGTGAAATCGCGAGAGACTCACATGAAATCGGCCTTACGTCTGAAGCCCCGAGCTTGAAATGAAGGCTGAGGTTCCCAAAACTGAAACTATCAAAAACAACCTCGAAACAAAATCAGTAGTACTAAACGGACTGCACATATCCAATCGGCTTAATTACATTATGATTAGTACGCAAAAGAACTCAAAACCTATCTTAAATGGGTTTCGAAATAGCACTTTTTGGGTGCTAATCGGGGTTGATCAGATGAAAAAAGTGAAACTCTTTCTCTCTTTTTTTTTCTCTAATTATCACCCAGCCTTTAGGGTTTTACTCTATTTATAATATGCCTTGAATTGATCTCAACCATTGGATCCAAGTGGCATATTTAAATATTTAAATTAAGTAATTCAAATTGGTGACCAAAATAAATAAGTTAATTTATCAAAATTGGCAGTTTCATCCATATGTGTTACTGTAGTGAGTGAATTCAATAATTAATTAATTAACATTTAATTATCCGATAATTACTACATAGTTTGCTATGAAACAATTTCTTTTACAACTATGCCCTCGAGGATTTCTTTGTTAATTTAATCTTGTACGGTGTTTTACGAGGCGGCGGGGACTGTGGACACTGTAATTCCAAGCTCAATAAATTTGATAATTAATTAAACTCATAATCAATTAATCTAATTTATTAGTTCTAGTATTATTCCACTAAAAATTTGAAACTGAACTCTTGTAATTATAGAATAATTTACGTAGTGATACTCAAGCAGTCCATTGATATGATCATTACATGCAATTCAATCCTCCAAAATTGGTCCATCATTAGAGCTAGGTGAAATTACGTTTTACCCCTCTAGTGATATCTTTATACTTAAGTTCCATTAATTCACTAGTGAACAGTTAATTTGTGAAACTGTTATAAATTAGGCGCTGACTTTTGAGTTCAGAATTAACACTTAAAGGAACCAATTATCCGGCTTCCCTCAAGAAGGGTTTTGGATTCCATATACGCTAAGGACATGTTCCAGCCACCTATCTCAGTGGGCCTCTAAGACATAAGTATTGGGCCTGTCTTAGGACGGTCGTAACATGAATCAAAGGCCACTATTGAAATAGACGGGGAGTCCGAGTTAAAGATCAATCTACATATGATCATCTAGTGACAGTTTAAACTCTTAATTGTAAAGGTATATTATTTAAGAGTTTAATCCATGCAGTCTTTTAATCTATGTAATCAGATTACATAAAACACCTCTATTTGAATGTCGCTCACATCGAGTAATCGGATCAGATGCGCATTCTTAATATTAGGTGGGTAGTACTAGTAGTATTATAGATCAAAGATCCTACTTTGATTTACTACGGACGATTTGGATTTCGTAATAATAATCTTGATCATCTCATATATAAGCGTATATACTAAGATTATAGTTACATTAATAAACTTAGGATTTTCTTATATTTACTAAATTACACAACACATGTATAAAGAAATCAAATATAGAAAATTGTTTTCATGAGCCAATGCAATTACCGTACTTTTAGAGGCACCATACTGACATAAGTTGCGTAGGGTTCTATAGGCGGTTCATAAAGATTTTTCTTAAATTTACCAAAGCCCTTGTTCGGTTGCTAGTTCAAGGGACACCATTTGATTTTGATGAGAAGTGTGTGCAAGCTTTCGATCTGAATGATAGATTGGTATCGGCCCCTCGGTTGTAGCACTAGATTAGGACCTCAGTTTGAGCTAATATGTGATGCCGATGTATCTGCGTCGGATGATCTTTGTGGCAAAAGGAGAAAGGATGTTGGGTTATCCACTATGTTAGTCGAGACTTTGAATGATGCCTAGCTGAACTATGCCACCAGTGAAAAAGAGCTATTGGCCATCGTTTTTGCCTTTGACAAATTTAGGCCCTACTTGATTGGAAATAAGGTAATAGTGCACCGCGACCTCGACAAAATTACCCTAGCCAGCTAAGGACGTGGCCCAAAGATTAATACGGTGGTTACTTACATTGCAAGAATTTGACCTAGAGATAAAGACAAGAGGGAACATAGAACCTGAGTCGCGAGACCATCATCACGGTTGGAAGGGCCTAGAGGCAGTACATGTCAATGATGATTTCGGATAGCGACTCTTAGTAATTGAAGGCGTAAAACTGTTCCATGGTTTCTGTAGGCTATGTGGAATTGCCCAGTGGCAAGGTGATCCCTCCGGATTTTAGCTACCAACAAAAGAAGAGTTTCTTTGCACACTTGAAGCACTATTACTGGGAAGAACCTATTTTATACTAGCATTGTGTGGATCAAGTGATTAGATGATGTGTACCGAAAGACGAAATGGGCGAGTGTGCAGTCCTTTGCCACACACTATCATGTGGGGAACTTTGGAGGCGAAGGGCCGGCGGAAAAGGTACTTGTCGAGGTTTACATTAGCTGCCTTGTTCAAGGATAATCACCAGTTTGTATCTACCTGTGATAAATGCCAAAGCATGGGAAGCATTTCCAAACAGGATGAACCACCCATGCGCACAATTCTAGAAGTTGATCTATTTGATTTATGGGGGATGGACTTTATGGGTCCATTCCCCTATTCATTCGGTATCCTGTATATTCTCCTTATAGTATATTATGTCTCCAAATGGGTAGAAGCAATACCGACATGCACTAATGATGTCAATGTGGTATCCAAGTTCCTTCGCAGCCATATATTTACACGATTAATGGTCGAGCATTCATTGCGGTCGGAGGGGTACTGTTTAACGACAAGGCTGGTTGATAAGGTCTTGCAAAAATATGGTGTGCAGCATCGCACATCACTCGCATACCACCCACAGGAAAATGGGCAAGCAGAGGTGTCAACTGGGAGATAAAGTCCATCCTAGAGAAAACAATCAATAGTTCAAGGAAAGACTGGTGGAAGAAGATTGATAATGCACTTTGGGCATATAGGACAGCATTTAAAACCCCATTGGGTATGTCGCCATTCCAACTAGTTTATGGCAAAGCATGCCACTTGCCGGTGGAATTGGAACATAAAGCATACTAGGAAACTAGGCTGATGAACATGGATAGTAAAGGCCGGAGAAAAGTGGATGCTACGTGTAATGCCCCGATCGAGGGGGTCAGTTATTTACCGTCGACCAGCGGAAACACTCGTGAATGTCGGGTGAACGGGCATTTCACCAAATCGGGCCCGAGTCTCTCCTTTGGACGAGGCTACGCCGAATACAAAACTGTATATAACATGTCCCGAACATCAATATCATGAGTACAAAGCAGTAGCTTGGGCCCTATCTGACACTACTCATCAATATATATATATCCAACTATATCGATAGTTTCCAGTTCAATTGTTTTACTCTTTGACATATATTAAAATTAAAATAATTCTAATACATGCAGAACGCCAAGCCACATTAGGCTCTCTTCTAAAACTGGAGTCTCTAGGGCGAGCGTCTCACTCCCTGCAGCTCCACATTGCACAATAAAATATAGTATCCTCGACGGGGTGAGCTAATGCTATTAGTGGAATCACCCAAGTGGAATACTCTCCACCTAAGTGCATATGCAATGCTCCAAAAGTAAACACACATTCAAGTAAGCGCATGATCTATGAATGTCTACTGGCCTATTTAGTACCAGAGTCTCAGGCTCCTCACACACTTGCTAAGCCTCGTATGAAACATTATTTTTAGCAAGCTATTTGTTATTATTTGTGGACTACCCTCCGATATAAATGGTGGATTGTCTCGATGTTATATTTAGTGGACTGCCCTCGGAGTGCCATATCGATTGGGTGTCTCAGAGCGATTGATATTTTATGTATGGACTACCCTCCGATGTATATCAGTTGGGGTAGTCTGGAAGCGATTGATATTTTATTTGGACTACCCTCAGATATTCATTATTTTTAGACAACCCTCGAACCATTCTCTCGAAATTACCTCATGCACTCACTCCTATCGTCCTAGGGTGCCCCAGTGCATATGAAATGCATGATGCCAATTCCATTTCAATTCTATAACACATGCAAATATATAATCATGCATATATTCACATAATTTAAATCACACAATCATGTTATGTAATTTCACATTTCTATAGACCAAAAATTAGCTTTCATGGGCTAATGATAAGCTCTGAAACAATTCAACTTAAATCACTCGACCAAACACATTTTCACACAAAAATATATTTTGTGGACACTATTCTTGGGAATAGTGAAACCCTCGGTTACTATTCCCGGCAAATCACCAATCATCGGTTCCTTTGCGGGCAGGAATTTCCATAGCCATTCAGGCCTTATACACATCAAGCATCATTTAATGCACAATTTAACCATAAATAACCCAAGAAAATCAGTGGACAGTCACGGACTGTCCACTTGAACTAAATTAATTTCCAATAATTCGGTCCCAAGTTTTGGGACCGATCAAACGGCCCCTCACGGCCTCAATCAACTCAAACATTAACAAAGTACTTAAATAAAGAATAAAACCCAAGTAGGGAGAAACCCCTACCTCTCGGAGTTTGAGGAAACTCCTCAAATCGGAGCCACGCGTAGGCCTCTCCCGCGTGAAACGACTTTCCTTCTTGTCGAAGGGTCGACCAGTGGGATCACCCAGATATTTTAGAGAGAAGTCAGGTATTCTCTCTCTGAAGCTCAAAAATCTGAAGCTTAGCATCAGAATCCCTCTTTTCACGTTTTGCTCCCTTTAACTGCCTGTAGTCAATGCACAGTCGAAGGGTCTTGCCCTTCTTCTTCATAAATAGAACCAGAGTGCCCCATGGTGAAGTGCTCAGTCTAATGAACCCTTTGTCCAATAGCTCACAATATTTGGACCTGCGAGTTCTGCCCAGCTCAGCTGGTGCCATTCTGTCTCAGTCATAGAGATGGGTGAAACACCAGGGCGTAACTCGTCTGGATCTGCTACCCTCTGTGGAGGTAGTCGGGAATTAGCTCGTCGAAAAAACATCCACAAGAGTAAGCACCTTTACTGGGGTAAAATCCAAGTGCGGTCTCTTACATAGTTCTGCGAGAGTAAGGATGGCTAGTGACCGCTAAAGCATCACGACACACGGACTCATATGCATGCGGGGCAAAATATCATGTACTTGTCCCACAGTTACTACGATCTTGGCTGCGTATGGCGGTAGCCCTCCTGCGGCTCCTGATCGATAACGACCACTGTAAGGCTGACCATTGATCCAGTCCTGGGATGACATCGAACTCGACATGTCCATGATCCTCATGTCCCTTGTGAGTAGAGTCCCAGAGATCTCCAACTATAGCCACGACATGTCATCCTGTTCTGCCCAAATCCCACAGGAGAACTCATACAAGGCTCCTCTAAGATTCTCACAGAGGTCCTTGCCCATTTCCACCATATTTGGGCCTTACTCTCTAGCTAGAACATAGCTAGTCTAATCCTGGTAGTGTCAGAGGTAATCTCCATAGCCTCTAACACCTTCTCGATCTGTATGAACCAATGGTCTGCCACCATCGGACCTCCTCCCCCTATGAATGTCGGATGATGCGCCACGGTCGTGCCACGGTAGGGTGATCAGGAGAATCAACAAAATTTGTTTCCTATTTTCCTCCTCTTGTGTAGTCAAGCTCTTGCCGATGGCGGTCCTAGGGTCGAACACGGGGATGGGTTTCATCCCACAAATGATTGTATCATGGATTCAAATGGTGAGGCTTTCATTTGGACTTTTGGATTGCATTGAAAAGTGTGGGAGTTGTTGTCACTAGGTTAATTAAACGATTTAAACTAAAGTGTGGAATGGAGAACTTGAAGGCTTGGGTCACTAGCTTGGTAAAATGAGGTTATCAAGGTGTCCTCGGGTTATTTCCTCGCATTAGGGCAAATGACATATAGTCATTGCCAAAACCGGATCTTTGTTTAGCTTTAAAAACCAACCCTTAAAAACACTCCTATTTGAGCAAAAACACCTACTGAGCATTTAATGTTCCAGCAGTTTGAAAAACCAAGTATTTAACCTACTTTCAGTGTATCTACCATTAATGGATGTCAGTGTATCTACCATTAAGAATACACTGAACCCTGAAGCATGACAAGTATTGACCAAAGGAAATACATTAAATAACATTAAACCCTAGTTTGGAAAGTTGGAACCGTCTGTGCACCTTCATTTAAAGCGAGGAACACATGACCACCATTAACCAGCCTAGCAACCCCTCTGCTTCAAGGCTTTGAGGCTTAGCCAAACATCCTTTGAGTTGTCATCCTCGAAAGGGTGTGTTTAACGACCAAAATGAGAGAAAGAAGAGAGAAGAGAAAGCGTAAACCTAGGCAGAAAAGGCTGCGTGGATTGAGCAGGTTAGCGAAGTTAGGGTTACAAAATGTTATCAAGTGGCTTATATGGCCTTACGAGAGATGTGAAATACCAAAATAACCAAAATAATATGATTACATTGAAGGGAAAAATGGCAAAGCGGGGGTCGTTGGATCAAAAGCGAAGGGCAACATTTCGCTATACGGTGAATTTCGCTATTATAGCGAAAATTTACGCTATGATAGCGAGGGCCCCATTCTCGCTATCATAGCGAGAATTTGAGGCATCAGCGAAATTAATTATTTATGCACGGTGGTACCCGCTATGATAGCGAAATTTGCTATCATAGCGAAACAGCGTGCATAGCGAAATTTCGCGGTTGCGAAATTTTAGCTACCATTCTTGAAATTTTCGCTTATGCCATAGTGAATTCTGCTTCTGCGTTGCCCAATACACTTTTGATTTAGCATGTTGGTTCCTTTCCATCTTGACATTTCTTCATCGGCTTGATGAAATGTAGAATTCCTCTGAACTAAAACCTTAAAACATTGCAATTACAGTACCAGCTTGATATGATGGCGGAGGTTCCCAGAAACCTACAAAACTACCAAAAACAACCTCGAAACAAAATCGATAGTACTAATGGACCACTTTTATGTCAATCGGCTTAGTGTATGCTTAGTACGCAAAAAAACACTCAAAACCTATCTTAAATAAGACTCAAAAAATAGCACTTTTGGAGTACTAATCACACCCATTGACCGTTGCTAGTCCCATAGCAATGCTAAAAACAATCAAGGGTATGCATGTTGTGCTTTTGCAAAAGTGTATGCTTTCAAAAAGTGTGTACAAATTAGGCTTACCTTTAGTACTTAAGAAAAACTTAGACTCTGTACAAATACATCATGGGGAGAACAAATGCCATATAGGACCAAGTTAGGGGGCAACATCAATTCCGAAGTCGACTAAGCTTCCGCTGAATTTAAGTGTTTTTAAAGGTAACCGGTTTGAGCGATAAGTTGCAAAGTTATTCTCCCCCAACCAAGCTCTTTTGCCATGACCTTAGGCGATGACCAACCTAAATAGATTCGGTTACCTCTTATTTCATACTTGAATGTCTTTGTAGGATCACAATCTTTGAAAGCTTCGACTTCACGAAGTTAGTGTAGCAGATTACCAAATGACTCAGACTGAGTTGGGTTTGGGACGTCAAGCGAGGATCTGAGCCACAAGCTCAGGGCTTGCGGGATGCGCGACAGAATCAGCACCTGCTGGCCTTCAGCTCTTACGTGCTTGGGTGTAGCGAACCTGAAGTCAATGACTCCCGACCCGGTGAAGGTTTAAGACACTTAGGGCTTTAAAGGCTTTGCCGCTATACCTCGGGCCCGGGTGTTCGAGTTTCAAGGCAAAGCGTCACGGCTTTCAATTCTCTTTTTTTAGTTTGCTTTTCTTTTCTTTTTCATTTGGAAGACTTCATTGGTCTTCTTTTGTAGATAACTGAACCTATTATGGGTCGTCAGAGATCTAGTAGGTTTGCAAAGGGAGTGAAAGAGGTATATGGCTTCACGACCTATTGATAAAGCGGTGTGCCTTTGTGTGTGATTAGTTAAAGGTGGGATATATGCAAGGTTGAATCTGTTTGGAACTTCCAATTGACCAAAAACTTAATCATGCATGGAGGCTGTTCTAACATTATGGTGGCATACGGGGCTTGATTCCTCCTTAAAGGCAAAGGTAAAAACACAAATATATAGACACAAAGAATGATTTGCAAAAGTGTAGAAAGTAAGTAAATAAATGCTATAAAGCTTTTGATATAACCAAAGTAAGCTATCTGAGCTTAACATAGCTAAACACAACAAAGTATCCTTGCCTACTATGTTCAATACATGCATCTATACAATCCTATACAAAATAAGTAGGCGATTGATAAAAACTAAAAAACAAGACAAATATGATGAAGACACTGACTCTAACTTTGCCCCCGACAAAGTATGAACATGTCTCCACTAGGTAGGGATCGGAAAGCTAAAGAAGGGAGTACGACCACCTCACTATCATGGTGGTGTAGATGCGAAGTGGATGAGAGGCTGGCTGCTTTGCGTTTGCCGACATATCAAGGAGGCTGCTCTTATGGGTGATCTCGAGTGGGGTACGTGCGGGCTCACGTCTCGTGGCGAGCGGGAGGCAGAGTGGCTCGTGTCCAGAAGAAGCATGGCATGATTACAGCGCTATAGTGACCTCGGCTCGAGGCCATCCAGCTCATCAGCTTGATGCACGTGTAGTAGCAAATTAATACGGGAGCCGGCATCCATAGCAATGATTAGCTCCCTAGGCTGACATGGATATGCTCAGAGCTGCTGCGTTGTATAGGAAAAGGGCCGATGGTCATCGAGTAAGAGTACGAGGCGATAGGAGATGGAGATGGAGGAGATGAATGCGGGCCCCGGGGTCCTCTCCTCCACCTCCACCTCTGGGCCAGGAGGCTCTCCCCTCGGTGGGTCCTCTGCCACATCATCTGCTGCCTCCTCCTGCTGCTGGAGAATAATGGAGATCGGCATGTAAAGAGATCGCTCCGTGGATAGGACCTGAGTACAACTGATCCGCCGCTCTAAATGTGGCTCCTCAGGGAACCCCAGATGCTCTAGGACCTAGCTCAGCAACCTCGGCATCAATAAAGGTAAAGTCTCAGCTCGAGCCAGGCCCTTGCGATGGACCTTCTCCTCAAAGTGCAGCAAAGAAGTCATGACGATCTCGGAGGGACTAAACTAGAATCCCTCGGAGATCCGGTATAGGGCCTCGAGTATAGCTCCCACTGCGCGGCCATTTCATGACAAGGCCTTAAGAAAGAACCCTTCCCTAAGCCAGGAATTATAGTCATTTTAGCAACTCTCGTTATAACGCGTTTTAGTGGACCTGCTCTTTTTGGTCTTTTTCACTGCTCCGGAGGCATAGAGAACTTTCTTTTGGTGGGATTCATAGTATTATTTTTTCGGGGATTTCCTGGTATTTATCGGAGCTAGCCTGGTATTTACTCGATGGGACGAAAGAAGCAAAGAGCCTCCTCATAGCACTACTTCTCAGAGATAGAGTTATGAAATTTGAAAGCGTCGATGGTGAAGTTTCCTAAATAAACTACTTCTACGCCCTTGTGGTGCGATCTCAGTACTAACAAGCGGAGCTCACGGATATGAATTCGATGAAAGAGTCATCTAGTCTTTGTGGTGGGAATAAGGCAGTGCAGTACGTGGTCCTTTAGGAGCATCACAGGGAAAATGCTTTGCGGAAGAGTATAGGCCATTTGTGGTGTCAGTGAGGCGAACCATCTCGTTGATGGGCGGGGCCTTTACCCGATGTCAGGTGGAGTCGCCGGCCTGCGGCGGGCCCTAAGGCGGTTGTAATATCGGGTGAAACAAGATTGCCCTAGGGCGACCGTCGATGCACAACCAGATCTTATTGGTTTAGGCACTCCAGGATGTCATGGTGTGGTAGAACTCAACCTGACCAGGGGATAGGCAGCTTGCCTCGGCGTCATGAATGGTAGCAACAAATCTTCTTAGAATCGGTATCGAGATCTCTATCCTGTTGGTCACCCGCGGTCGACAATATGTCATAGTATGTCTCCCCATGGAAGTCGGCTGGATCCAACATTCCCGAGGATCGGTGCGGTATTTGAACATGGGGCTGATCCTCGGTCGGGATGGTTGGGGCTGACGAACTCTCATCTGCTGGAGGAGTCGCTTGCTCGGGCCTAGATCTCGAAGACTCACCCGGACCTGACGTGCGGGCCCGCTTGGAAGGCGGGGCCCTCCGGCGTGGTCTCGGATGCACTGGAGAAGGGTAGGCGGAGGTCCTGCAGGGATCCCGATATCTCTCAGGGATGGGGCTCGAAAACTGTGAACCTCCTACGATATAGCAGTGAGGACAATGTAGGTGGCAATTGTCCACTGCCGACTACAGTCGGAGAGTGAGCCTCTGCGACCCTGGATGTACTTGCATCGTCTCTGCGAAGTGCGAAGCGGACCGTGGGCTGTAGCGGTGGCCCACAGTGCGAACCATGGTTGTGTGGTCGGTCGTCTGCGGCAGTGGCAGAGCAGGGCTCGGTGAAGTGGCAAGCGGCGGCAATGGACTGCCGTGTGCAGGGGCGCGGTGGACCAGGGCTCGGCGGCAGCTCAGGCCATGGGGCGACGGCGGTGGGCGGGCTGCGGCGGAGATCTGCGGACCCGGGGCTCGGGGCGAAACGGGCTGTCAGCGGCGGGGCTCGAGCCGCAGGTCGCCTGGCGGCTCCTAGCTGCTGCGGCTCGGAGCGGGAGCTGACGCGGACACGAGGCGCCCGGCACGGTGCGGATTGGTGGCTCGGTCCCCAGCTCGGGCACGGACGGTGAGGGACGGAGGGAGGCTCACGGCTCGGGAATGTGATCGAGATGGAATGAAAATGAATGGCGCCCCACCACTTTTTATAAAGCAGTTGGGCGGTGAAGGTCAGGGAAGCCGAAGAGCCACAGGTATGAATTTCGACATTATTGCGAAATTCATGCCTACTCCAATTCCCAAACTGCAGAATAACAACAAAATTTTGATTTAGGTGAATTAAAATAAAAATAAAATAAGAAATTAAAAAATAGAAATAAAAGATAATAAAAAATAAAAAATAAAAAAATAGAAATAAATAAAAATTAGAATTGAAATTAAAATACTTAAAGTAAAAATTTTATATTTGAGTTAAAAATTAAGTTAAGAAAATTACTAAAATAGAATAAAGCGAAAATTGACAAATTTAAGCAAAAATCGGCCCGATTTAAGCAAAAATCAAAAAATTTTTTGAGCTGCGGTTTGGTCTCGGTGAGAACCAAACCCATTTCCAAATTACAGTTCCGTTCATGGAGGATCAAGGGAAAGAGCTCCTTCACCCTACTTGATGATGTGTCTTTATGCGCCTCCATGCTTCAGCTCGCTTTGTGTTAAGCTTCTTTTCGCTTGGTGATCTTTGGGCGGATCATTGACTGCGAGGAGTGGCCCAGTGCGATCAATTCTCCATCAATTGCTTCATTTTTCTGCACCAATTCCGCTGCAATAAGTGAGCTTTTGGTTTCCACGCTAGATCATGAACAGACTTTATCAGGTCCTTGCATGTCATCTTCCGCTCGCTTGTGCTTGTTGCTCAGGTGAAAAATATTGAGCTCCAATGTCATGTTGCCAAATGTAAGCGGCATGACTCAATTCTGGCAATTGATTATCGCATTCGACATGGCCAAAAATGGTCTTCCCAGGATAATTGGCACATGATTAAGCCCACTCGTGATCGGTTCGGTATCAAAACCTTGCCAAAATCCTTTAGGTAGTAAATTTGTCTACCTTTACCAAAACATCCTCCACTATTCCCTTAGGAACTTTTACCGATCGATCAGCTAATGATAGAGTGATGTTGGTAGGCTTAAGCTCCCTAAACCCAACATATATTGAATAGCGGTAAGTTTACATGACCCCGGATCTAACGATTACTTGTCTGTCTGAGTCCCTCGATGTTGACTAATATTGTGGGGGATCCTGGATCCTTGTATTTCACTAGGGTCTTGCTCTGAATGATGGCATTGACTTGTTCTGCTAGGAAGGCTTTCTTTTCTATGCCCAACCCTCTCTTGACTGTGCATATGTCTTTCAGGAATTTTGCATATGTTGGGACCTGCTTAATCATGTCAAGCAGTGGGATATTTACCTTCACTTGCCTTAGCACCTCCCAAATTTCAGCTTGGTTTGTGATTTTTTTCTTGCCTCTAAGTGCTTAAGGAAATGGAGGGCGTATGTTCTTCTTCATTGAATCTTCTCTTATTATTATTCTCTCGGGCTCAACTTCCTTTTCACTGTTTCTTGGCCAGTCCATGTGGGCATTGGTTGCTCGATTTCTTTTCCATCCTCAGTTAGTGGTAAGCCTTTGCCGTCCGTCTTTGAGTTACTAGAAGAACCTATTTAATGGACTCCCTTTGGATTTGGCGGTGTTTGGGAGGGAATCTTCCTTCTCTCGACCTCAGGTAAATTGTAATCCACGGTGATAGATGCGCCAGGTTATCAATCTTCTAATTGGAGTTGCTTTCAAGCCCCGTCTATTCTCTTGTTCAGGGTGCTTTCCACAGTATCTATTCTTTGAGTCAATTGTACATTGATTCCCTTTTGCTCTTCCACAAAATTGCCTACCACCTTGCTCAAATTTAAAATAGCTTGTTCAACAGGGGATGAAGATGGCTGTGGTTGAGGTGAGGACAAAGCGTTGTTTGGCAAGGGAGAGCACATATGCGGGGTTAGGTTCGAGAGAGATTAGGGTGGTTACTCGATTGGGATTATATGTATTACCATATGGGGCATGAGGTTGTGGCTTGTATTGGCACACGGCATTGGCATGCTCTAACATCAAATCTCTCACTGAGGGAGCATTTGAACAGTGTTCTTCTGGGTGGACAGTGGATTGGCAATTGATGCATGGGTTGGCTTGTGCAGGGTTTTCAGATCCTTTGCACAGTACCTCATGTAGCCTTTTCCTTCCCGGCTCTTCCACCTTCCTTGCTAAGTCGATATCTTTGCTTTCATCTCGTCTCTTCGGAAAGTGCGCGTCACCTCCCCTTTGGTGGGTCGAAGGCTTCATTCTTTCGACTTCCACTTAGATTAGGTTCATCCGTACCTTGGAAGTTTCAGCCACATAATTGAGAAGTCCATGGCTTCATGCGGGTTTCTTTGGAAAATTCCTGCCTCACACATGGTTTCTGTGGTGCTTCAAGAGGCGGGAGACATACCATCATAGAAATGATTCACTAGCATCCATGTATCAAACCCGTGGTGTGGGCATGCATTGATGGTCTCCATGAACCTCTCGAGCAACGATAAAACTTCTCATTATCATAGGCCAAGTAAGTGTAGATGCCTCTTATTTGTTGGTCTTAGTTGTGATGAAGAATTTCTTCAAAAGTTCGGCTGAAGATCAGCCCGGTTTTCTAATTGTTCTCGGCCTCGAGTGGAATTGAGCCATATTTTTGGCTTGTCCTTGAGGGTTAACGAGGTTGCCTTGGCTTGACTTGAAATCCATATCGGTTGTACCCTCCTTAAAAGTTATGCATACTTCCTCAAAATCCCGAATGTGTAGTATGGATTTTCATTTCCATCTAGTGAAAAGTTTGGAAGTAGGGTACGAGGAATAGGTCTTACTTTGTATCTCGTTAGGTGGTATGATGCAGGAAGAGACACTAACTCTAGGAGGGTGTATGTGGTCCCTCGATGACCTATATGATGTTGGATTCATTGGGCTACTTCTTGACTTCTTTGTTCCTCAGGTAGAGGATCCATTTGCTCACTGTGCACACTGACTTCACAACTTTGCTCAATTGGTGCACTAACTCTTTGCAGTCTACCCAATATCCCTCTATCCCAGTGATGCATAAACACCTGAAACACAAAATGGAACAAAGCAAAGAACACAAACAAGGCTTGCCAAAAAGGATCAGTGTTATCTAAAATATAAAATGACTGTAATGGTAAAAACAGCCCAGCAGTGACTGCTGAATAAAAAAAAACTTGAAATTCTAGCAAACGAAATTCAAAAAGGGGTAAAAGATCACCAACACTTGTAATGTGGATTACAAGTTCATATCAACTAATCATCTGTAGTCTGGCACCATCCCCGGCAACGGCGCCATTTGATTCGTGCCACGATAGGGTGATCCGGAATCAACAAAATTTGTTTCCTATTTTCCTCCAAGCGCCGTGAGTCAGCTGGTATAAGCGGATCTAGGGTCGAACACGGGGATGGGTTCCTCCACGAATGATTTATCATGATTGAAATGGTGAGGCTTTCATTTGGACTTTTGGTTGCATTGAAAAGTGTGGGAGTTGTTGTCACTAGGTTAACTGAAACAGTTTGAACTAAAGTGTGGAATGGAGACCTTAAAGGCTTGGGTCACTAGCTTGGTAAAATTAGGTTATAAAGGTTTCCTCGGGTTATTTCCTCGCATTAGGGCAAATGACATATAGTCATTGCCAAAACTGGATCTTTGTTTATCTTTAAAAACCAACCCTTAAAAACACTCCTATTTGAGCCAAAACACCTATTGAGCATTTAATGTTCCAGCAGTTTAAAAAACCAAGCATTTAACCTACTTTCAGTGTATCTACCATTAATGGATGTTAGTGTATCTACCATTAAGAATACACTGAACCCTGAAGCATGACAAGTATTGACCAAAGGAAATACATTAAATAGCATTAAACCCTAGTTTGGAAAGTTTGGAACACATAAATGCAGTACCTGCTTCATTTTAAAATTAGGAACACACACTTGACCATTAACCAACCTATGACCCTCACTCTTCCAAGGCTTTGAGGAGGCTTAGCCATACATCCCTTTGAGTTTTACGTCCTCGAAAGGGTTGTGTTTAGCGAAATGAGAAAGAAGAGAAGAGCGTAAACCTAAATGAAAGGCTGCGTGGATTGAACGGTTAGCCAAAGTTAGGGTTCTGAAAATGTTATCAGTGGCTTATATAGCCTTCTGAGAGATGTGAAATACCAAAATAACCAAAATAATATGATTACATTGAGGGAAAAATGGGAATTACACAAAACGGGGTCGTTTGGATCAAAAACAGAGGGGCAGCATTTTCGCTATGCACAGTGAATTTCGCTATCATAGCGAAAATTTTGCTATGATAGCGAAATTTCGCTATCATAGTGAAAATCTGAGGCATAGCGAAAATTCAAATTTTCGCTATGCACAGTAATTTTTGCTATGATAGCGAATTTTGCTATCACTCTTGGCTTGTGCATAAAGCGGGGAATTTTGTGAGGGTTGCGAAATTTTCGCAACCCTTGCGAATTCGCTATGCCATAGCAAAATTCACGCCTCTGCATTGCCTCTGCATTGCCTTGCACTTTGATTTCTTGTATTTAGTTCGCTCGACGGCATTTCTTCATCCCGGCTTGATGAAATCGCGAGAATTCACTCTGAACTCAGCATAAAACATTGCAATTCTGATGCCAAGCTTGATGTGATGTGAGTTCGAAACACTGCAAAAATACCAAAAGCAACCTCGAAACAAAATCGGGTAGTACTAATCCGGACCGCACATGTCAATCGGCTTAATTAATATGATTAGTACGCAAAAAAGCACTCAAAGCCTATCTTAAATAGGACTCAAATAGCACTTTTGGGTACTAATCATACTAAACCTCACGGAGGTTACTAGGATCTTCATGTCTACACCTTTATACCGACTTATTGAGATGGCTGCTTTGCAATACCTCTGACCTTAGCAAGGCGCAACGATCGAATGCGGTGGTGCTGACCGATTTACCTCTTGGACTCCTCTACGTCCTCGTCCTCAGGCTAACATCTACATATTTCCAATGGCAAGAATCATTTAATTTTCATTTCAGTGTAACTAGCAATGCACATGCTAATTACTAATAGACTTGTCAACCATGAACTGACCCGTTCATTCCTAAGTGGGGCTAAATTCCAACCACTCAATTCATTTATTTCAATAAAGCTCTAAGCTTTCTTGTTCATTTCAGTATCCAAATCCCTAAGGTCATAGTTCCTAACCTTAGCATTTACCCTTTTTCCTATACGCATTACACCATGCATATAATTTCCTACGCAATAAGCTATGCGATCCCGATTCCACCCATCATACCATGTATATGTCTTTTCTACGCAATTTGAAACATAATCCTTGATCAAAACATCACGACATCAACTACGTATCTCAAAGGGTGTACATGCGGCCAGAGACACTACTCATACCACGAAACGGTGTATATTTCAAGTCCTGCATTCATAAACAATCACAAGAGACCATTTATCAATATATTAAATCAAATTTATCAGCAAAATTTTATTTTTTGAAATTTTCATTTTTCCAAATTTTGTCCCTATTTTATTTGATTTTTGTTTATTTTATTTAATAAAAAAAAGAATTTTTTTTTTAGAAAAATTTTGTGATGAACAGTGTTCATGAATAGGTACTTAAAAATTGATCGAAGCGATGCGAGTCAAGGTGGAATCCAAAAGCAGCTGGGTGCACCAAGTGCACGGCCTGCCAACTGGCCACCGAGCCTTATACGGGTTCGCTGGCGTCGCGCTGCACCTTTCAGTGTCATTGGGTCTACAGTGACGTTGTCGTGATCACTCGGCGTCGTGCAGCGTAGCGTATCATGAGGTCTGTCGCGCGGCTGGCCGTGTCGAGCTTGTCTCCGCGATACACTTGACCTTTTGCCCTTACGCTCAATGTTTGCGGTCATGATACAATGTTTGTATCGTGACTGACCCCACCTCCCCTGACAAGTCTCTTTTTAATGCATTAGTGTATTGTAATACAAAAACCAAATACTAAGCCCCTTTTAGCCTTGTCTGATGAAGCGTATTGCGATACAATGCCTCCTGGCAGTAGCCTTCCGGCTGCTGCAATACAATATTTGTATTGCAACACACCCTCAGCATTCTCTCTGCAATCTGATACTAGCCTCTAAGTCACAATGCACTTCACAGTGTATTGCAACACCCTCCGGTAACTGTTGCTCCCATTTGCAATACACTAGCGTGTTTACTTGTCTGATAACTCAACTACCGACCGCTTTGACTTGCAATACATTGGTGTATTGCGATACAAATCCTTTCTTTTCTTGATACAATTGATGGTAGCCCACCGGTTCTACACCAACATTTTTTTGTTTTTTTCCTTTTTCCCTATTTTTTTTTCATTTACTCTTGTGGAGACACCTAAAAAAAATATATACATTTTTCATTCTCAAATCGTCAAATAAATTTAAAACAAATTTTGTTTCATTTACTTTTCTTCATGCATGCCACTGGAAAAACACCCAAAAAGAATACTTATCCATTTTTTTTTTCATTCTCCAGTACACCAAATAAATTTATAAAAATTTATTTTCCTCATTTTCTTCGGCGTCGAGATCGTCAGGGACGGTGAGTGGCGCGAGCGCAGCGCGAGATGAGAGCGGGTTGTGAGTGTCAGCGTGCGGAGGTTCTGCTCACCCCGGCCATCACGGTCGGTATGAGCAGGCACGCCTCGGGACTATTCGGGGCGGATGGAACAGATGGCACAGATGCTAGCAGCGGCCCTTCAGCAGCCGCGCGAGTTTGGGATATCGATTGAGCGCGCCCGTAAATTAGGCGCGAAGCCGTATGATGGTAGCGAAGATCCAGAGAGAGCGTTATCTTAGATAGAGGCAAACGAAGAGATTTTTCAGATGATGGGGTGTCTCTGTGTGAGGAGGACGGAGGGTCTCCTAATGCGCCTTCCTACTTAAGATCGCACGGGGGGCCCGGGTGGAAGGCGCGTGGGAAGCACACCCAGGAGGAGTCACATGGGCGGAGTTCAGAGAATTTACGAGACATTTTTTCCTAAAGCTATAAAGATGCCAAAGTTGAAGGTTTTATAGATTGGACGGGGGCCTCCTGGGTCAGTCGAAAGTTTCGAGGTTGATTCTTTAGTTCCTTTCTTAGCGTGAATGAACAAAGAGAAGATCAAATGATTATGTTAGGTCTCTTAACCCGCGATTAGGACCATGGTGACATCTGCATCACATACGGATATATGGAAAGCGGTTGGTGGGGCAGCCACCCAGTAGAAATGAGTGAGCGCGAAGTCAAAGTGAATTCGAGTCGAAGAGGAGTTGGACCGGTAGCCATCAGGGAGAGTCCTAGTAAGATGCCTAAGAGTGGTCAGCGCGAGCATGGTCCGCAGTGGCGAGTCAAAGACCCGGGCCCCGGTCGAGGAGTTATGTTCGGTCATCGGTAGGGTTCGGGAGCCCAGCGAGTTGGAGGGCTAGGCCGGTGTGCGGCGGTCTTGGCAATCGCGTGCGGTGAGTGCCTTGAGAGCGGGGTGGGTGTTTCGGATGACCGGGAGGGCGGGTTCATGAGGACTGTCCCGGTGTAGTGGCGTGAGTCCGTCACGAGGCCATATCTGATCGAGGGGCGGACAGGTGGGGGTCGTGGACCGAATGGGGGCCCCGGTTGGAGGAGGCTCTTGGGTGCATGGCGGCCTAGTGGCGGGGCAGTGGGAGCATGCCCCTAAGGGACCGGCCTAGTAGATCATCCGGGACCACTTAGACAATTAGACCTCGCCAGTTAAGGCGCCGAGTATATATGAGGACCCAGCAGGCGGACGATGCTACCCTAGATGTGGTCACAGGTACCATTTCTTTATTTGATATTGATGCTCATGTATTGGTGGACTCGAGGGCCACCCGTTTCTTTATTTCTCGGGAGTTCATAGATAGAGTGGGATAGAGATGAGGCCAGAGTAGGTGTAGTAATAGTGATTCATCATTCCACGGGTGATTCACTTATTACGGATGATCTGGGAAGTAAAGTGACTATAACCAAGTCATGAGTTGAGGGCGATCTAATAGTACTCGATATACTTTGACATCATTCCGGCATGGATCGTTACATAAACATCGCGCTTTACCGTCGATCACATGTGAAAGAGGTCCTAAGACACACTGGGAACGAGAAGTGATCTTTATGGAGAGAGGAAGATACTTTCTACAAGTTTAATCAAGCAGTAATACAAACAAGATGCTCAGAAGCATGCCAGGTACTGTATGCACAGAACTGCAACAAAGGAGATGCGCTGGCAGGTTCCTGTGGTGAATGAGTTCTTGATGTATTTCCCGAGGATCTACCAGGGTTACCACGGATGAGATTGAATTTCAGATTGAGCTAGGCGCCGCACAGAGTCTATCTCTATAGCGTCAGATCGATGGCACCAAAGAGAGCTATAAAAGAATTGAAGGTGCAAATGGAAGAATTGTTGAGTAAAGGCTGTTAAGACGAGTACATCGTGGGAGCTCCTAAGTGTCATTGCTAAGAAGAAAAGACGGGAGCCTTCATTTACATCGACATGTATAGCCCAACAAAGTAACCATCCGAAATAAGTATCCACGCCAAGAATCGATGATCTATTTGATTACCATAAGGAGCCAAGGTCTTCCTTCAAGATAGATCTACGATCGTATCATCACCTGAAGGTGAGGAAGATGTTCCCAAGACAGCCTCGTAACTATATACGGGCATTGAGAATTTTGGTGTTGCCATTCGCCTTCCAACCAACGCTCCAAGAACCTTTTGCGGATTTGATGAATCGCGGTTCTGACCTTATTTAGACAAGTTCACATAGTCTTCATCGATGATATCCTCGGTATATTCAAGTAGTAAAGAAGAGCATGCAAAGCACCAGGATAGTATCATAAACTCCGAGAGGTACTCACTTATGCATACCATCAAGTGCCAATTTTCGTTAGATCGAAAGTAGCATTCTCTGGGACATGGTATCCACGAGGGTATTTCTGCAAGACCAAAGTAAAGGCCATTGTAGATTGGAAACCACCTACAAACATAACTGGAAGTCGTAAGTTTTGGTTTAGCTGTTACTATAGAAAGTTCGTATGGTTTCAAAGATAGCTACCCAATCACTCAAAGCACAAGAAAAGAAGAGAAGTCTATCTCGGTCGGCTTCTGCTGCAATACTTTTCGATGAGTTAAAGCAAAATACCGACTATCGCATCAAAGATATACTTCAGAAGTGAGGGATTACAAGATATTATGATGCCTGCAAGGTTTAGGTTGTGTGTTGATGCAACGTGATGTAGTGATAGCTTATGTTTCCGTGCAATTAAAGAAGCATGAAGCAAACTATCCAACGCACGATTTAGAGTTAGCGGGTCGTGAGTATCTTCGCATTGAGAATATGGCGACACTACTCTACGTGAGTACCTTGCGTGATCTTTACTGATCACAAAAGCCCGCAAAGATTCATTCTCACAAAAAGATTTGAACATGAGACAAAGGAGGTGGATAGAACTCATCAAAGACTATGATCGCACAGCATTATCACCACCTGTGCAAGGCAAATGTAAGAAGAGATGCGCTAAGCAGAAGCCCCAGTTCCCTAACATCTGAAAGGTAATACTGGATAATGCCAGTAGAACCGAGATCTATGGGGGTCACTTTAGAGACACAGAGTCGTACTCTAGCAGCAAATTTTCATGTTCTACCAGTTGTTAGTGGATATAGAGACTGCAAGCTCAGACCCGTGATTCACAGAAATCGAGAAGCAAGATGTAGGTCGGACAACAGTAACTTCACCTTACGAGGTGATGGGGATACTAGTGCTGGGGCCGTAGATTATGTGTCCTGATGGATAGAGTTGAAGAAAGAAATCATGGAAGAGGCACACCTCATCGTATCATGCGATGCATCCAGGAGTACTAAGATGCATTTGACCGAGAGACCACATCAAAGGAGAGGTATGAAGAGAGAGATAGAAGAGTTCGCATCTAAGGCCTAACTTGTCAATGCAAATTCAAGATTGAACATCGAAACCCGCAAGTTTACTACAATTTTTATCCATTCCCGAGTGGAATGGGAAAGGATCACGATGGATTTCGACAGACTTCCCAGATACAGCCGTGGACATGATGCTATTTGGTTATCAGGATAGATTGACGGTTCAGTCTCCACTTCATTGCCAATTAATAATACCTATCTCTAGAAAGATATGCAGCTTGTATGTAGATGATTGTGAGGCTACATGGCGCACTGTCCATTTTATCATGTGAGATCCTCGCTTCACTTCTCGATTCCTACTAAGCTACAAGATGCTGCCGCACCGGGGACATAATTTCAAGATCGCTTTCCACCCATGCATGATGGCCAATCGTAGAGAACTATCTGCATCAAGATATGTTGAGAGAGCCTCGTGATGGAGCTTAAGGGAAGCCGGATAATTACCTAGCATTGATAGAGCTTGTTTCACAACAATAGTTAATACTAGTATCGTATGGTACCCTATGAGGCATTGTATGGCAGAAGTGTAACCCCGTACCGTTGGGACGAAGTGGGGAGAGAAGATTACTGGCCTGTGATTGTCCAAGATACAACCGAGAAAAGTAAATATGATACGAGCCGTTGAAGATAGCAAACGACAAAGTTAAAAGCTAAAAGGATAATCGAAGACTAGATCCGGTTTGAAACGGGTGATCATATTCTAGTCTCAGCCATGAAGGTATTTCTGAGGTTCGAAGCGTGAAAGTCGACCCTTCACATATTCTTAAGCAACCTATTCTGCCAAGGAAAAACTGACTCACGAGCATCCAAAGAGAAATCCTAGATCGTAGAGACTGTCACAGAATAAAGTGATTCCGTTGAAGGTGCTATGGCGAAACTCATGGGCGTAAGAGGCTACACGGGAGCCTACAATGTATCGCGCCCAATGCCCTCATTGTTTGAATAAGGTATTTAAATTTAAATTTCGAGATCAATTTTTGCTGGGGAAGAAATTGTAAACCCCTAGTTTCGATCTATAACCTCTTAGTGTTAAAAGATGGATTAGAGAGGTAAAATAAATCTCTATATTAGATTAATTGAATCTCATGGCGTTAGAGAATTATCAATTTAAGGTTGACGACTAAATTAGTTGTAACGCCCCGTCCCGAGAGAGTATACAGTACATGATGTTGTAGGGGCGTATAAGAGCACTAAGTGTCCCATTGTAATATTTTGGAGATGAAATTAGGAAATGATAAATTATAACCCTAATTTTGGTGCTAGTGCAAGGGTATAATTGTAATGACCATAAAGGACATGTGTCATAAACAAGTAGAGATGGGCCATAATAGAAATAAAACAAGTTACAATTGTAATATTAAAGAATTAAGGACTAACTTGCAAATCGAGAATTTTTTGAGGCTATAAATAGCCATGAGACAAACCAAGCCAAAATCATATTTTTGGTCTCATTTGTTGTGGGAAAAATGTGAGGAGGGAGGAGAATAGAGGAAAGAAGAGCAAGGAAGAGGAAGTTGAAAGAGGAAGAAGAAGGAGAAGCACCAAAGTATGCGTCACTGGAATCACGGGTAATTGAATCTTAAGGTTCGTATGGAGATTAGTTTGTCTTCGTCTAGGTTTTGTGCAAGATCACATAAACCTTGAATTTGTTGGGGTTATGAGAGTAAACCCCAATTGGTGGAAAATAAACATGGAATCATCAAATTATATGATGTTTAGAAGAATTTGTGGACCTGGTGAATTCATAAGATTTTCACCTGGTGGTTTTAGTATGGAGTTCCAAACCACCAATACAAGTGTTATGGGAGTGGTTTTGAAAATGACTTCTATGTTGATTTACGAGGTATTTCCCCGGTTTTGAGGATTGGTTGTAAAAACAAAGGAGAATGTTGGGTTTTAAAGGAATTGCCACAAAATTTTTGTAAAACCCTTTTTGTTTTTGCTATAAATTAAGTTAGAATCACTAAATGAATTGATATTCCACCTGTAAAGAACCATAAGAGATAGGGATACAAATGTATAGAAGGAACCAAGAGCAAATTGTATCCTAAGGCTCTCAAATACCTGACTGAAAGGCGAACCCGCAGAAATTTCTCACCGATTTTCGTCACGCTTTGCATTGGCCAGAGTGTTTCGTTATGGAGTTTCACCTCATCCAAATTGAGTGATCTCAAAATTCCGGGTAAAATGGGGACTTCTAGGGGAATGAGTTATCTAAGGAATTTCAAGAAAATTTTAACCCCGTAGTGCCCGTAAATATTTCCAAGTGGAGCTATGTGCGTATCTCTGCTCACAATTTGAGTAATCTAGATATAAAATACAATAACTGAAGTTTTGGTGATCCAAATCGTGATTCCAATTTGAGAAGAAACCTTAGAACCATAAATGCCTTCAAATGAGTGAAGAAACAAAAGGCAATTTCGTGTGACTAGAAGGCGTGATATAAGTGAACTCGAGGAAGAAGAACGAAGGAAAACTGAGTCCCGAAAGATGCTACCACCTCGCTCCGCATGGGTCATCCGCTTTGAGTAAATTATAATTTTTCTGCTCCAAGCCTTTAAATTAAACTAATCGCTGGGTGATCCCTTTAAGGGTCAAAACTAAAACTTTACATAAAATCGGGATTAGAGAGTCTCTGACGAGTGTAAAACAAGCTGGGAGGATATAGAGAAAACACTTAATCGAGACTCGACCCATAAATGAGAATTGAAATTTTTGTCACTAGTAATGATGAGGAATATTGTGCAGGCGACGGCACTGAGCAACGTCCAAGAGCTCCTCAGAGAGACGCTTGACTCGGGAGTGACACGGCTTCAAGGTAAGTGGTTCGGCTACTTAAGATCTTTCCACTTGCAAATGGCTGATGTTGGTAATGAATATGGTAGTTAAGTAATCTAAAGAAAATATTTGAAAGAGAGTTTTAAAAGTTTCAAAACGAGTTAGATTTGTGCTTTTGACACTAAGTAAATGTAGTTTTAAAACCCATGTATATTCCTTAAAATATAATGAGATTTAGTGTTATGTGATCGACTAATGACTCATCCATAGTCGCTCACACAAAGAAAAGTTAGCACCACGACGACGCAAATTCCTCCGTAGTCGCCGCTCAGAGTATAAGCGCCACGCTGCGATGCGCATAACTCCACGTAGCTGCTATCAGTTTGGCACTCACGTACATGCGAAATCCGCCCATAGTTGCCCGCAGTTTTAGCACTACAATCAAGGAAGAAATCTGCATCAGAGTCGCCAAACATGTTTTAGCGCCCCACGCATGGTGAAATCCGTAACGTAGCTGGTCGATGACTGTGGTATCACCGCGTTAGCTTTTAAATCGCCCATGATGGCTAAAATAATTAAAGGATATACATGTGGGTTTTTGAAAGAAATCATAAAACAAATGATAAATTGTCATGTTAGTGTATGTGATATATCTTCGCTGTACTAACTTGTTTGCTCATTTTGTAGCTATTTATATTTCACAAAGCATCGCGACGACAGAAGTAATCATTTTATGCCTATAGGCGGGCGATTTATGACCTATGATGTAAAACTTTATGTATGAGATGGATATGTAATTGAAAACAAATATATTGATTTTGAAATTTTATATTTGTAAATATCCATGCATTTGTATATATGATGCATCTAGATATATCTTTCTACTAAGTTTGTAAGTTTGTATTTATAAATTGAGAATCGAGTGTCGATGTGGCATGTTGGTGGAAATATGATAATGATCATTGCAAGCTCTGGGAATAAAGAAGTCAGAGGAATCGAGGTTTTAAGTAGGTTGTAAATTTCGACAAAATTTTGGTTTATCAAAATGCACTGCTATGCTACCGAAAAATTTTATAAAATATTTAAACAAAAGTTGCGGTAAAATTTTATCACTCCCAACTAATTGTTGAAAATTTAATTTCTAAGTTTAAACGAGTAAACTGCTATAGAAAGTCAGGTTCACTTCTGGATGACCGATCCGACGAGGCCGGCTTCGAGGAGTCTCACAGCGTCCGGCAGATCCCTCCACAAAGAAGCTTGCATAAGGCCTGGGAAGGGTCTTGTCATAAATAGTGGACTGTCTCCAATGTTATATTTAGTGGACTACCCTCCGATGTATATCAATTAGGCCGTCTCCGACGATTGATATTTTATTTGGAATTACCGATATTCATTATTTTAGACAACCTCCAACCATTATCTACACTACTCCACACCACTCCTATCGTCCTGTGGTGCCCTGCATATGGAATGCATGATGCCAATTCCATTTCACTCTATAACACATGCAAATATATAATCATGCATATATTCATTACAATTTAAATCACACAATCATGTTATGTAATTTCACATTTCCATAGACCGCAAATTAACTCACTCACACGATCAAACACGAAAGCAATTCAACTTAAATCACTCGACCAAACACATTTTCACACAAAAATATATTTTTAGACACTATTCTCTGAATAGTGAAACCCTACTACTATTCTCTATTAAATCAACAATCATCTGTCAATTTTATGAACCTTAATGCCTCGCCATTCCCTACTTATACACATCAAGCATCATTTAATGCACAATTTAAATCCATAACAACCTAAGAATCTGGACAATACTGACCGTCTAATTTGAACTAAATTACTTGACACCCTGGCCCCAAGTTTTGGGACCGATCAACAGCCCTCATCGACCTCAATCAACCCCAAACATTAACAAAGTACTTAAATAAAGAATAAAACCCAAATAGAGAAACCCCTACCTTCTTTAGTTTGACGAAACTCCTAAAAACTCCGAGTCATGCGTAGGGCCTCTCCCGTAATGCCTTTCCTTCGTCTCCGAGACTCACTACTGTCGCCTCGATATTTTAGAGAGAAGTCGTATTCTCTCTAAACTTCAAAACTGAAGCCCACCGTCCGAAATCCCTCTTTCACGTTTCGCTTCCCTTTAATTTTGAAGAGACGGCCACTATCGACATTTCGCCTTAGTGTCATTTAAACTTTTCCATTAATACCAATTATGTCCTCCTTTTCCCAGCTGGCACATTCGCATTATTCAAGCCGCTCATTTTCATCGTCGCTTCACCATGCTACTTATTGGCACATGAGTACTGTTATACGCTGACTTTCGTCGCGATCGAATAATCGCTTTACTACATCCAACCCAGAATGCCTTGAAAATGTGTAAATCTGATTGTCTCAAATTCCGACGAATTCGACGTGCTACTTAGATTTCATGTGAGACATCTAACTATGGAAATTGCCACATCCGAGATCTAGAGAATAAATTCGATTTTTTTACCAAAATTACGATTTTGCCATTTTTCCATAAATTGGAATTTCTCGGGTCTTACACTACAACTTAGTGAATAGATGACCCGCGAATGCAGGCATATGAGAATCCTCAAATCTATAAGGAAAATGAAAGCTCGCATGACAAACATATTGTATGAAAGAGTTCGAGTTAGGTCAAGAATTTCCTATTGCTCAATTCTAAAGAAACCTTCCTGTGCAAGTCAAGTCAAAATGGTTAGGTCCGTTTGTAGTGGTTCAAGTATTTTTGAGGAGTTGAGATAATGCATCCAGAGAAGGGACGCTCAAAGTCAATGCCCGTAGATCAAAACCGTATTTTGAAGAGAATTCATATAGTTATTGTGACACCATTCTAAGCACACTTGTGAGTGTGACAAAGAAGGGTATGGAAGGTCACCAGCAGTTCAATTATTTTTCCGGTCTAAGTGTTGTACGTTGCAGAAATGTCGAGCTAACAACATTAAACATGGCGCTTCTTAGGAGGCAACCCAAGTATTGTGAGATCCCCTTCTTCTTTGAACTTGCATTATTTTTCGTCGTTTTAATTGCTCTTCGGTACATTTTTCGATTTTGGAATCTCTACTTTTGTTTGTTTTAATGTTTTTGAGTTTTTCAGGGTTGCCGAAGGGTGCAAGCACTATAACTAAGGGGTTTACATGTTCATTACAGTTTGAGAGAGCCAAATTCGTGTTTTACAAACTTGTTCCATACTTACTGGTACGCCGCAGCGTAGATCTCTACGCCGCTGTATAGGAAAAAAGAAATTTTCATTTTTTAAGCTTTCTGGTACACAGTAGTGTGGCACCCTATGCCGCTGCGTAGCTCTTATCAAACTTTCTGCACGCCACAAAGATGTAGCCTCACGCCGGCTATTTAGCCATGTCATCAAGCAACAGAGCCCTACACTGTCACAGAGCAAAGGAATTTTTTATTTCTTTTAAAACCCCTACTGGCTTTTCATTTCCCCCCTACACAAGTTTTGGGTTGCCCTTTCCGCTCTCTCTCTCCCGTTTTCCTTATTTACCGAAACCATAACCTAGATCTCCCACAATGGCTCCACGGAAGTCGATCCCAAAGAAAAAGACAATGATCCGGGCCACACATCGTAGCAGACCACTCCCTACGAGGATCCACAGGTTCATTTCCGGGGAGCTCGTTGGTCCCGAAATGAGGTTTTCCAACCTCTAATGCGTTCTTCAACTTCATCATCCAAAACCACGGCTGGCAAAGACTCAGGCACCCCCCCATCTCTGCAGAAATGGCCAGGCGGAATTCCACTCCAATCTACATTCAAAGTCAGCACCATTGTTTTCGTCTAGGGCAAGTGGGTCTAGTTTGGTGCCCAAGCCATCAACCGGATTTACCGCCACTGACGACGACAAAGCATTTAAATATAGAGCATTATTTGCATACAGATTACGAAATACACAGAGCTCACCAAGGTCCAGTGGCGTGTGGAAACGCCAAATTTGACAACGGGTGACTTTACCAATTTTTATGTGACTCCTCACGCCCTGGCCAAGGTCCGTATACCCTTCTCGTCCGTAGTAACCGGGGCTTCACCCTGCACCCAAGACGGGCCACGAAGGACAAGACTATCCCCTACGCCAGACCCAAATATTTCTGGGGCTTGACATTCCGTCCATCAAATGAAGAGGTTGATTGAGTCGACCTAAGGGAGATGCACAAGGGCCTTAATCCACCCTTCACCGACACTCGTTATGCCAACTCGGCTGCGTCCCGATGTCGGGACTCCGAGAGCGTGCAAAGAGCCGCTCTACTCCATTCCACGCCCAAGGCGAAGTTCAGGAGCCCCGATTCTAAGAGGAATGACGACGATGCCACAAAGAAATGCTCTTGGGGCTGAGGGCGACTTCAGATCTGAGACCTTGAGGTCCCCCCGCAGCTCACCCGGGCCCTCAGAAACCAAATTCATGCATTCATCGCATGCGAACGCATATCGGGATGAGTTCCGAGTATCAGGCTGCCCCGAGTCGATAATGGACGCCATCAAGGTCGAGACGTCATTCGCTCCAACCAGACCACATCATGCGCCAGCTGATCAGCTCTTCTTTTTCACACTCCGCCACCGCCACCGTAGTGATTCTCAGATCGCATCTCATGCCCTTATTTCCTTTCTTTCATCGGTGACAACGCCGCTTTAAGCTTCAGGTGTATGTCATGGGTGCGGGTGTACGGGTCAGGGCTTAGTTTTTTTTTTTCTTTTTTTTTTCTGCATGTTTTATTTTGTTCTCCATGTTTTAGGAGTGTTTTAGGTCTAGTTTGTGTTAGTTTATTTTTTTCAGCATGTTTAAAGACCGAGTTTTGTTCATTATGTACTGTAATGCTCATATTGGGTACTATTATGATACTGCAGTTTCCAGATTCGTATTAATTATTCTCACTTAGTCTTCACAGCAATCGTAAATAGGGGAGTCATAGTAACCACAGAATGACTGTGTTTCGTGTAAATAGGGAACTCCAAGGTTGTTTGACGACCGGGACTGCATTGTAAAAAGTTGAGAATGACCATGTCTGGCCACCTCTTTTAGATTTCAAGAGACCATTTCCCGAAGTAAGCTATCGTGCACACACAGGTGATCCTCGGAGTATGCCTAGACTCCAGATTCAACATACAAGAGCTCTACGAACCTTTGAAAGTTTAACACCCCAAGATGGGACAATCATAGAAAAGAGAATCGCCTTGAGCCTAAATAAAAATAAAATAAAAATAAAAATAAAATTCCAAAAAATAAGTTTATGGTCTGAATAAGCGGGATCATCCACCTAATCCCGAGTACAGTCCAAGGGGCTTTTCAAAGTCTAATGCCCTGGGCCAACTGGCCGGGAACCATTGACTTCGCTACCCACTACATGGGACAGATGATGGACGATTTCCACATTCTAGGGCCTCGAGGCCTGGGTCAGGGAAGCGTCTGAGGTGAAGCCTGAGGGGAACTGAATGCCCGGCCCTTAACCAACTGATGGAGAGCCACCAATGGATCCCCGCTGCAGGAACCCTCACCTAAAACTTCTTGGCACTAGTGCTTGATAACTACCCAAAAAGTGCTATTTTACACCCTTATTAATACATGTTTTGAGCACTTTTTACGTAGTAAACAACCTAATTAACCCAGTTGGCATGTTAAGGACCTTGCAATGCTACAATCGCATTTTGTGGCAAATTTTGTAGTTTTTGTAAGCCAATCATGCTAAAGTTTTTAAATCAACTCAACCATGGAGAATCCAAGTTCAACCCGAGACGCAGATTTAAATCGGAAGAAGAGCAACATGGAACTCAGAGTACCTTAGCCTCTTCGGTATGGTCGCGAAATTTCAAATCCTTGCAAATTCTCGCAGCCGCAAACTTTCTCCCGCACAATCGTAGACATGTTGACTTTTGTACAATTTTCGTTCTTGAATTACCCTCATGTAATAGTGATCAATTCATACTTTTGTAATTTTATTGCCTTTGGGTGATATAAGTCCCGGTGCATCATCAGAACTTGAGACATTTTTTCTTCACTTTCAGGAAGACTTTTGGCAATAATAAAGTTTTATGGGCACCAACCTTTCGACAGTTCCCTCTCTTTCTCATTTTCCCTCACTTTCTCTCCATTTCTCACTAGCCAAACACCCTCTAAGAATGACAACTCAGAGGATGAACGACGAGAAACCTTTCCTCCTTGAAGTAGAAGGCCACTAGGTGAGGAATCCTGAGGCAGGCTAAGGGGCTCCATGTTTTTCACGCAGGTATCCACTGCCATTACTATTCTCCCTTTTTAACTTTAGGTTTTGATCTCTTCGAGTCACCTTGAATGGTTATTACTTAGTAAGCTTTTGGGCTGATTGGATGTTTAATGTTAGATCCATTGATGTTCATTAGTTATCATTTATGAGTCATTGGAAGGTGAGTCAAGGTGACTTGTGTTTTAACGACTGAGAGCACTAATGGCCAGTGGATGCCATTTTTAAAGATGTTTAAAGAGGGGTAGTTTTTATAGTTAAATGAAGATCCGATTTGGGAAATGACTATAGGTCATCCTCCCTAAGATGAGGAAATGACCCCTAGAAACCCTCAGTTTCCCTAGGAACCTAAGCCCAGTGACCTAACACTTCAAAGAATTCTATTTTACATTTTAACTTATTTTATTTTCAGTTTCCAAACATTGCACCTCACTGTTTTTAGCAAACCCCAAAATCCAAAAAAAAAATCACCGTTTTGAACCTCACTGTAAGTCATTTGTGCAAAGAAAACTCATCACCCAGAGTCTGACCCTGTGCCACTATATCGTTAGAGCATGCTACGACAAGTAGGAGGTATTAGGTATAAATTATGTTGATTCCGATAATCTCATCGCATGCAAATAAATGGCGCTGGTCAGCAGGATGGTGCTATGCAATTATCAACATTGCTAAACACTTGTGATCCTCATCACAAGTTCTGGTGAATTTCTTTTTATCATTCTTTTTAGTATGTTACAGTCAGTTTTTTTTTTTTTCAGTTTCATTTCACTGTTAAAAAAATTAAAAAAAAACTAAAACCTTTAGCTAAGATTGTTTCTTTGCTTTTTGGTGTTTGCCATGTTCTTGTTGTAGGAGTGCATGTTCCAGTGGGTTAGAAACTCAAAAGGCAGGCTACTCAAAGTCAATTTCCAACATAAACTAGATTCTGGACTGAATTTGAATACTAACCAAATGGAACACCAAGAGGGAGAGCAACACAATCAGTACCCAGTGGAGAGAAACCCTAATGCATATAGGTCCATGAGGGATTACATGCACCCTCCATGGGTGAGTGCACCCTCCTGCATGGTGCCTCCAACTAATGCACCATATGGTAGTACTTACAACCCTAGTTAAGGAAACCACCCAAATTTCTCATGGAAACAAATACCTCCACAGTATGCACCTCCTGCTCCTCCACATTATGCTTCAACTCCTAAGCCACCACAGTTAACTTCTTCAGTTGAGCAAGTGATTAGTGCCCAAAAAGTGCTATTTTGAGCCCTATTTTTAATAGGTTTTGAGCGCTTTTTGTGTACTAATTGTTATAATTAACCCAATTGACATGTTCCCAGTCCCTATCGCACTTGATTGCATTCCGAGGTTGTTTTATAGTTTCAAGGTGAATTGAAGCCAAATTATCGTGTCAATCCAATCATAACCAAAGCTCCAAGTTGATTTCCATCACTCATATGGTTTTCTATCAATAATTCCAATGCTTCGGGAATGAAGAATATCAAAGCTAAGAAATGGAATAACAGAATGAGTAAGAAATTTACAGGAAGCAATGGTAAACAAGAAAGGTGAATGTTGCCAAAATTTGCTACGCTGGATAATTTCGCTATGATAGCGAAATTTCGCTATCATAGCGAATTTTCGCTATCATAGCAAAAAGTACCGTGCATAGTGAAAATTTCAATTTTCGCTATGCCTGTATTTTTTCAAGGACAACAGGGCCCTCATTATCATAGCCAATTCTTCTCACTATGATACTGAAATTCATCGCGGCATAGGCAAAATCACCGCCTCCCGTTTTTTGTGTTTAAACGACCCGTTTGGTTTTTCCTCTCTACCCTCACCGTAATTTTGGTTGTTTACAAGGTTTTGCACTTCTTTTTCTGAGCATATATAAGCCCCGCCCCTCGTAAATAAATGGACATCAATCACTTCATAATAAATTGAGAAGCTTTCACCTCTCCCGCTTCCTCACGCTTTATTTTCTTTCCTTTCTTTTTCCATTTTCTCTACCAAACACCTTTTCTGAGGATGACAACTCGAGAATGCTTCGCTGCACTCTTCCTCCTTGGAAGAGGAGGGTCAGCCGGCTAGGATTTGAGGTAAACCGACGGTCCGTTTAACGCACGTATTTATGGGTATTTATGTTCTATTTCTCACCTTAGGTTAAAATCTTCTAAAGTAATAATTCTACTAACGTGTATTTAGTAAGCTGTTACAAGGATGCTTATCACTAGATCCCCTATTATCCAGCTTAGTTTAAGCTTCCTATTAGTTACTACAAGGTGTAGGTTTTGGTGATATGATATCACCAAGTAGGGAATATTTCTTGCCCAGCTTAATGCTATGTTTCAAAAAGGAAATCATAGGTCTAGGTTTAAAGCTAAATGAAGATCCCGCTTTGGGAAATGACTATATGTCATGCTCCCAATGCGAGGAAAAGACCTCGAGGACATGTTAGTTGCCTTAAACCCTAAACTAGTGGTCCAACTTCATGATTAGTGCCCGTAAGTACAATTTTGAACCTATATTAGATAGGTTTTGAGTGCTTCTCAGGCACTAATCATGTCATTAATGCCAATTGAAGTGTTCAAGTCTCTTAGTATCACTTATGCCGTTTAGAGGTTATTTTTGGTCGCTTTTATGTGTTTTTCGCGCACTCGGGAGTCTAATATCGAGATGTATGACTAATCATGAAGTTTGAACTCAAGTGTCGCCCATCAACCAAATTCCCAAGAATCAATGAAAACCGAAGGCAAAGTGAAGAAAAATCGATGCAAGCCAAGACGTGGATGAAATGCGCTGGAGATCAACAGCTCTGAATTAAGCAGAGTTGCTTAAAATTTCGGCAGATTTGCGAAAATTCGCAACCTTAGCGGTACTTCGCAACCTTAAATAAATCGCTAATTTTCGCTAGAGCTCTCAAACCAGCTTTCACAGTAATCGTCTAGCTTAAATTTTGTATTTTCGCATCACTTAAAAATTTCGCTTAGTTGTGTTTAAATTACCAAAGTCTTAGCGAATTTCCTCGTTGCTTATATACCGGGTAAGATTTCACACTAGCGAAATTCTTCACTTAGCAAAATTCACGCTCATGCTTTGTATTTAATGTTAACCGACTTCAAATTTGGTGTATTACTTTGTCTCCTTAACTTAGCTAAATTTGTAGGTTTTGGTATTTTCATGTATCAGGTGGCCTATATAAACCCTCTCTTTTGTAATAAATATAGAGAATTTCAAAGAAGAAGGAGGGGGAGAGAAGAATTGTAAGTTTTCATTTTCAGAATATCTTCGTAGCTTTAGTTGTGGTTTTGCTTTTCTCTTCTCTCTCCCTCTTCTCTTATTTTCTTGGTCGCAAACACCCCTCTCGAGGATGACAACTCAAGAGATGCTGGCAAGTCTCTCCTTTCTTTTGAAGAGAAGGAAGCTAGCTGAGGGCGGGGCATATGCAGGTCAGTTCCCTTCAGATAAGTCATGTACTGGGTAGATGCATGCACCCATCTTCTCAAATTAGGCTGGAATAGCATCGAATGTTATCGATTTGGCCAATACTCTATGCTTTCAGATACAAGCAGCATACTTAATGCTGTATGCACTCGTGGTTCATTAGACGGTCTTTACGAGCCTCTCAGATGATATTTAATGTTAGGGTTTCAAACAAGAACGTGGGCCATAGATGCATGCTACCAGGTTTCACTCAAATAGAGTTGATTTCAAGGGTGAGGTTTCATAGTTAAACATAGATCCTGCTATGCCTCGACTATAGGTCGCATGTCATAACGCCGGTGATAAAACCCTGAGGACTTGTTTGCCCTAACTTACCAAGTTAGTGACCCAAATCTTCAAAGTTAACTTTTCACACTTCATTTTCGCTACACTTCGCCAACCTACTTCCACCGTTAAGCAAATCCAAAGAGTCCAAATAGAAAGCCTACCTTCGTGCACTTATGCAAATCATTTTTAGGATGAAACCCATCCCCGTGTTCGACTCCTAGATTCACTATATCGCAAGAGTCGACTACTCGGCAGTAGTAGGGAACTTAGGCGTATATAAATTTGTTGATTTTAGCTCAGCCTATCAGGGCACCTAATCACTTCAAGGGGTTCTATTTTACATTTTTTCTTTATTTTATTTTCAAATTGCGGAACAACCAATCCCCGTTTTTACCCAAACCCCCAAAATCCAAATTCCTTAATTCACCCGGGGCTAATTTCACTTAAATCATTTCAGACGAAGAAAACACATCCTTGTGTTCGACCTTAGACCGCTATATCGCAAGAGTTTTAATACTACAAGAGGAGGAATTTAGGATACAAATTTTGTTGATTTCGATCACCCTACCGTGGCACGAATCAAATGGCGTCATTGTCGGGGATGGTGCCTAAGTGCATTTTGGGGACGAAGCCGTGGGAACACTCACAGGATCCTCATCACAAGTACTGGTGAATTGTTTTTATATTTTATTGTCATTTTCTTTTAGTTTCATTTAAAAAAAAAAAGAAAAAGAAAGCATAAGTGTGGATTGTTTTGTGTTGTCTTCGTGTCATCGCTGGCTGGGCAGATCGATGTTCCAGCCGGGCTTGAACTAGAATCAAATGGAACACCTAAGGGGAGAACAGTATAGTGAGTACCCTATGGAGAGTAACCCTAGAGCATACATGACAATGAGGGACTATAGAAACCTAGCATGGCAAAATCAACAACCCTGGGAGAGAAATCCAAACCCACCTAGATCCATGAGGGAATATAGAGACCAATGGATGAGTGCACCCTCCTACATGGTGCTCCACAGTATACCTCAACCCCGCCCACCACAGCCACCACACAAGACTCTCCAAGAGAGCAGCACATCAACTTCTGAGAAAACTAGTAGATAATTTCAAAGAGGAGCAAGCAAGTGAATGTCCAAGCCAATCAAGAAATCAGATAGTAGAAAACTCCCGAACAAGGAATCGATGTGTTCCAGAGCAAAATCGGGACGTGAATTCCGACATCCCGCAGCCCATCCATTTCACATCAAGAGGAGGAGAATACGGAGGAGGAGTGCTCGAACAAACAATTTAAAGAGCGGAAGCAAACCACTTCTGGAGGAATTGAAAGTGGAATTAGCGTAAGCTCCCGAGAACCGCAGATGCCCCTAACAAGTGTCGCTTTGACCATGGAAAAGTTAAGAACCACGCTTTGTCGGGATTAAGGAGGGCAAAGTGGAATAGAAGGTGGAAAGAAACCACAAAAGCTTACTCCTTCAACCAATTCCATGAATTTGAATCCCAGTGCCACGCTCTCTAACCCCAAAATAGCCTAATCGCCGCTGTAATATACGCCCACACCGCAAAGACAACCAACCCCTGGAGCACCCATTGGAAAGGCCACATCAATTGCAATGCCTGTCCTACAAAAATTCAAGAAATTAGTGGCCACTGTTAGAGCCTCTGCCACTACATCAAAGACACAAGCAGGTGCCTACATTGCATGGCACAGCGGTTGGTTCGTGTGCCGGTTCGGATTTGGAGCACCCGAACCCTGGCATTTCTAAGTCTCGCTAGCCTAAAGAATTCTCCAAAGGCCTAAGGAAGTGGTTTGGGGGGAGCACAGTCTCCCTCACTTTTTGTTTTAATTTTTCCTATTTTATTTTATTTCAATGTATTTTTATTGGATTTCTATAAGTTTTCTTAGATTTTCTATAATTTTGGGTTAATATTTGTTCTAGTTTGTTTTTCACTTTTCTCGCAATTTTTCTTAATTTTTCTTGCACACTTTGCAAAGCTTATGAAATATCACAGTAATGAAGATTAGAGCACCGGGAGCAGGGAAATTTTGCAATCATAGCGAAATTCTTTCTCGCAAACTAGCGAAATCACCTCGCTAGCGTAAATTCCCGCTATCATAGCGAAATTTCGCTATGTAGCTAAATCCTGACGACCCGTCCCCGCATTTGTTTTTATGTTATTTTATTTTTATTTATTTTATTTTATTTTATTATTATAAAAATATTTGTTGTTTATTTTATTTTATTATTGCTTTATATATAAAGTTTTTTTAATTATTATTTTTAATTATTTTATAAAAATCGTTTAAAAATATATAAAAATATTATATTTGTTTTTTTTTTTTGTTATAAAAAAATTTTAAATTTTGTTGTCTCTAAAAAAATTATTATTATTTTTTTTATTTATTAATTATTTATTTTTGATTTTTCAAAAAAAAAAATCAAAATCAAAAAAATTTCGCTTATTAGACATGTAGAAAATATAAAAAAAATTGGTATCATAAAGACTGGTTGAATTGGTGTGGTGATAGATTGAATCCATAATTTTATTTCTCATGTATATATGATGTATATTAGATATATGGCACCTAGATTCTATTATTTATGTTATTTATAATTTTGTATTATGAATGAATGATTTGGTTTTGGCCTTAATCCATGGTAGATTTTGTTTGTATATTTTTTTTGGGATGTAACAAGGAGGCTAATCATAAGATTAGGTTTCCTCCTTTGATTCATTTATTTATTTATTTTTCCTTACAATTTTTTAGCTAAATTTCGATATGTCAATTATGGTACGAAATTTCGCTGGCATGAGTTCTTTTGCCATATGGCGCTGAAAATTTTCGCTATGCCCCCACTATTTTGCCTCCCGATTTGCTTGCTCATAACTTTTCATCCGAACTCCGTTTTAGGCGTTTTTGATACCGCTGGTGTTTAGAGAGCCGAGAATCTAAATATATCCAGAAAGAACATTTTTGAAATTACAGAAGGTAATTTTAAAATGCTCCAACCGGTCACTTTTTTCCTCTTTCTTCTCCTAACTTGTTTGTTTGAAGCCTAAACGGAGTGAATAAGGTGTCGATGGAAAGCTTGCGAAGTCTCCTATCCAAAAAATGATCACATCTCATCAAGGAGGTAACACTTCCTTCCCTAATCAACTGAGCCCCATCGCAACACCCAGATGTTCGGGTCGTAGGGGAGAGCAGTAAAGGAAGTGGCTAGATTTATGTTTTTGTTATTATTTCGAAAGCAAGCCCATTTTGTGATGTTCAGTGGCTTGGTCGGGTTCCTTCTATAAAAAGCTGCTATACCATACAACTTACTTTTTCAAAATTTAGACCCATTTTGCAACCAAAAATTTTGTGTGTTTTGCCTAGCTCATAGTTTGAAAAATTGAAACTTTTTCCAATTCTATTAATGTTAGATTGGTTCCATGCCTGGCTGAGTGGATAATAAGTGGAACTCTTGTTGATTTCGACCTTTTTCTTCCACCTTTAGCTAACAACACACCGAGCACATTAGGTTTCAATGATAGGTTGAAAAACTGCGCAACCTCCTTTACTTTGCACAACCTACCCTAGTTTCATTGACTACCTTTAATAGGTTAAGGACCCCTGTGGAAAGAAGGCCAATGCGTCTTCGGAAAAAAAGAAATAAAAAGAAAAGAAAAAGAAAAAGAAAAAGAAAGAGAAAAAGAAAAAAGGAAAATTGCAACACTTTGCCTTGAAACTCGAGCACGGTCCGAGGGGTATATGGCGAAAGCCTTTAAAGCCCTGGTGCCCTAAACCTTCACCTGGTCGGGAGTCGCTGATTCTAGTGTTCAAGCAAGCACTGGATGTGTGGAGTTTAGCGAGTTGTAGTGCCGGAGTTTCAAATCATTCAAGTCCCGGTGAAACCCGAAGAGTTAGCGGCCGAAAGATCCTCATGACTCGTGCCCTAAGCCTAATCGTCGGGAGTCACCTGTGATCCCCGCTACATGGACTTTGGTGAGGTCTGGTCTTCAAGATTGCACCCTACAACACAAAAGAATCGCGGGAATAAGAGGTGGGTCCCGATCTATTTAGGGTCAGTTAGCATGCTAGGTCGTGGTAGTAGCTAGGTCGGGAGAGGCTAGCGCTTATCGCTGAGACTGATCAAACAAAACACTTAGATTTCGTGGAAGTTTCTAGTCGATTCACCAAGAAGGAGGTTCTTAAATGCTCACTCGTATGGCACCATTCTCTCATGATACTTATTGGAAAAAGGCTTTGATGATTTTTACTTAGGTTAGGCATACTCATTCACAACCTTTTGAAATATAATTTTGTGAACATTATTTGTCATCAAGCTTATGCCATCTCTTTATTTTTCTTTTACTGCTATGGGACTAGCAATGTGTCGGTCAGGGGTGTGATTTGTGCCCAAAAAGTGCTATTTTAGTTCTATTTTTACTAGGTTTTGAGCGCCAGGTGTACTAATTGTTATAATTAACCCAATTGACATTTTCGGATCCCTATTGCACTTCTCATTGCATTCCGAGGTCATATAGTTTTTCGCAGAATCGGAAGCCAAATTATTGTGTCAATCCAATTATAACCAAAGCTCCAAGTTGATTTCCATCAATTTCATATGGTTTTCTATCAATTCCAGCCAGTTTCCAGAATGAAGAATATCAAAGATGTAAGAAATCTAATAGTGCAACGTGGAATAGTAAATGTAGTGGAAGCAATGGAACAAAGTAGCAGGAACAAGGCAAAATTTGCTACTGATAATTTCATATGATAGCAGGTTACAGATATTTAAAATTCGCATCATAAATAATTTTCGCCATCATAGTAAGCACTGCATAAGCAGCTTCACCGCTATGCCTATATTTTTCGCCATGATGTCAAATTACCAGAATGTCAAAATCGGCTCTGCTCCTCGCTTTTGTGTTTAAACGACCAGCTTTGGTTTTTCTCCTTTCACCCCTCAACGTAATTCTCATGGTTTCCATGTTGTTTTGCACTTCCTTTTCGAGTTATTATATAAGCCTACCAGAATAAAATGGATACCAATCAACATCAAATAATTTCAAAGCCCCACCCCCAAGCCGCTTCTTCTCTGCTCCTTTTTCTCATTTTCGGCATCTTACTGGCAAACAAACACCTCCAAGGATGACAACTTGGAGGATGGTTGGCTAAAACCCCTCCCTCCTTGAAGTGGAAGGCTACTGGGTGTAGGATCTAGGCTACTGGAGGTCCCCTGCTCTTCACGCAAGTATCTACTGCCATCACTGTGTTCCCTTTCTAACTGTAGGTTTTTATCCCTTCGAATCTCCCTTAATGGCTATTATTTGCAGCTTAGGTTCGTGATGCTTATTTTTAGATCCACCGATATTCATTAGTTACCCTCATGACCCATCAAGGAGTCCAGAGACTATCTCTTCACTCGTTTGGTGACCACCGACGGGCAAGAGATCATTTTTCAAAAGGATAAATATTTTTGGGTTAGGTTTTATAGTAAGAATGAAGATCCTGCTCGAGATGACTACATGTCATCCTCCCCAACGCGAGGAAATAACCCTACGGGACCCCCTCAACAATTTAGTCCTAAGCTCAAGATCCCTCGATACTCGCGAGACCTCTTTTATTATTTTTCTTATTTTACTTCATTTTCATTTTCAGCTTTCACCATCAAAACCCCCTGCTTTTGCAAACCCCATATCCAAAAATCAACAAATTTGTATCCTAAATTTCAAGCAGCCGAGAATGAAGAATATCGTTTCAAGAAATGGAATGAAGGCAGCGGGAATAGTATTTCATAGAAGCAATGGAACAAAGAGCTTTAGAATAAAGGCTAAATTACTGGAGGCCGACATTTCGCTATGATATAGTACCATTATCACAAATGGGGCTCGTGCATACGAAAATTTCAATTCTCGCCATGCCCAGATTATGATAGCGAATTTTCGCTATCATACTTAAAATCACTGCATAGCGAAATTGTCTCGTTCCCGTTTTTTTGTTTAAACGACCTCGCTTGGTTTTTCTCCTTTCTACCCTCACTGTAATTTTGCTGTTTCGTATTGTTTTGTAATTTCTTTTCTCGAGCATATAAGCCCCATTCTCAGAACAAATGGACATCAATCAACATCATAATAATTTTGGGAGAAGCTTTCACCTCTCCCCCGCTCCTAGCTTTCCTCGCTCTTCATTTTCTTTCCTCTTCCATTTTCTAGCAACCAAACACCCTCCGAGGATGACACCGGGAGGATGGTTGGCCAAAACCCTCCTCCTTGAAGTGGAAGGCCATTGGGTGCAGGATCTGTGCAACCGAGGTCCCCTCGTTTCTTCACGCAGTAGCCACGCCGTAACCGTGTCCCCTTCTAACTCGTAGGTTTTTATCTCTTCAATCTCCTTGAATGGCTATTATTTCGTAAGTTTTAGGTTCGCATGTTTAATGTTAGATCCACCGATATTCATTAGTTACTCCTCTATGACCCATCGAAGGGGAGTCTCGCAATCATAGCTAAATTTTTTCGCAAAATCCAGCGAAATTTTTCGTTTTATGCATAATTTTAAGCAGTATACGAATTCTCGCTATTAGCAAAATTTCGTACTACTGTCCCCACACAATGTTTTCATGTTATTTTATTTTTATTTTTTTATTTTTTTAAGTTTTTATTTATTATTATTACTTTATTTTATACTCTAAAAATCGTTTTTTATTATTTATTTTATTTAAATATATATATATATATATATATATATATATATATATATATATATATATATATATATATATATATATATATATATATATATATATATATATCTATAAAAAAATTGTCTTTCAAAATAAAGTTTTATTTTGCATTATTTACTATTATTTTTATTTATTAATATTTATTTTACTTAATTTTCAAAAAAAAAAAATCAAAAAAAATCAAAAAACTTTTTGCTATTAGACATAGCGAAATTTCAAACACAATGAATTCGTCACTATAGCGAAATTCGCTATGGCAAAGAAAAAATTTTGTGCCACAAGAGGGTGATCCGAAATCAACAAAATCTCAGATCCTAAATTTCCTCCTACTGTCGTACTCAAGCTACTGCAGTATAGCGGCTCTAGGGTCGAACACAGGATATTGCACAACGACAATCGTGAAGGCCAAAATTGGTGAATTTGATTTGGATTATGGGATTTCCTAAAAACAGTGGGGGTTTTGATGGTGAAACTCGGGAAATAAACTCAAGCAGTCAAGAAAATAATAAAGAGGTCTCCTCATATCGTGGATTAGGCCAGGGATTCTAGGCAACCGAGGGTCCTCGTGGTCATTTCCTCGTGTCAGAGGATGACATATAGTCATCTCCCCGAACCGACTTCGCCTAACTATAAAACCTAACCCAAAGTATTTATCCTTTTGAAAATGGCATATATTGGCCATCGGGTCACCGAGTGAAGAAAAAGTCTCCTCGACTCCCCTTTCACCGGTCATAGAGGGTAATCCAATGAATATCATGATCTAACATTAAGCATCCACCGAACCCCAAAAGCTACCAAATAATAGTCATTCAAGAGATTCAAGAGATAAAAACCCACAAGCTAGAAAGGGGACACATGACTGCAGCGGGGCTACCCGTTGAAGAACACTCCGACCCTCGCCTGCCTAGATCCCGCACCCGCAGCCTTCCACTCAAGTGAGAAGGTTTTACAACCACATCCTCGAGTTGTCATCCTCGAAGGGTGTTTGTCGTCTTAAAATGGAAAAGAAAGGAAAGAAAATGAAGCAAAGAAGAATGGAATCCGGAGAGTCTGGTGCTTCTACCAAAATTTATTAGCGATGTTAATTACTATTACTGCTACAGAATGAGGCTTATATATGCTCAAAAAAATGGAAATTACAAAACAATATGAAACAACAAATTACAAAGGAGGGCAGAAAGGAGAAAACCAAAACTGAGTCGTTAAACACAAAATAGAGTGCATTAATTTTCGCTTATACGTTGATTTTCGCTTATCACCGTGCATAGCGGTACTCTGTCCTAAATTTCGAATCAAAAGGCAGGCTACTCAAAGTCAATTTCCAACATAAACCAGATTCTGGACTGAATTTGAATACTAACCAAATGGAACACCTAGAGGGAGAGCAACACAGTCAGTACCCAATGGAGAGAAACCCTAATGCATATAGGTCCATGAGGGATTACATGCACCCTCCTACACTGTGCCTCTAACTAATGCACCATATGGTAGTACTTACAACCCTAGTTGGGGGAACCACTCAAATTTCTCATGGAAACTAAGACCACCAGCAAGATGCAATCCTCCCGCTTCCTCCACATTATGCTTCCAACTCTCACCCACCACAACCACCACGCTAACTTCTTCGCTGAGCAAGCAATACCGAACTTGGAAAATTGAAATTTTTATAGAGAAGCATAAAGCAATGAACCAGTCGATCAAAAATCGACACGTTGGAGCAAAATTGACTCAATGGAGAGTTCTCGAACAAAAAATTAGACGGGCTTTTAAAGTGATCTCGATCGTAAAATCGACATCCTGTAGTACCTTACTAAGGCTCACCAATCGCCTACTTGTTCATCCGTATAAGAGAATCCAGAGCAAGAGTGCCTAATTGACACCATTGTTGGAGGAGCATTGTAAATGAAGCAGAATGAAGCACCTCCCCATTGTCGATCGAGGAGGGCAATGGAAAGGAAACAAAGGGAAGAGCCCCAAAGCTTTTCTTAAACCATTTCCAACAAAATTGAATCCAAGTACACTACCTAAAAACCACCAACACCCCACCGCCAAAGAAGACCCTATCCCGACCTGGGCACATCCCGCCTTACACCCAGAGCACATTTGACACCGAAACACCTACAACATGAGATATCCCATCTCGTGACCGCTCACACAAAACTTCAGTAGTTAGTGGCCTCTGCTCAAACTTTCGCCACTACATCAATGTATTATTTGCACCGCTTATATCAGATGGCAATAAACTGACATGGGCCACACAATCGAAACCATCTGGGTTCAGATTTGAAGCACTGACCCCGCACTATACCCAGCCTCTCCACTTCCAAATGTACCTCCAAAGGCTTGAGAACCGGTTAAAGTGGGACCCAACTCCCCACTTTTTGTTTTGATTTTTTTTTTTTTTTGTGATTATTTTAATTTTTCTTTAGATTTCCTCTAATATTAATTTAATCCTTGTTTTTAACTTATTTTTTCATTTTCCTCAAAAGATATTTTTCTTTTAATTTTATTGGCTTATTGGTAGGTTTGTGCTAAAATTTCCGCTACAGGAGTTCCAGAGCAAAAACTATAAAATTTCGCAATCACAACCCCTGCGAAATTTCGCAGGCCATTTTCGCAGGGAATAAAACAAAAAAAAAGTAGGCATTGTAGCATTTTTGTCTTTTATATAAAAATAAAATAAAATAAAATTGAAATTTATATATATATATATATATATATATATATATATATATATATATATATATATATATATATATATATATATATATATATATATATATATATTTACTTTTCAAAAAAATCTTTGATTCATATATCTTAAAAAATTATTATTTTGTCTTTAAAAAAAAAAATTTCACAACAAATTTTTTCTGAACCCCCCCCAAATTTTGTGTTTCTATTTTCTTTTTTTTCTTTTGGCCATAAATTTTTCATCCAAACTATTGGGTAATTTTGGTATCATTGAAAGCTTAGAGAGTGTAGAATTCCAACATAGCCTGAAAGAACACTTTTAAGATTATGATATATATACTTTCAAAATTCTCCAATCAGTCCCTTTAACCTCTCTCTTTTCTTCTTCCAACTTGATCATTCAAGCCTAAATGAAGTGAATAAGGCCTCTTTTCTTTGGGAAACACATTTTTTATCTTTTTATTATTTCCATTCTTGTAACATTATCATATTTTGCACTATTAATATTTTTGTTTAACACTTTTCCTCTCTTTTGTGTTTTTGTTTCAAGTGGTTCCTCCTCTCTACAACCGGCTACATTTCTCCTAGGGGGTATCACTTCCTCCCTTAAATTTCCATTCCATAACCACATTGAGGACAATGTGTAATCTTACGGTAGGGGAGTATTAAGGAAGGAAGTGTTGATTTATGTTTCAGCAAGTTTGTTTTGTTTAGTTGAATGGCTTCAAGGCTAGTTTTTTTTTACAATATAATCATGCTTTCGCTCTCATTTTCTGCAGTAAACTTTTTTGTAATGCCCACTTTTACAAGATGAGAAATTGAAATTTTGTTCCAATGTCAAGCGATGTTAGAATGGTGTTATGCTTAATGTGCTGATAACCCATTGAAATTCTTCTTATTGTATTCAACCTTATTTCTTCCACATTGAACTAACCACACACTCGCGGTACTCGAAATATACCCTAGCTGCTTTCGACATGTTTAGGTATTTTGTAAGCAGCAATTTGATCGCTTCGTGAGTTAAATGCGAAACACGTAAAACGAGAGACCTGAAAAGGCTAAAACCTAAGGACAAAATTGTATTCTGTCCAAAAAAGGGGGCCAAAAGACATGGATTAAGAAGATTTGAGGCCAAAATGAAATAAAGGAAAATTTAATTATAAATAGAATATTGTGGGCTTAAAAGCAAATAAAGAAAGTTAACCCAAAATGGGTTTTATTTAAAGGCCAACACGGCCTTAACAAATCCATGATTAAGACCAAATCGGGTCCTATGTTGTGAGAGAGCTCAAAACGGAAGGAGAAGGAGTAAAGAGGAAGAGGAAGAAGAGAGGAAGAAGAAGAGAATAAGAGTGAGAGGATCAAGCAAAAGGTATGGAACTCGATTTGTAAGGATCATATGGAATCTATATGCTTTATATGATTAAATGTTTGTCTCCAAATCTAGGGTTTTTAATGAATTGCATCTAACCTTAGATTTCTTGAAATTAAGGTTGGTAAACCCACAAGGAACAAGATAAGTAAGGAATCCCTTGTTAGGTCGAATCTATATAACAACAGAATGGTTAGCTTAGAACAAACCCCAAATAACTCTCTATTTTGGACTGCGTAATATGGATGTGACCCATATTAGAATTGTTTTGGAAGGATTTCAGCGATATGTTTTGAAATAAGATAAGTATTGAAAGATGAATTGAGTAGAAAGAGGTTACAAGAGCAATATGGAATGATTTTGATGCGTAGGAAGATAGAGTGATCCATGGATGAAAGTGCATGAAAAAGGGAGAAAAGACACATTCTGCATTTCAGATGTGTACCGTACACTTTGAACATGTACTGGTACACCTTGTGTCCCAATACTTTACTAATGTGTACCTGAGACATTAGGGGTGTACGAGACACTGCTCTGCTCATTCGACCAAGGCTGTATTTTGGCCATAACTTGCTCATTTTTTATCCGATTTGAGTGATTCAAGTGGCCAATTAAAATAGACTTCAAGGAAAAGCAAACATAATCTAATAGGTACCTCCAAATTCTGACTCTATATAGCCCAAAAATTCACTCAAAGTGGGGCTATGTGCAAGCCCATTTCCTGCATCAGTTGATCATAGAGTAATCCGAGTTGTTTTTGACGACTTGAGTTCCTGTCTTTAATCATGATTCCAGCCTGGAATTAGTGTCCTAGCACCTTAGATTTAAAAAGAGTACAAAGAACCAGTGTCAAATATGGAGACAAGGCACTGGAAATGAATATTGCAAACTGTCCCTAGGGTCCCATTGGGCTGGCATGAGGAATGCCATAACTTGAGTTCGATGATCCGCATCGATTGATTCCACTCCTAAGAAAATAGATTCAGAGGATCAGAATACATGAATGATGGATAGGCATCATATCGTACAAGTATCTGCAATGCCATATGGAATATAATGAACCCGAATATGATATGAAACCCCGAAACGAACTAAAATACGAACATGAATATGAAAGATAGCCGTCATGATCACGTAATGTGATTAAGAAAGGTTATAAGCTCGAAGACGATGACAATATGCACTACCTAGACCAAGAATGAATGAGCTGACGCCCGCTGGTGCTTCGTACTCCCGGGCTGGTGTTCTAAGACTCCCGCTGCGTTTCAAGACTCCCGCTGGTGCTTCGACACACTCGTCGGGTGCTACCAAGACTTCGCTAGCGCGGGTTAGCCACGCTTACCAGCTCCCGGCACTCCCGCCGGGTGCTACAAAGACCCGTCAAGGCGGAGCAGCACGTTGACCGGTGCTCCGAAGACTCCCGCCGATGCCACTGCATCTCACAAGGGAGCAGCACGTCCCTGATCTGCGTTCGGCACTCCCGCCTAAGCACTAAAGACTTCGCCGAGTGGGCAGCATCGTCCCGTATGGTGCCACGCAAGACCCCAAGATCGTAGATCACACCTTCTAGTACTTATCAGACTATCCTACCCATTTCTTACGATCGGGTCTATAGAATGCATTTGCATATACTATTAAAACACTTAAATAATGAATAAGAGGAAAGATCCGAATGTATCTCCCAGATTTAAATAAGTTCCGTGGTACCTACTCCCGCAATCCCGCATCCGACACCCCGTAGCATCTACTCGCACTCTCAGACTGATTAAGCTCAGAGACCTACGGTACTCCTGTGATCCGAATAAGTTATGACCAATAAGCCCTCGTCTCCGATTAAGTTCTCAACATTGCCCCTCGTCTGACAGTTCTCGTAGTACCTACGTACCCCAGACCGAATAAGTTCCGCTTCGATTAAGTTCGTCTCCGATTGTCTCCGTAGCATCTACGTACTCCCGCCTCCGATTTAGCTCTCAGAAAATTCCATGGGTACCCCCGCATTAGCAAAATAAGCATATGTATCCGCAGATCCTCAGATCCGCATGGACTAATGTCCATATCCGAAATGTATCCGCTAAGTCCGGATCGACTCGTGATGCGATATGATTCGACCGTTCCGACTTATCGCATCTACTCGCACCTTCAAGACAAGTATAAGATCCATAAGATAAGTATCGCTCCGTATAAGACATGTATAAGATCCGAACACATGTCTAAGTCTTCCGTAATAATTCCAGATATGATCCGTAAGATAAGTATATCGGGCCCGAAGACACGATAAGATCCAAATACATGTCTAAGTTCTATAATACCGCATAAGGTCCGTAAGATAAGTATACGCTTCCGTAAGACATGTATAAGGTCCGAAATACATGTCCAAGTTCCTCGCGAATACAAGTATAAGTCTAAGACTACGTAATATACTCGTAGTATAAGTATAAGCCCGTAAGACCGGATATACTGTAGACAAGTATAAGATAAGAAGTACCTAAGATAAGTTTTATAATAATTTACAAATACTTCCGATAAGAATAAGTCTCAGAATACCAAGATACGGCTCCAAAAATATCTCTCAGAACTCCTACTCGGAGATCTGGAGATAGATATAAGTACCAGTACGTGCATAAGCACCTCTGTATAAGCATAAGTTCTATAACTCCTACGGGAAATCCGTATACACATAAGTCTATTATAAAGTTCTGAATAAGAATAAGTTCTGTAACTCCTACGGGAGATCCGAATACATATGAGTATGTTATAAGTATAAGTTCCGAATAAGCATAAGTTCTGTAACTCCTACGGGAGATCAACAAGTATAAGCGCAGATAAGTATAAGTACACATGTATAAGTTCGCACGTAGACGAGATCTAAACAAGCTTAAGTTGTTACATGAACAATTATGTAGGTAGATATGTGATATGAATTCCTGAAGATTCTGATACATGTTACTGTTATTTGTTAATTGTGTTTCTGTATAAGATATGCTTCCCACTAAGCGTAAAGCTTAGCACGGGTTTTTAATCCGTGTAGGTACAAGAGAAGACATCAACAAACATCCGCATACAGCTGGGCCAACACACTTGTAAGGGTTCACTACATGTAGGTTCCGTGCTCTGAGTTGTAAATGTAAAAGTATAGTTTTTGTATTTGTAAATGGGACTCCCAGAATGTGTATAGATTGATGGACACCACTCCCAAGGGTGTACTTCTTAATATGTATATGATATTTGATTCTCGTTATAAGATGTGGGCCATACCCACATACCCACAAAGTACCAGACGGCTTAAAAATCGCAAAGAGTCCTGGTACTCGAATTAAGACTCGAACTCTGTCGATCCAACGGTTGGAACTGAATCTGGCGTGACACCGTGCACATTAGATTTCATTTATAGGCTAAACTGCTCGCTTTCTGCTCTCGCAAAAGTCCCACTTAGTACCTCGAATTGTCTTTTTTTTAATAGGTTGGGACCCTTGAATAAAAGACCAATGAGTCTTTCAAAAAAAGAAAAAGAGAAAAGAAAAAGAAAAAAATAATAATAATTGTGACGCTACTAAACCCAGCACCTGGCCCGAGGGGAATACGGAGAAAGTCTTTAAAACCCAAAGGCCCCGAACCAACCGGGTCGGGAGTCACTGACCAGGTCGCACGGGTGAATAGGCGTAGTTTAAGAATCGTAGGTGCTAGAGTTTTGAACTCAATGAAAGTCCTGGTGAAACCCAAGAGCCAGCTGTCGAGAGACCTTATGATCTGATGCCCTAAACCTTAATCGCGAGTCACTGCGGACCCCCGCTACGGACACTGCGGAGTTCGACACTCCTCAAGATTGCACCCCACAACAAAAAAAGAGTTATGAATAAAAGTAGTCCCGATCTAGTGAGGTTGGTTAGTCACAGTTTAGATAAGAGCGTCGGGGGCAGAGAACAAGCTGATTAGCTTATTTTTTAAACCTAATCAAATCAAACACTTAGGTTTTTGTGGAAGGTGCCAGGTTGGTGCTCTAGGAAAGGAGGCTCTTTTGATACTTATCTTTGCATAGCGTTCAGTCTCTCAAGATAGTTATTAGGCATTGTTTTTGGTAACTCTTGTTGTTGGTCGCGCATTACTCATTTTTTAAACAAGAATTTTGTGTACATATTTTCTATTTTTTGTTTGCTTTCTTTCTTCCATCATAAGGGACTAGCAATGTGTCTATTGGGGAGGATTACTTACCCAAAAGTGCTATTTTACACCCTTATTAATACATGTTTTGAGTAATTTTGCTTAAGAAATGTTCTAATTAACCCAATATATGTTAAGGACCTCGTAATGCTACTCATCGCATTTTCAGGGCAAATTTTCAGAGTTTTTGTGCTTAATCATGCTAAAGTTTTTGAATCAGCTCAACCATGGAGAATCTAAGTTCAACTCAAACTCAGCATCAAAAACTCGGAAGAAGAGCAAAGATAGAATTAGAGTATTCCCGAAATTTCGCAAGGGTTGCGAATTTCGCAAATCCTCACATGAAGTTCTTACTCGACAATTCAAAAGTAGAGAAGGCTTTTTACTAATAAATCGATAAATAAATCATTCAACCTGGATTCCTTACTCTATCAAAGCATCTGATTTGAATTCTCATACTTCTCCCGAAATTCCTTCCAGAGCCCAAGGTTGAATAATTTTTATAGATTCCACTATTTCACTAATTGCACTAAATAACGAGATAATTAATCTCCTTCTTGGCCATTGATCTCCCCTAATCAAATTCAAGCCATGACACTCATAACGATCGACTTTACGAAGATCCCATTGTATTCCGGAAGCTCATAGCATTGGTCCAACAAACTTGCTCCTGCACATTGTAGACCTATTGACTTTTTTTTTTACAATTTTCATTTTCTTGAATTTCCCTCACGTACGTTTGATCAATTCCATACTTTTTTGTAATTTTTCGCTGCGTATATAAGTCCTGGGCATCATTTTAACAGGAGACCTTTTTCTTCACTTTGTGAAAACTTTTTTGGCACTAATAAAGTTTTTGGGCGCCAACCTTCGACAGCCTCCCCGCTCTTTTCATTACTTTCTCTCATTTTCCTCACTTTCTCCCTTCACTAGCCAAACACCCTATGAGGATGACAACCTAAAGGATGACCGGCTAGAAACCTTCCTCCTCGGGCAGAAGGCCACCGTGAGGGATCCCGAGTCAGTCGAGGGGCTCATGTTTTCATGCGTGTATTCACCGCCATTATCGTTTCTCCCTTTAACTTTTAGGTTTCGATCCTTCAAGTCACCTTGAATGGTTATTATCAAGTGCTTCGCTCATCGATGCTTAATGTTATCCATCGATGTTCATTAGTTATCATTTATGAGTCATTGGAAGGTGAGTCAAGGTGACTTGTGTTTTAACGACTGAGAGCACTAATGGTCGTAAGTGGATGCCATTTTAAAGAGCAAGAAAAGAGGGGTAGTTTTTATAGTTAAACAAAGATCCGGTTCAGGAGATGACTATAGGTCATCCTCCTCAACGCGAGGAAATGACCCCCTAGAAACCTCGCTAGTTCTAGGAACTCCAAGCCCAAGGACCTAACACTTCAAGGAATTATATTTTACATTTAACTTATTTTATTTTCGGGCCTAAATATTTCACCTCACTATTTTAGCAAACCCCAAAATCTAAAAAATCACCGTTTAACCACCTGTAGTCATTTGGCGTAAGAAAACCTATCCCTATGTTTGACCCTACAATCACTATATCGCAGCAGCCTATGCGCATGGCAAGGAGGTATTAGGTATAAATTTCGTTGATTCCGCTACCCTACATCAGACGAATCGCTTGCTCTTCCAATTTTATCTTAGAGTTAATCCCCAGATTGGGTCATGGAATAAATCGTGTTCTCATCCTTCCGTGTTAAGCTATTCTAACAGTAAGTTAAATTCAAGTCAGTACCGGTCGATATACATCAAGATCACACTCCAACCGCACCATGCACTCCTCGCAAAGGTTACTGAAGCATCGTGCGGGGTCAATCTTGCTCGGTCAACCGGTGACCGACTCGCCCATTCAAAGCTGAACAAACCTAGGTAGTCCCCGGATCTAATGAATTGTCTACGCTGAATTCCTTCTTATTGGTATCATGTACCGGACCCATAGTCGCGTTAGTTACTCATTTTTTTGGCCTCATGCGGCCCGTTAGTCCCGCCCGTCAGAACAAGCAAGAAACTAAGTCGGGGTATGATCAGAGTGAATTACGTGATGCGCTTCAAGAAAATTTATATGTGTTTTTATAACTCAATCAGATGATTTACATTCGTATTCACTAATATCGCGCTTAATCCTCCATATTATAATGTTTTACAAGACACGCATTTATAATAATAAAAAGGAAGCAAATAATAAGAAAAGACCCGAAGGCAGAATAAATGAGAAGTGAAGCAGAGCCTCGAAATGAGAATCTGCTGAAGGACTCCACGATAAGTACAGAGCCCTTCGCAGCTAGTCATGGTCTTACGCCGCCGCGATCGTAGCCCTTCGCAGCATGAGTTCTACGCTACAAACAACCAAAGAAGGGAGGAGTCTGCTCCTTGCACTCGCTTACAGAGCGAGGTTTTCTTCGCACCCGGGAACATTAAAAACTCTGGAATTTTGGGCCAATGATGGGCTCGCATCCCGAGATATAAAAAAAAAGCATTTGGGACAAGGGGAGGGGGGATTCGAGGCGATCAAGAGAGGGAACATACGAAGAGAGAAGATCGACAGAGACGACTCCCGAGAGATCGCACACTCGCTTCTTCCAGCTTCTTCCCTCATCTGCTTTATGTTAAAAAATCTTCAAATTGTAATGCCTATCATTATGAACTAACTTTTCTCCTCTCAAGGGTTTCATTAACCCTAACCACACCATTATGGATTAATGTATTAATTGTGGTTTATCATTGGTATGGAATTCGTGATGATCGCTTACTCCCGACCTGAGCATGTTATTATTTGGCCACTTAGCATGTTATCGCTAGAGTCTCAAATCGAGGAGAAGATGACTCATAGGGACATGGGTAATGCAACACTTGGTCAATCAGAGAATAGAGATATCCCGCGTTCCAAGTGTAGCACTAGGGTTTGCACATTTATGCATCTCGGAGTCAAGGGGTCGAAGTAGAGATGCAATACACCCCACTGGCGAGATAAGCAGATATATCTCGAGAGAGAATCTCTTGTAGGCACGATCAACCCGCTAACATAAATCATATGAAATATTAAATAAATAAGCTATCTAGGTTAAAATCCATCAGATGTGGTAGGTGACGGCAAAACCCTAATTTTCTCATCATTAATTTAAATCAAAATTTTAATATTAGGCTTTCCTTAAATTAGTTAAATTAGTTATAATTCACTATAAGACTGGATCCAAATATTATCTAGGTCACTAAGCCAAGATCTCAAAGACGCTCTTTGTGGGGAACGACACTGACGAGCCACCATACTACACTTGAACTCGACGCGTATACTGGCATGTACCGGGGCTCGCATTTTACTCTAACTTTACACACTCATTAAGAGCTCGTTTACCCTCGAAGTCCCTGGGCCAGAGACATGTCCTCGACCCGACCGACCCATGCCCCGCCTCTCCGACTGGGCTCAGGAAGCAGCAGGTGCTTGTAAAACACCTTGGACCGGGAGCACGTTCCCCAGCCCATGCCGTAATTGTGGGAGGAAAAATCAGAACCGTGCATGTCCCACTGATGATTGGGACTACGGTGCCCCATAACTCTAGGATCCCTACCTCTGAGGGAAATTCCATTTCATGTATCTAGGTTGATGGCAATAAACACGCATCCGCCCGGTCATTAAGAGCCGACTGCCTCGTCCCGATAGTCGCACTCTATCCCCCAAATCCCCGCAGTAGAAGTCCTCTGCTTCTTTCCCAAACTCGAAGAAGAAGGTTGGCTCTCCTTCCTCTTATATTTAATACCCGAATCCCAAATGTTCCTTGCATCATCCACTTCCCTCTCGATAGCCATAGTTATCCTGACCATCGAGTCCAAGTCTTGTAGGAGAAGTCTCATAATTTTAGCCCAAATGGATAATTTCAGACCATCCCTCAAACTCTCTTCGCTGCTGTCCGGTGGCAAAAATCATCCGCGAAACGTGCTAATTCGGTGAACTTAGCCACGTGTTCGAGCACTATCATTGTCCCTTGTTTCAACTCTAAGAACTCCCAACCTTTTGCATGTCGAGCAGATGCCGAGAAATACTTGCCCATGAAGATCTCACATAACCCTTCCCATGTCATTGCCTCCAAGTCCCTTGAGGCTCTGACCCAATCCCACCCCACTTGGGATTCACCCTCTAGCTTGAATGTTGCTAGTCTTATCTGTGTGGCATCAAAGGTGATCTTCATAGCCTCCAAAACCTTGTTAACTTTCTAGAACCAATGATCAGCTACCATCGGATTCGCTCCTCCCATAAATGTTAGAGGATGGTGTGCCTTAAACCTTTAGAGGTTACTTGACCCCCCTTAGCCCACTATCGCACTAGCCTATGCAATGGTAGCTTAAGCCGCAGCACCATAGCCTCCATGAAGGCTTGTCGGGTCAAAGGCCTATGGTGGTCGTCGCCGCCTGGCCCACCGCCTTGACGTCCTCTTCCTCGATTTTCCATCTACACATGTCAAATAGAAAATTGAGATTCATTTTTCTTATCTAACTAGTATTGCACATGCCAACCACTAATCGACAACATGTCCTGAACTTGTCACACCCCGATTCCCGGTCAATTCGAACGGGCGGATCGAAACCGAGTCCGGGGCGCGAGAGACTATATACTAGGACTCTTTACTTACTTTTTCAGACATTGGTGGGCCCAAGTCTTATAACATAATCAAAATATCATATACAAAATAAAACTACCACCGTAGTGGTGTTTACAATATCAATACATACAGTCCTGAGTCCCATTTACATATACATATACAGAAACTGTACATTTACATTTTACATATTCAGCGCCGAACCCAATGGGTGATGAACCCTCCCTGCCAGGCCGCCCGGGGCCAGATGGAAGATCGAAGATGTCCTCCTCTGTACCTACACGAATTAAAAACCCGTGCTAAGCTTTCCGCTTAGTGGGAAACGTATCTTATAACTTATACTGGTACACATGCATTTATACTGAATCATAATAAACATATAACAGTAACATATATCATAATCTTCATGAATTCATATAACACCGTTACATACATAATTGTCCTTGTAACAAACTTATGCTTATACATCAGATCTTACACTTATGGCAGACTTATTCTTATCTCGATCTCCGTAGGGACACATATACTTCTATATAGATTCCTGTATAATGATACTAAACTTATACATATACTGTATCGAAGGTATTCTATCCACATTACTCATACTTCCATCTATCTTATACTTGTCTCGTATCTTCCCTGAGGGAGTTACAGAGTTTATGTTCATATTATATGCCCTCTTTAGGTACTAAAAGCTTATACTTCATACCATGTATTTATACTTATACTACTTAGATTACACTTGCTCGGGAGGTACCTCGTAGGTACTATAGAGATATTACTGAACGTATAATCGCATCAAGTGAATTTATCCTTATATACCTGGCACCGTAAGTACTACTTGTTCAAATGTCCCAAAAGACACATACTTATGCTTATATCAAACTTATATATTTATTTAAAAGTACCCGTAGGTACTACTAACTTATACTCATACGGAGGTACCCGTAGGTACTACTCCAGTTTATCCTTTATCCCGGGAGTTTATACTACGATATCACCGTAGGTACTACGTAACCTATACTTATACGTGGTGCACCGTAGGTACTACATAATTTTAATCGTGATAATGTATGACCGTGAGGGTACTAGAGAACTTATACTTATACAGAGGTACTTCGTATCTTATACTTGTACTACGGAGCATATCCTTGTCTTACGGATCTTATACTTGTGTTACGGAGCTTATTCATGTATTTCGGATCTTATACTTGTATTACGGAGCATATACTTATCTTAGCTTAATCTATACTTGTATTACGTAGCATATACTGTATTTCTGATCTTATACTTGTATTACGGAGCATATACTTGTCTTACGGATCTTATACTTGTATTACAGAGCATGTACTTGTCTTACGGATACGAAAGTACCCATAGGTACTACATAACATATACAGAGGTACCCGTAGGTACATTCAGATCTTTACCATATTCATTTTTTTACTCTTATTCTTTATTCAGAGTCTTATCATATAACTGTTGGATTGCCTAGACCAGTAATACGGAATGAGTAGGACACAAAGACAATCAAGTACCCGAAGGCATAGCATGGGCACTAAGGTGCCGTAGCATCAGCAGAGGCCAAGCACCGACAGAGTGTCGCCGCACTAATCGTGAGTACCGGCACATGTGCCAAAGCACTGGGCCGAGAGTACCGTCGCACTAATCGTGAGAGTACCGGCATCATATTTGCCCGCCACGCACAGATGTCAGTAAGGTCATTCAATAATCGGTCTTAGGCGCTTACAATTATACGTGATAATAATAATCATATATAATCTATTTTACGGCATGTAATACTACGATTCTTAAATCACATTACGCGCTCATGACATATTTTCACGTTCATGTTCAGTTTCACTGCTTACGCTTCACATCATATCTATGTTTCACGAACACATCTATACATATTTCTCTCATTCCTATATTTTTCCGTTACATATGGAATTTCATATCCAGGCCGCATGACGCCCATGTATTCACACATCATTCATGTATTCTTGTTCCTATGAATCTACCTTACTTAGAAATTGGAATCATTCCACTTGAATCTTCCAACTTCAAGTTATGCATTTTCATGCCAAACTGGGTCAATTTAATCGATATTTCACTAGGGATAGTTTGTAATACTCATTTTTCCGAGGTCTTAACTCCATACCTGACACTGGTTCTTTATATTCATTTGAAGCTAAGGTGCTAAGGGTTCTTCTCCAGCTAGAATCACCCAAATCGGAGCACCGAAACTCGAGTTATGTCCTAAACAACCCGAACTACTCTATGATCAAAACCTGGGTTAGAATTTTCGAACATAGCCCTCGAGTGAATTGGGCCACATAGAGTGAGAATTAAGGTAGCTATTTCGTGGTGTTTTATTCTCCTCAAGTCTAGCTTTTTAACCACAACTTGAATCACCCAAATCGGATAAGAAATGACCAAGTTATGGCTAAAATACTAACGTTGGTCAAAATAGAGCAATGGGTACCGGTACCGGTACCTGGCACTGCGACATAACTTATGGCAGGGCCCCACCACTGCTTCGGTACCGGTACCACCCTTCGAAAATTTCCAAAAAGGTGGTTTTTCTCCCATTTTCCACATTTTCATACCCAAATCAACTCAATAATCAATATACACAGCAAAACCACTTCATGTCCATCTTGTAACCTCTATTCTACTCAAATCATCTTTCAATACACATCTTTCTTCAAGAACCTTTCATGAATTATTCCCAAAACAATTCTAATATGGGTCATAACCCCTTCACAAACCAAACACAAGGATTAGTTAGGGTTTATTCTAACCCAAACTCCATTACTTTGCAATTAAACCATGAGTCCAACCTCAAAGGGAGGATTCCATATTTTTCTTGTACCATTTAGGGTTTTACTAACCTTACCTTCAATAATTTTAGGGTTATGATGAAATCCTAACAAAACCCTAGGTTTGGGAACAAACTAATAACCATCCAATAGCATGGAAATTCATACAAACTTTAGAATTTCATACTAAATGTTAGATTCCATACCTTTGATCTTCTTTGAACTCCTCTTCTCCTTATCTTCTTCTTCTTCTTCTCCTTCTTCTTCTCTTCTACGTTGGAACTCCCTCCTCCACCAAGACCAAATGAGATATTAGTTGTTTTGATCTTATCTTTATTTTAGAGTTAAGGCCATGTTTGGCTTAACTCATTTTTGCACCTTTTTCCCTTTTTTGCATTTAGGTCCTTTAACTTATTATTATTCTCAATCTAACTTATTCAATCTCTACTTTGGCATATAATCTTATGAGATTAGGCTACTCCTTAGGTCCTAAATCGTAGAAATGACCAATTTACCCCCTTGTTCTCTTATTTATGACCACTAGGTCCTCAAGTGGTAAATACATTTGCCCTTTTCTTCTCGCATGAATTCTCCTGAGTTCACTGCTTTATTTCCGAAAATTCCCATTTAACTTTTATTATACCCTAAACATGTCCGAAAACTGCTAGGGTATATTTCGGGGCGTTACAAAACTGGCCCGTTCATTCATTTCCCGAACTCCCAAGGTTGTGTTCTCTAACCCTAGTGTTCATCTTTTCCTATATACATTCTACCATGTATATAATTCACGCGATATGTAACACATTATCACACACCACAACACATGAATGCACACAAATGCAACGGCTCAAGCCATGCCCATCAAGTCCGCTGCAGTAATTCACATGCCTACGCTCGATACCAAAGATGACGCTTCAGACACCACCTTCGAGCCCTAGGTAATCGTATACCGAAGTTCTGATACCATGTCGTGACACCCCAAAACCCGAGGGTTCCATTGATCAACCATCAAGCTACGGAAATATCTGTGGCATCGTTTAACTCAATACCACGCCACAAGGCCTTATTTACCGAAACCCAACTCTGGGTACGAGATAAAACAAACCTCCTTCAGGCCGGAGCTTCCACATTCCGATTCCTCCTAGGCAAAAGAGAACTCTCCAGGTGGAGAAACCCAATAGGAACAGTTATCTGGAAGTAGCCATACAATGTCGCTACATCAGGTCAATATCGCAACATTGACTAACTGAGTTGTGGTAATGTCGCGACAATGTCGAGACATCCGCTTAAGGCTACCGACACGAGCCTGGCGCAATGTCGATTCTGTATGTCACGACATTACTCGTCAGGCGCGTCACGACATCGAACCTCAATGTCACGATATCAACTAGCTAGTCATATGACATTGAGGTTTCAATGTCGCGACATCAGCTGAGGCCAACTGATACTTATTTTAGCAATGACGCGACACTGCCTAAGGCATGTCACGACATCAGACCAATGTCGCAACATTGGAACTCAATGTCGCGACATCAAGCCAACGTCACTGCTGATTGGCGTTTCCACACGCGATATCGGGAACTCAATGCCCGTATTATTGCCAATGTCACTACATCAGACCAATGTAACGACATTGGAACTCAATGTCTAGACATCCGGCCAGTGTCGCTACATCAAGCCAATGTCGCGACATTGGAACTCAATGTCGCGACATCAAGCCAATGTCACGACATCAGGCCAATGTTACGACATTGGAACTAAATGTCGCGACATCAGGCCAATGTTGCGACATTATGGTTTCAATGTCACGACATCAAAGAAACCGTGTCGATCGCTTCCCGTTACTTCGACACCCCTAAACTTTGTCTCGCCTAAACCCTACCAAAACCGAACCTCACCGCACATCCACCATACCGGGTCCAAATGTCTATGATAAATGTAAAACACATACCAAATTTCATTAAAACAATTCATAAGAGTTTAATTACAACCCATGTACATAATTGGACCAAATTGTCCCAAAACTTTACAAAAATGATGTTAAAGCCACAATCCGACTTTCTTCAGGTTACATTGAATGTAAGGCCGTCTAATTGTGTGCCTCGCACCGAAATGTTGTCCCATATAGGGTGAGCCACGCTCAGTAGAGATAACTCCTATAGAGGCAACCCTCCCACCTAAGTACACATGCAATGATCATGTCCCACACATAACACTCACATTCCAAGTAAAAATATGCAATTTCTATCATGAAATCCTACATGCCATGAAATGAGATGCGACACAATCATGCCCCATGTCTCCCACCACATAATGCATAGGCCAAGGTGTGATAATCCGTCATTGAGGTTTTCATCCAATGACCATTTTCCAAAACAAAATTCGTTTGTTTTATAAATCAAAACTCATTGGATATATTACCTCCAATGATCTATTTATAATCAAAATCTCGTGTGTTTTGTGGGTAACGGATTTTCGGGGTCACACCATAGGACTCCACATGCCTTCCAACACTATTTGGACTTTCACTGTCAGATGTGTCTAAACCAGTCTGGGTCTTTCACTCGAGAGATAATCTAGCCCTTCTTACTATTACCTACCACACATTTTTCTCGTTTTATGCAACCGTGCGACTCTGTTGGACGTCATCCAACAGTACCGAGTCCACCCATCAATTCACCAAGTATGGTGAATGATCATAACCATGCACTCACACCCAATCAATGTGATGTCCCTGTGCATATGCAATGCAATATGTCACTGCATATTAATCTCATGTCACATGTATAATGAATGCTACATGGACAAACAAATCATACTTCATACCAAGTATCAATAGCATATAATTTCCATATATCACACATTCCATGTCAATATATCTAAACACGCATATATCAACATCAGTCAAGCAACAACCACCAATGGCCTCATGTGGCATAAGGTATGCCCACAACACAGTCCACACAATGGCCTCTAGTCAAACCATAACCGGCCATCAAGCCGCCATGAAATCAGTCCTTAACAGTCCTGAAATCAACCCCACATCTGACTCTAAACAAATACCCACATGACTACTACACCCAGCCAAGAAACCGCCTATAAATCACCCGAATGGGCTATAAACAAATTTCTTAAATAACTCCGGTCAATAGCCCAGACAAACCAAACACAAACCGGGTCCTAGACTGCCTAGAACGATCCTCAGACGCCTGCGATTAGAGTTGAACCCACATGGCCCTTGAACAACCCTAAGCGGAAAATCCAACCGCAGTAGAGGAACCCCACCTATCGGTCTTCAATGAAACCTCCTGCTAGACTCCACGCCAGAATTTTCGTCATGGCAGACAAAACTTTGACACTTGCCCAATCTGCATTCATTCGTTTGAGCACAGAGGATCGAAGGAAGAACCCTGCCCCCTTCACCTCTTCCTCCCTTTCCTTTCTTTTCTTCCTCCCTTTCTTTTCCCTTCCTTTCCTTTCTCTTCTTCCCTTTCTTTTCTTCCTCCCTTTCTTTTCTTTGTGGTGTGACACATGGCTTCCATGTGTCACCCACAACTCTTTCATGCAAGACACCTAGGTGACTTTCCAAGTGTCACAAATGCACTAAGCCCAAGTGGAACATGCCACACGCAAGGCTCTTATGTTAGAGACATTATGCCATGTGACATCATGTCATGTGTCGCCATGTCATTGGTCTGTTTCACCCTGAAATACATGAAATTCCAACCATCTCAAAATTCAATGAAATTCGACTAGATAACTAGATTTCGTGAGACGAATCCAATGGTGATGTACGTTTCGTAACCCGAGGTCTAGAAAAAATCCAAGTTTACAACCTGTATTACAACAGGAATTTACCGTTTTGCAAAAAAATTCAAATTTACCCGGGTTTTCACATTGTTCCCCTCTTGAAAGAATTTCGTCTCCGTAATTCACACACACGTACCCTTAAAAGTGAGGATGGTTTTGTAAATTAAAAGGTGTAAAACACCTCGTGCTTTTAAGAGTAAGTATAGATAAGTTAATGACTGAATTATCTAGGTTTGATTGCTTTATTTTCCATAGCAATAATTTTCTCATGGTAGGTACAAGGCAAAAGAACTTTCATCAAACATACTATCATTTCCATTACTCCAGACAGATCAATTTCTCTTAACAGGCAGTGAGAGAGGAAGAAATGAATTTCCACTAGGCCAACAACATTGTCTGCATTATTTGGGACAAACGCTAATTTCTCAAGATAGTGATATATATATATATATATATATATATATATATATATGAACACCAAATCACTAAAAAACAAAAGGGATGTTAATGTGAGTACTACCACTACCTTAACCCTGGGGACTGCAAAAGCAAAGTAAAATACAAACATGAAAAGGTAGTTTGTTTCATCTCCTCCTCTTCCTGCCTTTTCCCAATTGTCCAGATTTGAAAGCATGCACTTGTTCTTGGAGAAACGCCCTTGCCTTCCCATACTTCTCTGCTCTTTCTTCTTCCTGCATTGCCTTATCCCTTTTCTTGACCTCAAATAAGAAATAATTATCCTTTCTTAGTTCTCGGGCTGCCCCCTTTGCTTCCTGTTTAATAAGATTCTTCAATTTTCTCTGCTCAGCCCGTTCGCGATCTGGATCATAATCTCTACCCTTAACAAAGCTGCAAAGAGTCATATATATATCATTAAAACTCAATAGATAATTTCATAGTTGCATTGCGTATCAACAGGATAAATATAACACTTTGAAAGAAAGTAAATTACTTCTCCTCAAATTTTGGATTGAATAATTTGATAGGCACGGGTTTTTGTTTCCGCAGTTGAAGCGGTTGACGCTGCATATGATGATGTTCATAAGTTTTCTCCTCAATGAACACTTGAACACCTCTAATTTTCTCCTTCAATGAATTGGGCATGTTTTCCTGTTCTGTCAATTCGAGTAACAATGTTGACATTGGCATGAAAATTTCAGGAAATGAATTGTATCCTGCATCTACAAATCCTCGGAGAGTTTCACACCTGATACAAGCAATAAGCCCTGCAAGCCAATGGCACATGTTTCACCAAACAGTTAACTTCTACAAAGAAGGAAATGTATGGCCACGTGAATGAATGAGCATATTCAATCAAAAAACTTCTAGGAAAAACAGCGCAGGCTCATATATATATACTATTTTAGATCAAACCAATCATCAATCACACAAAAATAGGAAGACAATTGATGGTAAAAATATCAACATAGGTCATATTAATGCATTGACAATTAATTATGCACCATCAATAGTAAATATGAAAATTTTCAAAAGGAAATGCTGACCTGAAATTATCTGAGCTGAAAAATGAAGAGTCCTCTGGCATGGCCATCAGTGTGAGGAAATCCAGAGGACTAAGAACATCTACATGTCCTTGTATTGCCAACAGGGGCTTGAGCATTTTTAGTTCCATGAAAAAATCAAACTGTTATACAGTGAATGAATAGTAGTCAGTGTGTTTCTTCATGCAACTACTACAGAAGTGTACTGCGCTCATCATCAGGTACAGTTGCAAGCAAGTGTAGAAAAACTGCATGTAGTACCTGAGAATCCCGAGATAATTTTGAGTTTCCATCCAAAGCAACCATTAACAAAGTTCGGAGAAACATTATGGCTTCAGGACAGAGCTTCCGAGATTGTTTAACAACCTGCACAATAAATTTATCAAGTCCATAACCTGCAACTATTACTCTAACCATAAAGCTGATAAAATAGAAGTTTCAAGTATGCCAGACAATAAATTAACAGCATGCAGTTCAATATCAGAGATCAGAATTGAAAGGAATGATCTTAGTCTCAGAGGCAAAAAGATGAGTTCAAGTTTGGGCTTCCAGCGCACACCCACACACACATCACAAAGAGACTCTTACAAATAGTTCTTGAAGTGTCTCAAAAAGACAATTGACTAGAAGCAAAACAATGAGTCAGCCAATAGCAAGCACCAGTGTTTTCCACCTGTTTTTCTGTTTATTTTACTAATCATTATTCAATAATAATAATAGCAATTACAATAATAATAATAATAATAATAATAATAATAATAATAACAGTAATCATCTTCTTAAGCTTGCTTGGCAAACTGTTCCAATCCTTATCTTTACTGCATTTAACAGGATCCAGTACCTAATTCTCTTTCTCTCACCCAGTGATTTTTTTTTCCATAAATAAATGTGAATCAAGAGTATCTAAAAAGCAGGAGGTGCACCCATGTATACAGGCAAATATACAAAAAAACTGCCAAGCCGAGCACCAGAAAAGAAAGAAACACCTAGAAAGAACCAATAAAAACATGAGCCAACCTAGCCACAATAAAATGAATCCAAAAAATTTAGAGAAAAGGGGCTATCCACATCTAAAAACTGATCGGATCATTCTACAAATGAACTGATGAAGAGATCCCTTAATCTTTGGTCAGACAATCTTTGAAGGTCCTTGCATTTTAACCAGAATAGCAAGTCAACTCATCTAACTCCAATCTAGGAAAGGCCTTCTAAAAAACACCTCCCAACAGCCACCCCCGCCCCCTTCCCTCCCCCATAACTCTGCCACAGTAGCATTTTCTGGAGAAGCAAGCCTCAAGAGAGTGGGATAAGTATCATTGATCTAGATTCTTAATCCCAAAGCCCCAGCCCCAGCCCTCCATGTTTTTTACAATTTCAAACATTCGTCCAATTGAACATATTTCTTCCTTTTTTTGTTCGTAACTTTCAGTTCAAAACATCATATCATCTTTAAATTGAGAATCACTTATCATCTTCTTAGCTTCTTCTTTCAGTTGATATGTATACTATTAAAGAGGAGTTCATCCATAAATGCTTCTCAAACTTTCTAATAAGCTTCTTTTGCATAATGAAATCCATCAACTACACTGGCCTCCATAGGTTACTAATACCTCTTGGCTCCCATCAAGAAAAGATCCCAGTTCTTACTCTCCCAAGGGAGGGTTCTCTTCTGCAATCAAGACTAAACACCCAAGATTATAACAATATACAAGTGAAAAATGACAAAAAATAATGTCCTCCGAAATTCGCTTTGAAAGGATCACCTGTTTTCTTCCAACATCTAAAAGCTGTGATGATTTAGTGGCTCTAGAATCCTCTTGTAGAAGGATAGGAGGATTATTCTCCTTTCAAATTCTTGATTTGAACTGAAAATTAGGTAATCATGATCACTTCGAAAAATAATAATAGCCATCTGCAATCAATCAAATCCATAAATACTTCTGTTTAAATGTGTGAGAACACAATATTTTGCATTATAAAATGCACAACTCTGCAGGTCTTTTGACCTCTTATGTGTCTAGAAGACATAATAGAAATATGCTTAAATCAAATCCCTCTAGGGAAAAAAAAAAAGAAAAAGGAAATAGGAACCCTCAAATTCTCTTGTTTGGCTTGTTAATAAAATAGAATCAGAATTAATTAAACAATATACATTTTTTTTTTCAAATTCTTCAATCTCAAAATGAAAAAAGATAAAATGGGTGAAGGATAGTAGCAAAGATACAAACAGTAGCAGTAAGCATAAGAAGTTCACAGTACTTCAAAATGGCGGTTCTGAATAAGTTTAAAAGAAAAACATGGGGAATCAGCCCTATAACCAAATTAACTTTTCAATAGCAGCTGGGATTTGGAAGTATGAAAAGAGAAACTAAATTTTTGTATTGAAGTTGATAAAATATAATACACTTGTACACAATTATACATACATATATATATAAAATATCTAACACTCTCCCTCAAGCTCAAACATATATGTAAAATGCACCAAGATCATTAAAAATGTTTTTGATCCTAGAACCTCTAAGAGATTTAGTAAAGATGTCTACTAGTTGGTTATTCTAATGTGGTCTTCTCTCTAATGAAGTGATAGTCAATATCAATGTCCTTAGTCCTTTCAGAAAAAATTGGATTTGATGCAATAGGCAAAGCAACTTGATTACCATAGATGACCTTCATTTGTTCATCCTTTCCGGATCTCAATTTCTGGAGAAGTTGTTTCAGCCATATGAATTCACATGTTTCTAGAGTCATAGCTCAATACTTAGATTCACTATTGGACTTAGCCATTACTTCATGTTTTACTCTTCCAAGATATTAGACTACCTCCAACAAAGACATAGTACCCTAAAGTGGAATGTCTATCTATGAGTGAATCTACCATGTCTACGCACATGTGTACACACAACATCCTGTGTATGACTATAGCTAGGAAACGGGCCGACCCGACCCAAACAAGCCGAGCCCATTAAGGTCACAAGCCAAAACAGGTCGGGTTTGGTCTCTCTTATTCAAGCCCTCTTTTGGTTAACCCAACCCGACCCTATGCGGGACATGGGCCAAAATGGGTCGGGCATTAAAAAATTAAAAATAATAATAAATAACATCTTTACAAATTTGATATTTTGTAAAATAAAGTTTCTTTGAAATACTTATAGTTTCTTCTTATGTTCTTAAAAGATTATATAAAATAAATTATTTTAGTTATATTTATATATATATTTATTTTATTTTAAATTATTTTTCTTACTAAGACGATTTTATTTTATTAATAACTATTCTTTTTCTATAAACAACTATTTTATATTTTTCATAATATAAAACTAATATTTTTAATAATTAGAAAATATTATGTAGTCATTTAAAATTTAAAATAAAAAAAGGTTGTAACGGGCTGCTGGCCGGGGCCGACCTAAGCCCCACCTGTCGTGCCTATTCAGGTCAAGCCAATAGGCCCTAGTTCTATTCAAGTCACCATTTTCTTAGTCCGACCCTCAAAAAATAAGGGCCAAAGTAGGTCGGCCCATCGAACTGAGCCCATTATTCCACCTCTAGGTGTGACCTCTATTCTTAGATAACACACCTCGACCCAGTGTTCCTTCGATATATTGATGATTATGAATCATAGCATCCTAATGGCAATCACAGGATGACTATAGAAAAAGGCTAACCACCCTCACAGGAAAAGAAATGTCTTGCCAAGTAATGGTAAGGTAGTTCCATTTACCTACAAGTTGTCAATATCTCCTAAAATCTCCAAAAGGCTCCCCCTATCCTAGTACAAGTTTGACGTCAGATCCATAGGAGTGTCTATAAGTTTATAGTCTATCATGCCCATTTCTTTCAAGATGTCTAAAGCATACTTCCTTAAGGAAAGAACCACACTAAACCGAAATGAGCTATCTCAATTCTCATAAAGTATTTGAGCTTCTGCAAATCTTTAATCCAGCATCAGAACGCTATTGCTTCGGGCCTCAGATACAATCCCGATCGCTGCCTCTAATGATGATATCGTCCACATACAAAACTAAATAAATACACCCTAAAGAGTTATGATGGTAAAAAACTAAATGACTTACTATAGTCACAAGCATACCAAACTCTTAAACCACTGAACCAAAATTATAGGCTTTTTAGAGTGGATGGCCTCAAGGTGAGGGGTGGTGAGATTTTTTTTGCTCAAGCTGTTTTTTGTTTTTGGGTCGTATACATCCTATATACCTTGTTGCCTATTTTTGTATCTATGTTTATCTATTAAAATAAAATAAAACCATCAACTAAAATATCGAATCCATACTCGAGGAGTATCGCTTTCAAACCATACAAGTACGGACTCCATATTAGCAAAATTTGATCTTTGGACATTCTCAAGATCTAAACAAAGCGCCGCCAAATGGAGTGAGAAACCATGAAAACTTGTTAGTTTATGATTGTTGAATCCCAACATTAGCAGTAAGAGATATCAAGGTTAAGAACTCGAGTAATGCAATCCAGGCAATATAAGCAGATAGATCCCAATCCTATTGTCTGGCATTTACAGTTGTCTAACATGTACAACAGCATAAACCACTTTATAGAAACGTAGCATATCATTTGTGTATAAGCTTTTCGCTTGATTCCACAATTTGTAGGACATTTCGTAGGCCCAAAGATGATGCAAAACTTTGGGATTGACTGATGTGTCCATCTTCTACTACTACACTCACAACACGGATATCGTAAATTTCTCAACAATATGATTGTCATTACCTTGACTCAGAAGTTAAAGTCCAACAAAAGTCGACCAAGATAAATAAATTTCATTCTCAACCAATTTTTTTAAAGGTAATAACGAGAGATCCAAATAAACGTAAGTAAAGATGGATGTTTTCACAACTATGTATAGTAATTGAAAGGTTAATGCATTGATGGATTAGAAAGAGCCCTAACAAGATTTCAAATCAAGGCTTAAGATGGGATACCAAAAAGTACTGTAAATGCTTGAGGATCCAAATGATGGAAAAAATTCTTGGGTAGAAGGTAGAACAACTCCCAAGGCACTTGTAAGGCTCCATAGGAAGGTTGCTAATAGAAGTAGAAAACCCAAGAAAATAGTGCACCGAACAAAAAAATGGCCAAAAGGCAAGGATTAAGGCTTCAAGGAGGACCCCCGAAGGAATAGGGATGCTTGTCAACAACAAGCGACCCTAAAAGTGGAAGTGTGTAGCTAGATAGTGGCCCACACACCCTCATGCACCGGCGCATGATAGACAATGTCGAATATAAGATCAATGCATGGCAACGCTTAGATGACTGGTTATTGGTGAGGTTCCCTCCGACATATAGATCAACCTTCTACACCTCGAACGCAGCGTTGCAAACTCGGTGGTGTCATGTAGAAAGCCTAAAAAAGGTTGTTAATGATGGGGGTGATCTAACACGACAAATCCACTTCCCTGGGAGAGCTCGTGATGAGAATGTGTAACTCAAGGACACATTTACCGGAGGAGTCACTGGAGTTCACCACACGACTAAACCCTATTTTAAAGAATAAAAAAATTAAAACTAGGTTTTTCTCTCTAGCTTTGATACCATGTGAAGAGAGAAACTAATTTTTTGTATTGAAGTTGTGAAAAAATATAACCCTTCCACACACACACACGCTTAGATGACTGGTTATTGGTGAGGTTCCCTCCGACATGTAGATCAACCTTCTGCACCTCAAGTTTTTCTCTGTAGCTTTGATACCATGTGAAGAGGGAAACTGATTTTTTGTATTGAAGTTGTGAAAAAGTATTACTCTTCCACACACACACACACACACATATATATATAAATATATAAAGAGGGAGAGAGAGAGATAGAAACACATTGGATAAATGAGGGCAAAAAACGAAAATTAAAAATATACAATATCTAACAAGTATATGCCAAAAGCAGGTAGCCATCTTCCATCACCATTTGCTACTCCATAAAATGTTGTTGAGGGTCCAATAACAAATTATGGAAAAGACAATCTTCAGACTCACAAATTAGCATGCAACTTGCCACTAAACTTCCCATATGATACAAAAAGGAAAGAAATAGTATGTTTAATGTTTACATACCGAAAGAACCATGGAGCACAAGAAACAACCAATGGCGACATCATGTCCAGATAAAATAGGACAGCGCATCAGATATTCACATCAATACGTAGCCGGGTCATGACAACATGACGAAAGTCGGAGCATGGAAATATCATCGACCAAAGTCTCAAAAGAAACAATGTTTTCGAAGAAGGCCAACTGCTCTTCTCTGCAAGCATTAAGCAAGTTGTAAAAGAATTAGAGAAAAACTTCAACAACACTAAAGCATGCAAGTATGAATGGAAAGAACCAACAACTTCTAGTATGCTAACCAGGGTTTTTAATTGCCTCACAGAATTGCATTCTAGTCTGTAATATCCGTTGACGAGCACATATTGCTGCAAAGTAGGATCTCCACATCTATTCCATTAATGGCTTGACCAGAAAATTCAATAGCTTAAAATTTAATGGCTTCTTAATTGCCAAGACAGCAAAATATTGCAATAAGACACCATAAAATACCTGGAAAAGAACAGATGTTTTAATTACTACAGCAATACTTGCAATGACATGAGTTTGTTAACAACATAGCCTGTAAATTCTAAAAACAATGGCCCAAATATAAAGCTCAGAACCATGTTTAACTTTAAGTAATGTGACTAGCCGAATCCAAAAAAAAGGCATCTAAGCTTTACAATCTCACCAGCAATTCCATCTATAGAAGTGTTTGTCTTCTTCCTAAACTCAGTACTGATTCAACTATACTAAAGCAACCAAGTTGACTAATTGATTGGTAAGAGTGTATGAGCACTAAAAATATTTTATCATGGTCCTAAAAGCTATCAACTGAAGCAAGAACAGATCTAACACACCTCAACTTCATTTAGTTAGTTTCCTGTTTTGTTTTAGAATGAAAATGTATTGTCACAAATACAATAGAACCAGAATCAAATTGTTAACATAAGTAGCCAAAATAGTCATACTTGCATCTTCTTCCGATTCTCTGCTGCAAGTGAGATTGCATTATTTATACGAATTCGATGAATTATCTCAACAATGTCAGAATCAGAACGATTCTCCAGCAACATGCACAATTCTTCCAAACTGGTAGGAGCTTTAATCACATAAGGAATGGAATCTTGTTGAGATGAAGGATGTTTAACATTTTTTTTTATTTTCTTGGCATCTAATGAATCAATATTATTTCTATTGATTTCTGTATTATCACTATCATTTGCCTTCTTATGGATTTTCAGAACCATCTCCTTTGCATCATCCTCTTCTCCTTGTTCACCTTCTTCATCTTCCTCACCTTCCGAATCTGTACTAATATTGTCATCATCACTCTGTTCCCAGTCCTTCAAGGAAGAAGTCATTTTGCACTTATCATTATCTGTTTCAAAACCTTCATCATCACTTTCTGATTTCTCAGAAGACCCCTCATCTTCACTTTCAAGATCATCTGTATCATTTCTGTCAAGAACCTCATAAACCCAGCCCCCCTTCTTAGACTCTGGTAGCACATCAGGAGAGAAAGAATCACCAAGATCATCCCCAGAAATAGATCTTAGCCTCTGTTCAGATGTTTCAACAGCATTTTCATGTGCATCACCTTCTTCATCACTCGAATCAATAGGAGCAAGCATTCTCTTCTGCCGCTCTTCCTGAAATTCCAACCATTATCAAATAATTAAGCATTAAAGGTTTAAAATTATAATGACTCAGGTTCATCTTCAATGTGCATATTTCTCTTACATACATACATCATACATGAACACACACACACAAGCTAGCATAACGAATTTCAAGTTGATAAGGTGTTGACTACAATTCTATCCACTTTCCCCTTAAATGTAAATTTAGTGCCAGTCTTTGTTCATAATAAATGTGATTCCAATGTAGCAAGAAGTAAATATGAGGGTTCTTGTCAAGATGATCCAGTCTATCCCAGCAATAAAAACAGAGCAAGCAAGAAAAGCAGAGCAAGACAGTATTATGAAGCTACCCTTTTCTTGTAGATTCTGTGAGAAATGTGGTAGGTACATCCACAAATACAATAATCTCATCATCCTAGAAATTCATATAATCTACTCCCATCATCCTAAAATTTTTTTTACAATCTGTTTTTTTTTTTTTTTTTTGTCAACATACCTCCAGTCACTCTCTCATCTGGGCACCCTCTGTGTCCATCCACAAACACACAATCTCATCATCCTAAAAATCATATAATCTACTCCCATCATCCTAAAATTTCATACAATCTTTTTTTTTTGTCAACATACCTCCAGTCGCTCTAGTCGCTCTCTCTCATCTTGGGCAATCTCTTCAGGCGATTTTGTCCTGTCTGATGGGTGAGCACGCATATCCAATGTCATCTCACCTATAAGTTTGTCGTAGGAATCAGGTTGTTCCTGTGGTAGATAACATGAAAATTTATCAGTGAAACCAGGTTGTCAAAGCTAATCACCACAAGAATTTCTATTTAGTTTTCAAAGTTATGTAATTCATACATATACAATTAGTTACAGCCAAAGAAAATAGACATTCGAATCATCAAGTAGATAAATAGCCTCCAATCAATAATAATAAATTTCCCGACAAAGCACAGGAATAGAAACCCCTTTTCAGAGAGAAAATATTCTATTATGGCAAACAAAACAAAATAGAGAAGATAGCAGCCAGCCCAGATGGATATTAAAAGAACTCCAAAACTTTAAATTTCAGAATATAGAAGACTGAAGTGCAGCCAGTTTAGAAGCATCAGAAAGGAAAGCAGTCCCAGGACCAAGAACATAATGATACCTGCTTAAAAGATTTTATGTGCTGCATAGCAGACGCATCATCTTTCTTCAGATGTTCACTTGGAATGCTCTTGTTTACAAGAGCCTTTAAAGAATTCAGTTTGTCTGGTCTAGTCAAAGATAATAATGCCTCAGACTGAACTAAGGATGTAAAGTTCTTATCCAATTCTTCCACCATATGTTCATTTTCTTCCTTATCTTTCGCTTTTTGGGCCTGGTAAGAAATGAAAAGGAGGAAAAAAATAATGACAATATAAAATTGCAAGCCAATAACTCAAGGCACCAGTTTGAAGTAGTTTCAATGGTATAAAAACGGATCAGAACCTTGTAATACTTGCTCTTTGAAATAATCTCCTCCATCACTTCTTTCTTGCTTTTGTGTTTCTGCATTTTAAAAAATTATTAAGACAATCTGTACTTTAAACCAAGTACAAGAACAATGTCGATCAATGTATGTGTATGTGTTGCACAGGTATGAAAGAGAAAAACAAACAAGAGATGAGAAAACTCAAGAAATCACAGGGTTCAAAGACTTTAAAAGTGAGTTCACATACAAAATAACTGCAATCAATGTCCTTACACCTGAAAATAGATGTCTGCATGTGTGTATATGGGTGATTCAGATAATGCCCCATTCCTAAAGAAGTTTAATCTCTTGTAGCCACAGCTCTTGGGCCTTGGGCTACTCAAAAGAGAAATCAACCACAATGAAATGAACATGAAACAAAATACAGGGAAGACAACACAAGCCAATCATAGAACTTATTGCCTGCAAAGAATGGAGAAAAAAAAATCCTTCTTTTATCCAACTGTAGCAAAGCAGCGGTTTTGAACTATACTACATGTACAGATTAAACCAAAAAACTAGCAATGGAATGAGTTCAGATGAATGAGACTGAGTTGAATAAGGCTATAATAGCACAACACATTATTAACACCAGAATTAGCATAAACAAAAAAGTAATTTCCTAGGTTAAGACTATAGACATTAGCATCAAGCTGATATCAAATTAAAATACCATGAAAAATGAAACGAAGTTCAGTGCAAGCAACAAACTATTTGTTTAGTATGCCAATCAAAACTATAAAAAGTAGTGTGCATGTAAGTCTTAAATAAGACCTTTCTAACTTCAGCGGGGATACAAGCAAAAAAGGCCAAAGCTAGCTGTAACACATAAAAGGGAGACATTGGAATAACATTTCTATGGAGAAAGTATTGAATGGCATGTTCAACGGCAGAATTTTTTTACTCTACTTTTGCATTTAACTTTTGAATTATGAAATATGGCAAAATTTTGTGCCCTATTCTGCCATTTAAGTTTTGAATTCTTTAACTTTATTTAACCAATGGTACGGAACCCACATGAGACTGATGGCTGTCTTGATATAAAATGAGAAACACAAAATATCAGTCATGCAGGGATTTAGAGAAGCAAAAAACATAGTATTCTAAAGGAGAAACAAACTGGAAAAGATCTAACATGGTTGATGAATGATGTTGTTCATATGACAAAAAGGAAAAAGGAAAGAAATAGGAAAACAATAAGACGCTGTTTTAAAAAATTAAATTCACAGATACATATGCATATGCACATATATTACTGTGTCCACACACACACACACACACACACACACATATATATATGAAGGGTGATAAGTTGGGGATGTTTTGAAATTCAGAACAACCTTCCCTACTCTATGTTCTACCAGCTAAGCACTCATGACTAAAACAGAAGTCAGCAAATAATTCATGCTTCTTAGTCATATAGGAGTTATAGAAAAGGACAGTTTTCATGTCTAGGATAATACACCGAAAAGCGAGAGAAAGGAATTGGCCTCACACTTTCCTCTCCCTCCATCAGACCCCATTGTGACTGATTCTGCATATCATGTGCCTTAACCTCTTTCAACAATGTTGGCTTTTCTGTAGATAAATGGAAAACCACTGTAAGTCTGTAATGTTTATAAACTAAAGGACCCAAGAAAAACAAGAACCGAACAATAAGCTGCGTTAGCAACTATGACAAAACCAAACAGAGGAACTGCAAATATAACAAGTTATAGCTTCACTAATTGACAGCTGTTTATTAGTTGGGCAGATAATAGGAAATTATAGATGAGAACACCTTAACAGTGAAGATTCTGTAAAACAACCTTTGCGAAATCACCCAGATGAACAAACTAATATGTAAAACCTGATGAAACATTAGTTTTTTTTTACAGGTCTGATGAAACATCAGTTTAATCACATGAAGGAGGAAAATACAGCAGATTCTATAGAATCCATAGGAACAAACGCAGGCAAGAAAGTGAAACATCCATATTTGGGCTCATAAGCTAACCTAAAGCCCCAGAAAAGAAGAGCATCCTTGACTTCATGACTGACTTGGAGGGAAGCCCAGCCTAAAGCCTAGTGTCACCCATATAACCAGGGCCTAAGACCCATTGACCCATCCTCAAGCAGACCAAAACCTGGCAGCCAGATGACACTTGTGAAATCATCCTAACCTCCCCACTCCAAGCTTCATTCATCTTTTTGAAACTCCGCTATTCAATTTCTAAAGTTACTAATTGACTAATTATAAAAGTATTGACCAGTATTATCAAAAGCAGAAGGCAATAGCTCATTATGATTAAGGCGGAACACTCCCTTTACCAATGATTTTACTTTACATCCCACAATCTCGCAGATCACTTAGCCATGTTCTTCTTCAACTCCAAGAGGCTCGGACGCTGACAATGCACTCTAACTATACTAAGGCGCTTAAAAAATATAATTATATTTACCTATTGGAAACCCTAACTAATAGAGGTTACGCCCTTCAAAAGTCAACACTAATAAATTTTTTCATCCTCATGATGTCTTCAAAAAATCAACAGTAATAATTGTTCGAAGTGTTAAATGTTTTTTATCGATAAAAAGCAGTATATTGATCTAAAAAGAACCAAAAGGTTCCAAGGAGTATACTGAGAGTATATGAGAAAGAACCAAATGGAAACAAAAAAACAACTGCAAAAAAACCTACCAACCCCAACAAAAACCGGCAACCCTACCTACACCCCAACCAAGTCAAAAAGTCCACTAATGAATTTGTGTTATCAACACTATACAAATTCGCTTCCACCTAATAAATCAAGCCAAGAAGTTAGATTTTGTTCTTTGAGCTGAAGTGACCCCATTTTCAAACAACACTCTATTTCTTTCTCGCCATAAAGCCCAAAATAAACATAAAGGAGCTGCCATCCAAATTTTTTTGCGTTTTTTACCCACAGACGCTCTTTGCCAAGCTAGGAGGGTGTGAAGGACCAAACGTGGGAAAACCCAACTCGTCCCCACTATCATCAAAAAAAGGTCCTACAGCATCCTAGCTTTTTTGCAATGAATTAGCATGTGCACTATTGTCTCTTCATCCTCTAAAAAGAAAAAACTGCTGGAAGAAGAGGTCTCTCCACTCTGCGCTCAACTGATCCAACATGGTTCTTTACACCAAGAAGCTTCCCATTTAAAAGCTATTTTTTGGGAGGCACAATTGAATCTACAAACTAAGCGATAAAGAAAATTTATGCTAGGCAAGATGTCTAGCCTCTAGTACATGATCTTCACAAAGAAATTTCCGTCCTTGGAACCATTCAGAGAAAGCATATCCTCACCCAAGGGGCTGATTTTTTGTCTATGGGGAGATAAGAGGAATCTTTCCACCTCCTCCATCTCTCAATCCTTAAGAGACCTTAGAAAGGTTGGTCTGTGGACCCGCGTTTTTCACGAGTGTCCCCACTCAATGGCATGACTCGCCTTTTATTGTTAAAAAACCATTTTCAAAATGGTTTGGAGTTGACGCTTATTTTGTTTATTTTTTAAGGGAAAACAAAATAAGAAATAAAACCCTAGAGTGGCTCCTTATTTAGGAAAAGGCATGTCTGAGAAAAACCAAGTCCAAATCCGAAGGTCAGGTTACCTATCGGGAATGTACAATAATAAGCCGTAGCACCCCTTTAAGCCCGTATAAAAACGGTCTCTACCAAACAAGTTTAGGGAACTATGCCAATTAATTAATTAATTATGAATACCGAGAAAAAGAATCACATGACTAGATACATAAAAAAATTAAAATTAAAATTAAAATTAAAAAATAAAAATAAAAAATGGCAAAACTAAATTACAAATATATATACAAGATAAATGGCAAGTGCATCATGTAATTAGACCCCTATTGCTTTGTGAGGGGCTCCCAATGGAAGACCTAGATACAAAGTGGGGAAGGATCCAACCCCACAGCCGAGCTCCAAGGCTAACCCTTCCACATCGACAACTAACCCTACTGGAATGATATCACTCTTGTTTAGATTAATTCTCAGCCCCAACATCGCTTCAACCACATCAAAGTCCAACTTGTAAACTTTAGCTGATCTTTGTTGGTTTCGCAAAATAAAAGAGTGTCATCAACGTATAGAAGATGGAAGATGACCACCTCCTCACCTCCCCTAACTACAACCCTACTGCCAAAGAGAAAATTTCCATCTACCGCTCACTTCAACAAGCTACTAAGCGCTTCCATGCCAATCACAAAACAATAGGGGGGGAGGGGATCTCCCTATCTCAACCCCCTCAAACTCTAGAAGAAACCAACAGGAGAGCCATTAATGAGGACCGAGAAAGAGGCTGTGGAAACACACCACTTTATCCAATTCATCCAACATCTTCTAGAGTCCATTCTATCCATAACTTGGAAAACAAACTCCCAACTGATATTGTCATAGGCTTTTTCAATATCCAATTTACAAACAAGGCCACTCTTGTTTCTTCTCAGGGTTAAGTCCACAACCTCATTAGTACTAGGATGCGCAAATCGACCTCGCCCCATAACCCCTATGATCCCGTCATACAACTTTGTTAGTATCTTCAGTATAACCCTCCCACTACGCTAATAGGTCTTAAATCCTAGAAATCCTCTACATTTTGTTTCTTAGGGATTAAAACCAGAAAAGTGGCATTTAAGCTTTTTGCAAATCTGCTTTGTTCATGAAATTCCTTAAAAAAGCCTAGGACCTCATCATTTACAAAGTCTCAACAGAAGGACCAGAAAGCAAGGGGAAGCCATCTGGACCAGGAGCCTTATCCCCATTAAGCCCTGAGATTGCTGATCAAATTTCTTCCTCCGTGAAAGCTTCCTCCAGTTTTGTAGTTTCCTTAGCCCCAATCACATTAAAAGAAAGCCCAGGAAGGGGAGGACGCCAACTGCTCAGTGCGGACAGCATGTTTTGGAAAGCATCCACCATGCCTACCTTTATCCCATCCTTTTTTTTAACCTTCTTCCATTGATACTTATGTTTTGGAGAAAATTCCTTCTCCTATGAGCATTAACCATCCTGTGGAAGAAGCATGTATTTCTCTCCTCTTCTTTTAGCCAATCTTTCTAGATTTCTATCTCCAGGAAATCTTCTCCATAATAGCCCATTTCTTAAAGTCTTCTATGGCCTTAGTTCTTTCCTCTATCTCCTCGAGACCGAACTCCCTTTCCTTCTCAAGATCATCCCAGAAAGACACCCTCTGTAAGGCCCCCTTCTTAATAGTCTCGACTCTACCAAACACCTCTTTGTTCCAGACCTTTAAAAGGCCTTTCAATGCCTTCAACTTGGCAACTAGGATGAAGCTAAAGGAACCATGAAACACTAGACTTTGCCACCACCCTTTCAGAATCCTTTAAAACCCTCATACTTTAACCACGTAAGTTCAAACCGGAAAGGAGAAGGGCTTGTCCTAACTTCATCATTGTCTAACGTAATGGAGAGTGATTTGAAATACACTCTTTAACCGCCTTCCCAATCTAACGAAACTAGAAATCAATCCAACCAGATAATGGTTAGCAATCATGGTTTAGCATCCCCATAATGGTATGCATGTATTTAAATCTAAAATCTAAATCTTTTCTTCATAGGAGACCAGAATTTTTTCAATACCAGAAATGAATTAGACCAATGCAGCACAATCTACATAAGGAAATCCAATATCATGCACAAAAGTAGGAAGTTCAAGCATACTCTCAGTTCCAGCTCCTTCCGCACCATCATCGTCATCAGCCAATATTTCATCTTCAAAATCATCCCTTTCTGAAAATGAAGAAACTCCTTCAATTTCAAATTCATCTTCTTCTCCATCAGACAAATTATATTTGCTTTTCTTCTTCAGTTTCAACTACAAAAAAAAAAAAGGGAAACAAACATAAGATGTATATTATGAGATATAAATCAACTAAATTGTGTCAAAATTTCACACCCCTGTTGATTGCTGAAAAATGCAGGAAAAGGAAACAATTCAAAACTTTGAATCTTTACAATTAATTGGTACGTGAAAAATCAAACATCTCCACTCGACCATTTGATTTTTTTTGTTTTACTTTCCTACTATTATGTCAGCATCCATTGAGATGAGTTAAGATTGAGCAAAAATTAAAAAGAAAACAACAAATCAACTGCCAACAAAATTGAAGCAAACAATTTCCTAAGCAACTAAAGAAATCAAGCATGTTCAACAAACATTAGCACAAATTTGAAAAGGATAAAGTTAATTATTAAACAATTTTGCAATCCCCAAACCAAAAAAGGCCATTGTTTTTATAGGTTCATATCATCAAAAACCATAACACACTTTCCTCTTTCTTGTACTTTTCCTCAATTCCTCATCAACCAAACTAAATCAAATCTTTCAAAGAGAAGAACAACAAACTGACAAAAAGCACATAAAATTACCTGACGCTCACGCTGTGACCGCAAAATTGCCTTATCGAACTCCCCAAGTTCATCATTTTGCTCCCCAATTCTCTTATCAAGAAAAACCGAAGACTTGGCGCTTTGTTCATACTCCTTCAACAGTGTGGCGTTCCTCTGCCATAAGAAGCAATTAAGGGGGAGAGATTGAACAAAAGAAATCATCTATGAAATCAAAAACATCAACATAAGTTGAGGAAGAGTAAAATATTGTGCCTTTTGGATGGCGCGAGATCGAGCCAAGCCAATACGCTTTTGTTCGCCTTTACGCTTCTTTTGCCAAGAATGCTTCAACTTGGTTCGAGACCGTTCGGCTTTGAAGGTTCGATTGAGGAGCTTTGAGCTTCATAGTTATAGAGTTTGGAGTCGAATTCTTCTTCTTTTTTTTGTTCTTTTTAGCATTTGTAGAGCTAAGATTGGATTTGTTCTTTGCCATTTGAATCTGAGCACGAAGGTAGACAAAATCTCAAAGGTTTTTGTGTTCAGAGGATTTTACAGGGTTTCTCTGCAAATAAATAAATAAATAAATAATGCTTCTTACATAACAAGAACATTTATGCCATATTTACTAAATACTAGGTAATTTGCACAAATCTCTAAATAGCTAATAAATACAAGATTGTACCTTCTTATTTACTTTAAAGAAATTTTAAACGTATCCTACAAAATTCTCTCCACATCCACCAATTTTTTTTCAAACAAAATATACATATTAAACACCCTCCTCTTCAAATTCCTCTCCTAATTGTTTCTTTAAAGCATTGGATTAAAAAAATCAATCAAGTGCACATTGGTTAATACACACCATTGGTCATCACCCATAGCGTAGTTTACTTGCTGGTTTTACCAATTTTTATTTGGTGTTATAAAAATGACAATGAAAAAGATTTGAGGATAAAAATAAAATGAAAAAGAAGAGAAAGGAAAAAGGAGAATCTTGATCATGTTAGTCATGTTGTTCCATACTTCCCTTCTAAAACCATTTCCATCATTTATCTTGGTGATGCTCCATATTATTTCACAATTGAGAGGAACATGCACTTCATCATTGAAAGGAAAAATAATAGAAGTATACAACCAACCCAATTGAGAACTAGGTAAAATTTAGTGTAATCAAATCAATATTATGAATTGATTTGATGACATTAGTCTCTAAAAAATAAAACGAGGTTTGATGACGGGGGCCCAAGCCCTAGTGCGGAGGGCTTACCTTCCATGGACCCTTTGGAAGATCCTGTTTGGATTTGTGTTTGGGGCCCCTACTGGAAGCCCACAAAGATAGGACTAGCCTATTGGGGACTTCTAGCTTTGAAAGTTTGTGGGAAGATGGGTTGTGGGATGTGTCTTCCGACAACCCACTAATGGGAAATTCTCACCAAGGTCCCGGAGAAGAAGGATATTCGACAATAATCTTTCGCCCTAGTGGGAATCGGAATTTAGTGGTTCCCGAGGAGTGAAGCCTCGGCTCACCAAAGTCATACGAATGTGTCATATGAAACTATCCCCTCAGAAACTATCCTTCTCCCTCTTTCTCCATTTTGGCCTCAACACTACTGTGGATTCCATGGGCATGAGGCCACGGTGAAATGGAACAATTATATGGTTTCAGATGATGGAAGAGAATGGGAGAGGTGACAGTCAGTGCTCTTATAGAGTTGATCAAGAAACAATGGGTTTTAGGCTTCAAAGCAAGGAGATCCCCTACGTACTTCCAGAGTGTCTAGAATACAAAAATTGGGAAGATGGTTGCTTGATCAAATTCAGTGAATTTCTAGGAATTCCAACAGTGGGTTTTGAAAAGGAGATTTTAGAGCTTATGCAAAAAATGGTGTCTCAACAGCCAAAAGATAAAAGGAAGGGGAACCCTACAGAGTCTAGACGTGAGAGGGAGTTAAGGAAATTGGAATGCACCATCAACTACAACGGGAAGGGCCAAAATAGAGAAGGAAGAGACTGGGGGAATTTTTTGTTAAAGTTAATATGAAGCTAAAGCTTTTATCGTGGAATGTTAGAGGAGCAAATAATCCGAACTAGAGGAATGTCATTAGAAATTTTATTAGGTCTCAAAGGGTGGATTTGATCTTCTTGCAAGAGGGAGCTGCGGGCGGTATCTTTGTGTTTTGGGATAAAAGAAAATTGGACTTGGTGGAGGTTGAAACAGGCCTTTTTTCTGTTACTTGCATGTTTAAAAATGTAGAGGATGGTTTTTAGCGGGCAGTCATAGGTGTCTATGGCCCGATTGAGAGGAGCAAAAGGGAAATGTTTTGGGAAGAGCTAGGGTCATTGAAAGGCTGGTGGGAGGGGCCCTGGTGCATAGGTGGAGACTTCAATATGGTCCTATCCCCTACTGAAAGGAACATGGTGAGTAGGCTCTCCCATCCTATGAGGCATTTTGCAGAAGTTCTTAATGAGTTAGGGCTTAGAGACATCCCTCTTCAGGGGGGCCCTTTCACCTGGAGGGGAGGCCACAACAACCATTCTATGTCCCGTCTTGATAGATTCTTGTAACGGCTGATTGGGAAAGTCAATTTAATAATGTGGTTTAAAGTACTCTCCCGAGACCAGTGTCTGATCATTGCCCCGTTATGTTAGACATTGAAGGGATTAAATCTAGGCCATGCCTTTCCGCTTTGAAAACATGTAGCTGAAGTTTGAAGGCTTCAAGGACCACCTCCTTAGAGTTTGGTGGCAAAGCCTTCACTTTTCTGGGTCCTTCAACTTTATTTTGGCTTCCAAATTAAAAGCCCTAAAAGGAATTTTGAGGGTTTGGAACAAAGAGGTTGGTAGAGCTGATAAAAAGGAGGGCTTGGGCAGGATTCTTTTTGGGATGACTTAAAGGAAAGAAGTTATCTTTGAAGAAGCCGAGAGGGAGAAGGCCAGAGACGATTATAAGAAGTGGGTTGAATGGAAGAGGTCTTCGAGACGTAAATCCAAATAAACTGGGTCAAATAAGGGACAGTAAACACGTGGTTTTTTTCTACGGCATCGGCCAATTCTCATAAGAGGAGGAAATCTATTAGGAGCATCAATATTAATGGCAGAAGGCTTGTCAATGAGCCTGAAATTAAAGAAGGTCTGGTAGGTGCCTTCCAAAGTCTTCTCTCAGCCTCGAACAATTGGTGCTCGCCTTTCCCTAATCTCCCATTCAATTTGATTGGAGAAGACTGCCGCTGCTTGAAAAATGTTCATGCAGGAGGAAATCCCCAGCAAATGTGCTCGTGACTTAACGAAGATAAAGCTCCAGGTCCAGATGGTTTCCCACTGGCCTTATGGTCTTTCAGTTAGGATATGGTGAAGGATGAGGTTATGGACTTCTCTAGGGAATTCTTTGAGCATAACCAGCTTGTTAAAAGCCTAAATGCTACATTCTTAGTTTTGCCCCAAGGGAAATACAACAGATCTAAAGGATCTAAGACCCATCAGTCTAGTGGGAGGCCTTTACAAAATCTAAACAAAAGTGTTGGCAAACAGAATCAAAAAGGTTATGGGGTTGATTATCTCCCAGTCTCAAAATGCGTTCGAAGAAGGGAGACAGATTCTTGACGCGGTGTTAATAGCTAATGAGGTAGTGGACTCCATTCTAAGAAGGAAAGAGAAGGGGATTTTTTGTAAACTGGACATTGAAAAGGCTACGATCACATCAGGTGGGATTTTCCATTGCAGATTTTGGAAAGAATGGGGTTTGGCTCAAAATGGATTAGTTGGATTAATTGGTGCATCTCCACAACTTCTTTTTCTAATTTGTTTAATGGTTCTCCTACGGGTTCTTCCGGAGTTCCAGAGACCTGAGACAGGGGGAACCTCTCTCTCCCTATCTTTTTGTGATCAATATGGAGTTCGAGTTGTTTACAAAGCCGTGGTGGAAGGCACTTCATTTCAGTTACAGTTCGGGGGTAGAGATGGAGGAGCTATTCATTTCTCATCTTTTATATGCTGATGACACTGGCCATTTTCGGGAAGCCAACTCTAAGTAGTTGATGTAATTGGGATGGATCTTGATGTGTTTGAAGCCTTCTCAGGTTTGAAAATTAACCTGAGCAATAGTGAAATTATCCCAATGGGTAGGGTGGACAATGTGGGAGTCAAGTAGCATGTAAGCTCTCGGGTCAGGGTGTTGGCTCCTCCCCACTATGTACTTGAGCCTCTCCTCAAGCTCACAGGTGACGGGGTTTGGGGATTCCATTGAAGAAAGATTTAGAAAAAGATTGGCATCTTGGAAAAGACAATATATCCTCAAAGGGTGGGAGGCTCACGCTCATTCGGAGCACACTGTCTAGCCTTCCTATTTACTTTCTCTCTTTGTTTAGAATGCCAAAGCTTGTGTGTTCTAGACTGGAGAAGATTCAGAGAGACTTTCTCTGAGGTAGTGGCAATCTAGAGTGGAAACCACACTTTGTCAATTGGAAAACAGTGTGCTTAGAGAAAAATAGAGGGGTTTTAAGGGTGAGAAGCCTCTCCAAGATGAATCAAGCCTTGCTTTGTAAGTGGTGTTGGCGGTTTGCTAATGAAAGGGACTACTTTTGAGACAGATCAACACCAAATTTGGGAGAAGGATGTGGGGCTGGACACCAAATGACATTAGAGGAGGCTATGGCACTTGTTTATGGAAAGACATCGTAAGAATGGTCACCTTCTTTCTCAAAACACTATTTCCTCTCTTAACGGAAGGAGACCGAAGTTTTTGAAGGACTTGGTACCGTGAGACTGCGGTTGCAATGCCTTTCCCTACTTTGTTCAATTTGAGAAGAAACAAAAAGACGCCAGGCAGAAGAATGTTAGCATTCCTCAAAAGAGAAGGGTTAGTCCCCAATCGTCAGAAGACCTTTAATGATCGAGGTGGAAGAGGTCAGCAAGCTCCTACATTTTCTTCACAACAAGAAAACTAGCCCTTCAAGAGAATCAACTCGTTATCAAGGAGACTATGACCGATGGTTTCTCAAGAAGACCTCATGTACCAGGTTGATGTATTCTTCCACGCTTTCCTGACCATCCGAACCCAAATGTCCCCCTGCCGGGCTTTTGTTTCATGGTTAGCCCCAAGGCACTTTTGCACCCAGCAGAGGATCCCAAAGAAATGTGCTTTTTTTACGTGAAGATGATGAGGAAACAATAGACCATTTGCTTATCCATTGTTCGAGAGCTAAGATGCTATGGGATCTTCTTTTGACCATAGCTGATTCTAACTAGGTACTTCTCTTACGCACGCCACTTCCTTGCTTGGCAAGTTGAATGTCAACGTAAAACGAAGAGAGTTTGGATGATGCCCTCTTTGTTTATTCCGACGCTTATGAAGGAAAGGAATAGGCTACTTTAAAAATGAGGTCCCCTCCCGTCTCGCGTGGATGAAATCTACTCAAGCAGACTCATGGCCGCGCCAAGTCAGATAAGCAGCTGATAACTTGGGATTCTTTGTGGATTTTCGACTTGCTGCATAGGTGAGTGAGGGTTTTTTTTTTTTTTTTCGGGTCTCCTTTTGTATTCTTTCAGGTAATTTTAGAGCCTCGCACTGCTTTTCATCTATATATTGCTTTTTACTGATCATAAAAAAAAATTATGAATTTCCTTTTATTTAATTGACCTAACCATAGATTTAATTAAAGAAGTACTAAAATTTTTAGTGATATACTTGTACTTTTCAAGCCATACTAGTGTACAATAAGTTGCAATCTCATATTTGCTTTGAGAGAAATATTAGAACTATTAGCGAAACTTTCTCTATGTTCTCATATTATTCTACTAATAGTATATATAAAAGTACAATGAGTTTGTAGACTCTTTGCTCCCTAGCAACCCCTAGTAAAGATTATTTGATTAAAAGGATAAATAAAATTTCAATTTATTATTTAATTGTAAATCATAACAAATTCAAGACAAATCATTTTTTAATACCATCATTAAAGATAGTGTTTTCTAATTGATAATTACATAAAACTTCTAGCTTTACCCTTAGTCCAAAATAAATCCCAGAATTCAAAATATTAAACAATAGTAATAAAAGTTAAAAACATTGAAAGACAAATCATACCGCACAAGAAAATATAGCAAAATGTTAAAACAACACTTCCAAATAATTTTTATAAAAGAAAACATTCCTAATAGCAAAGGCCCTGGATCAAACGAAATTTTAATTGAGCTGTTATCAAATCTGAAAACTGCTCCACTGCTCCATAGCTTAATGCTTTGGAAGCTGATAGTGTGGAGGTGTCATTCTCGAAGGAAGAAGTCTTCATTGCGCTGAATTACCTGAATGATGACAAAGCTCCAAGGCCCTTTTTGGCAATATAACCGGGGTACACTTAAGGATGATGTATTGAAGATGTTTAAGGACTTCTTTGAAACAGGAAAGTTTGTGCAAAGTTTAACTACTACTTTTATTGTGCTTGTTCTAAAAAAGAGTGGGGCAGAGGATCTAAAGGACTTCAGACCTATCAGCCAGGTGAATAGCCTGTATAAGTTAATTTCAAAAGTCTTAGCAAACATACTTAAAAAGGTGATGAAAGCATTGTCATATTATTCAAAATAACAAGTCGATGGCCTGGTACCCCAAGCCGTTGAGAGGGGTAAAGCTTGGTTCGCCGTCTAGGCCAAATCATTTGAGATTGCAATAGAAAAGAAGGGTAAGAAATTGAAAGGATGCATCTGGGAGAGATGCAAGGGAGTTAAGTCGTGGATCAAGTTCAGAGATAGTAGTCTTCGGCATCTACTTCTGGGTTTGAAAGACTTCAAAAATATTGCTCACAACCAAGGCTAGTTCACAAAATGGGAGGAGGCTGGAAGAAGTTACAAGCTAGAGAGGTGTTCTAACAACGCGGGATCTTTTATCCGATGCACAGTTCAGGATTTGGGAGCAAATTGGTTCTGCTTGTGCTTTCCGAAAGGAAAAGGTTTTATGAAGGGTTGGAAGTCACAGCCGATAAACCTTAATGTCGGGAGGGCATCAAGGAATCGTGGAAAATATCACGTAAAAAGGCACCACCGACCAGATCAAAAGAAAAGCTCCCAAACAAAATCCTTTGCGAGCAATGCAGAGGGACAGCTGACCAAGCTCCTTCAGTGTAGTCATGGCGCGGGGAAGAAGAAATCGCAAATAGGCTAAGGAAACTATCTTGTTGCTTGGTGGGTTAGGAGGAGGAACCTCGCCGATGCCGGATTTAAAGACCATTAAGAGACAAGCATGGTCCGCTTGGGAAGTTATTGGTAGCTTGAATGTTGTGGAAATGGGAAAAGGGCTGGTCAGGAATTTGAAAATGCAAAAGAAGCTCGAAAGATCCTCGGTCGCAAACTTAAGATTAGAAGGGCTTTTCATCCTTTCTTAAGAAATGACTAAAGAAGACTCCGATGTATCACAAAGAAAATTTGGCTGGTGGCTTAGTCAGACTATGAAAGGTCATCACACCTATAGAGTTGTCCCATCCTAAGAAGAATCAGTGATCGTTGCGGTGGTTTCCTAACCATGGATGAAGACACGGCGTTCTTGTCCGATGTCCGATGGGCTAGAATCCAGGTGAAATGGAATGGGAAAACTTTGCCTCAAGTTGTGGAAGTGTTGGAAGGACAAAGTAGATACGAAATCCATCTTTGGTGGGAAATCTAGTCGTTCGTTAGATCTCGCAAGGCCCATGATGTTTAAACTTAAACGAGGTTCGAAGAAGAGTAGTGCACGCCGTAGGAGAGAGCTGAGCTTGCAAGCAGCCGAGAAGACCGATGGACAGAGGAGTCCCATTAGGTAGAGAAAAACAAATCATTTGCTTAGCCCAGAAGCAATCTAGTGAGGAAGTCCTGAGGTCGGATCCGTTTTGTGGGGCGGGCCAAGTTTCGAGCATTATCCATAGGAAAGCAGGGCTAGGTCAATTACTGGGCCTACATAGTCCAGCCCAAACATCTTGGCCCAGGGCAAATATGCCTGGAACAAACTCAAGTGAGCCCATTAAGAGGGTCTCTAGAGCAGTTATTGGGTTGTCCTAGTTCCCGCTTTTGGATCAGCATATATAATCCCCTAAAGTCATAATCCCTGACTTATTTCTTAGGGATTCTCAAGGAGCTTGCAAGGAGGGAAGCAGGGCGAAAGAGATGGAAGAAGGAGAGATCAGAGATACCTCAGCGATGAACACAGGTATGTAGAAGTCCCTATTGTGTAGTCCCCTCTCCTTTTTTCTCTGCTTTTGGCCAACCCCTGATTTCAGGGGGCTCTTCAAGCCAGGAGGGGTTCTCTTGATACTATCGACTTGGAACCACTAAGGGTGGTGGCAGCCGATGGGAGAGAATGGGCGCTGGAAAATTCTAGAGCGATGGTCGAGGCAGTGGAGGGTCTTGAGGAAGATAGGCAACGAACAGAGGAGGTCCAATCCACGTCTTCGAAGGGCTCGGTGTATGAGAACTGGGAAGATAGCTGTGTGGTCAAATTTAGTGAATTTTTGGGTTTTTTTACGGTGGGCTTCGAGAAGGAGATCCTAGGATTGATGAGAAAAATAGTGACAAGGTAGCAAAAGGACAAGAAGAAGGGGGTTGCGACAGCTACCAGATGTGAGTGGGAACTAAAGAAGTTGGCAAGTTCCATTAATTATAATGGGAGGGATAAATTTAAAGAAGGAGGCAGAGATAGGGGTAATCTATTACTAAAGTTAAAATGAAGGTAAAAATACTTTCTTGGAATGTTAGAGGTGTGAATGGCCCTAAAAAAAGGAAGGTCATCGGGAATTTTATTAGGACTCAAAGGGTTGACTTGGTTTGTCTTCAAGAAAACAAGATCTAAGGGATGAATAAAGCTTTGGTTCATAGTATTGGTGCAGGTAGGTTCTTGGACTGAAAAGCTCTAGATGCGGAAGGGACTGCAGGGGGCATCCTCTTGTTCTAGGATAAAAGAAGACTATCTCTGGTGGAGTCAAAGTGTGGTAGCTTTTCTTTGTCTTGCTTGTTCAAAATGGTGGAGGATGATTTTCAGTGGATGTTCATCGAAGTGTACAGTCCAGTAGAGAAGAGTTTTAAAGAATTCTTTTGGGAAGAGCTAGGCTCAATCCAAGGAATTTGGAATGGTCCCTGGTGCTTAGGTGGGGATTTCAACGAGATCCTTTCTCCTATTGAGAGATCCAATAGTGGCAGGATCTCCCCAACTATGAGAAGGTTTTCAGAAGTTCTAAATGAGTTGGGTCTTCAAGATATGCCGCTTCAGAGGGGACCTTATACTTGGAGGGGAGGCCGAAACGGTAGAGCCATGTCCCGTTTGGATAGATTTTTTGGTTTCATGACAAGTAAGTCAAGAAGGCTATTCGAGATGCTGTTTAGCCTGTTATTTAACTATCTCCCATCCTCGCTGGATGCTGATGGATTAGGACAAGCCCCTCCCTTTCTTCGCTCGGAACTAATGTGGTTAGAAGCACGAGGATAAAGAAATCCCGAAGGATGGTGGCAAAATCTGGTTTTTCATGGCTCCAAATTTCTTTATTTTACAAGCAAATTCAAAGACTTGCAAAGGCATCCAAAAGTCCGGAATAGAGAGGTTTCGTAGAGTTGAGGACTAATAAGTCGAGGCTTTAAGGAGAGTGTCCTACTGGGATGACCTTGAGAAGGAAAGGGATTTGGGCCTAGAGGAGCATGAGGGAAGGACCAAGGCCACAGACGATTTTAAGAGTTGGGCTCTCATGGAGGAGATTTCCTGGAGACAGAAATCCAAAGAAATCTGGCTGAAAGAAGGGGACAAAAACACAAGGTTCTTTCATAGAATGGAAAATGCCCACAAGAGAAGAAATCTTCTTCAAAATCTAAGCATTAATGGAAGAAGGTTAGATAAGGAGGATGAGATAAAGGAAGGTCCTATGGAAGTGCTTTCAAAATTCGCTTCTCACCCGTACTATCGGGCGCCCCCCTCGCTTTAATGTGGATGAAATTCGAGGAAGCTTCCGGGGCCTGGAGGAAGCTTTTCACCGAGAATAATTTGGGCAAGAATTTTGGGAGTTTAATGGAACAAGGCTCCTAGCCTTAATGGCTTTCCCATAGCTTTCTGGTCTTTCTGCTGGGATTTCATTAAGGATGAGGTGCTTGGTGTCTTCAAGAAGTTCCATGACCAGAGCAGATTCGTCAAAAGCTTAAATGCCACCTTCCTAGTCTTAATTCCCAAGAAACAGACTGTTAAAGACCTCAAAGACCTAAGACCTATCACTGAAGGAGGGCTGCATGCGATTCATTCGTGGCGTGTTAGCCAACATGATAAAGAGGGTCATGGGTAAGATCATTCTAGTCTTAATCTACTGGTGGGAAGGAAGACGCATCCTAGATGCGCGATCCTGCTGCTAATGAAGTCAGGAATTCAACTTTGAGAAGAAAAGAGAGGGTCTGCTTGCAAATTGATATGGAAAAAGCCTACGATAGCATCAACTGAGTTTGTATTCCGTGTTGCGGATAGTGGCGGCTTTAAAATCGGTGGGTGAGTTAGATAAAGTGGTGCGTCTCCACAACATCCTTTTCAGTCCTTTTCAATGGCTCTCCTGCTGGTTTATTCTAGAGTTCGAGAGGCTTGAGACAGGGAGATCCTATCTCCCCCAACCTATTCGTGATTGGCATGGAAGCGCTCAATTTGTTGATACAACATGCGGTTGAAGGAAATTTCTTTTCTGGTAGCAGGGTTGCAATCAGGGGAGGGGAGGGGGAGATCATTTCCCATTTATTTTACGTAGATGATACCTTTCTATTCTGCGAACCCAACAAAGATCAAATGAAATTTCTGAGCTGGACTCTAATGTGGTTTGAAACGATGTCGGGTCTAAGAATTAACTTAAACAAGAGTGAGAACATTCCGATAGGGCTAATTGACATTGTTGCCGAGTTAACCTTGGAGCTCAGCTGTGGGATTGGGTCCTTCCCTATCTCGTATTTAGGTCTCCCTCTAAGAGCTTCCCACAAGTCTGTCAGGGTTCGGGACCCGCCGAAGAAAGGTTTCTAAGAGGTCGGGCCTCATGGAAGATACAAGATATTACTATGGTGGAAGGATTACATTGATCCGCAAAGATTTTGTCTAGCTTCCAATTTATTACTTATCCCTCTTCGTATGCCTCAAAATATTTGCACTAGACTTGAGAGAATTCAAAGACAATTTCATGGTGGAGGCGCCTTGAGAACAGAGCCTCATCTCAATGGGTCATCAAGCAGGCCAGAGAAGAAAAAGGGGGTTTATGTCCGAGAAAATTCTCCAAAGCAACAAAGTTCTTTTTATGCAAATGGAGCCGGAGGCTGGTAAATGAGAGGAATGCCGAGAAAGGTAATAAGTAGCAAAATATGGAGATTCCTAGGTCACAATGACTTATGACATCGGGGTGGCTTGCAAGGCTGTGAAGGAAATTAAAAGAATGGCCTCTCTTCTCCAAAAAATGTAGCCTTTTCCTTAGGCAATGGAAGGAGGATTAGTTTTTGAAAGACATTCAAAAGTGGAGAGCGCTGAAAATTTTGTTCCCTATAGCTTCTCCCATGCAAAAGATGCTATGGTGGCTAATCTATGGAATCGGGTTAGATAGCGGGTCGGTTCCCAACCTTTCTAAAGGCCTTAATGACGTGAGATTTGAGTGAGGTCAAAGATTTCTATCCTCTATCCACAAGAAGAAAATCGCATCTGATCGCGGACAAACTTCCGTTGAAGGTTCCACCACGGCAATTCTCGCCAGACCATGTATAGTGGCTTAGACTACTCATTTGAAATTGATTTTCCTTTCTCGCATCGCTTGGAACTATGATCCTCCAAAAATTAGTTTTGTCAGAAGCTTCGGGGAAAAGTGATCACCTTGGATCAGCTAAAACATCGTGGAAGAGTCCTTGCGAACAGATGTTGCCTTTGTGAAGAGGATGAAGAAACAATAGACCATCAATTAATTCATTGCAAGATAGCCAGGATGCTTTGGGACCTTTTTGACATAGTCGACTGACGTCTTTCCGCAGTTCGTCATTCATACCATTTTAGCTTGGCAAGGAGTGTCTATGGGTAAAACGAAAAACTCCGATGGTCGCTTCCTTTATGCCTTTTCTCTGACTTTAAGGCGTGAAGTTAAATAAATATGAGTTATAATAGACTAACGCCAAAAATTAAATCTAATTTCTCGAAAGCAATTTGTGGAATCGACAAATTTGTATAGTTGTTGTTAGCACCTAATTCTCAGGATTTTTCGCTTGCTTCGTGAAGGTAGGTTTGTTTTGCTTTTTGTCGAGGTTGTTTTGCTTTTTGTCGGGGTTGGTAGGTTCTTCTTCGTTCCTTGTTCACTTCCTCGTACTTTGGAACCTCTCTTGGTTCTTTTGTTCTATATACTGTTTTTTTTCGATCAAAAAAAAAAAAAAGGTGAAGAGCCAGTTGATCAATAAAACTCAGAATGCTTTTATGGAGGGAAGGCAAATCCTGAATGTATCATTAATAGCAAAAGAGATCATAGACTTAATGATGAAGAAAATGGAGAAATGAACACTTTGTAAGCTAGATATTGAAAAAGCCTATGATCAGATAAATTGGAGTTTCCTCATCACGGAGCTTCACGAAAAGGGTTTTGGTAGAAAGTGGATATCCTGGTGATGAGTATACTTTATACTCATTTTCTCAATATGTTTTGCTTATATTTTTAGTAGTTTTATTATATAAATAAGTGATCTAATGCTCTAAATGTTCACCTGTGATTGGGGTCAACCATGAGCCAATATGGAGCAAAAACAAAGAGATAAAGCCCAAAAATCAGCAAGGCACATGCACATGCAAATGTGCCAGCCATCAGAGTTTTGATGTTTTCAATGCAAGATGATCACAAATTGCTACATTATTATTTATATGGGATGGATAGGAGACTTCGTGGTTTCCAAAGAGACTCTTATTCACTCAATTGGACTTTAAATGATCAAGCTACGACTCTCGTAGCTGGAAGGAAAGAAGAAACTGAGAACCCTAAAAGGACCGCTTGAGTACTTTATAACTCACGCCTTATCATCATTTCTAAAGTGTTATTTCGTCATATTTGATTCTACACTCTTAAGCTTTCCAATCCAGTCCAAGATCACCCAAATCGGTTCTGATGACAAAGTTATGACCTTACGGGTTAGTGCAAAAATAGAAAGGCACAACAACGCCGCGAACGCTAAAGCCGTAGAAACGCATCTCGACGTCACGACATCGCTAAAATGACACGCGACGTTTCGGGGGTTGGTTTCGATCGACAACCCATTTTGAGCCCAGAATCGAGTGTTTTAAAGCTCAAACCCTAAGGAGACAAGGGAGGGCGGCTAGGGCTCAAAGAAGGGGGACTTTGTTCACACTTTGAGACCAAAGAGGAGGTTTGAGGCTGCTTTTGAAGATTTGAGAGAAGATCATGAGATTTGTGGAAGAAAATCTGAGAATCACCATCATTTTGATCATTAGAGTTTCTTCTTTCTCTTTTCTTATGTTTTATCCTAAGTTTATGATGTATCAAACCTCTATCATCCTTTAAATTCGTAGATCTAGGGTTTTGGTTGTATTTTGGACATGGATCTTTTATCTAATGGTTGATTTTCCTATTTCTATTGTCTTTTTGTGATTGTATATCTATTAATTCATGTTTGGTTGCTATTTACATATTGATTTCTAGCAATCTCAATATGGAGAGTGGTTTCTCATGAGATCCGAGAAGTGAGTAAGAAATTAGACATAGATGAGTTAACCTAATTAATTGGATAATATAGAAATTAGCAATAATTAGGAGGCTTAGTGGTTCTTTGATCCAAATGCATCTTTAACACTTGGGGTTGAGCTAAAAAGCAAGAAGCCTAGTGTTAAATAGTAAGTTATTTGACCTTGAGAAAGGCTTATAATTAACCATAGATAAGAATCGCCTTAGATAGCATTTTCATGAGACAATAGAGTGAAATATTGATTCGTATATAATAGAAAATGTCCACTGCACCAAATACCCTAGAATTATATTATCTCGGGTATCCCCTAGTCAGACATCTCAATTGTTAGATAGAAATCTATTATTTTAAACATGCTCATTTTATTATCACAATTGTTAGTTTGGATTTTAGAGAAGTATTCTAATTTTGGTACTTAGCATCCCCATTTTCCCTATGGATAGATCTCTGTACATCTCATACAATCGTAATACTTCGACAGTTTATATTTGCAAGCAAAATAAAGCCATTACATATTTTATCGTATATTCTTAATACACATCACAAAATACGTCTATCACTGATTTAGAGAGTTACAGCTCGAGGCCTCCTATCATGCCACAAATTTGAGGGTAGGAATGGTGAAACCATACATATTACCCACTTATTGTTTGCAGATGATACTCTTGTATTCTGCAAAGATTCGAATGAGCAACTTACTTCTCTTTGGTCGGATTCTATGGTTCGAGGTTTACTTTCTGGATCATCACTTGGACAAGAGTGTCATATTGTCATGGAGACTGGGTGGAATAACAAAGGATCGCTGGCCCTTGAGCTAGGGTGCATAGTAGGGACTCTTCCAACAACTTATCAGGCCTCCCCCTAGGAAGTAGACAAGCCTCGAGAAGAGAGATTCCGCAGAAAACTTGCCATGTGGAAAAGGCAGTATATCTCAAAAGGGGGAAGGCTTACTCTTATAAGGAGCACAATGTCAAACCTGTCAATCTACCTAATGTCCTTTCTATGGCTTCAAAGGAGAGTGAGCTCAAGACTTGAGACAATCCAAAGGGATTTCCCATGGGGAAGCAGTCCTTCAAAAAGGAAGATCCACTTGTTAAATTGGAAGACTGTTTGTACGAGCAAAGTGAAGGGGGGCCTCGGCATTAGATGTCTTGCTCTCATGAATGAAGCACTATTAGGCAAGTGGGCTTGGAGATTTGCTGAGGAGGAAAATTCGGCCTAGAAATATGTAATAAGGTTAAAGTATGGGCCTGAGGACGGAGGTTGGTATACAAGGATCCCAAGGGAAAGTGCTTGTACAGGACTATGGAAAGGTATAAGCAAAGTGGCAGCTAAGCTAAATGTAATCAGAGCTGGAAGTCAGGGAAGGAAAGAGAATCGGATTTTGGGAAGATGTTTGGTGTGGAGAGTCACCCCTATGTGCCATTTTCCCTACTCTATGGAACCCGAGATTTTTAAGGCCCCTAAATGACTGGGAGATGGAACAAGTGAAAATTTTCATTGGGCTGACTAATTTTAAACATATTTTCCAGCGGAAAAAGGACAAACTTGTGTGGAAAGGGGATAAAAATGGCCAGTTCACAATGAAAGCCTACTGTAATCTCTTAGAGAGAGCCTTTCCATTGAAAGCTCTTCTCAAAATATTGTGGAACCCTTATGTGCCCTCTAAAGTGGGCTTTTTGCTTGGAAAGCGTGGTGAGGTAAGGTTCTAACTTTGAAACAACTTCATAAAAGGGGTTACCAGCTAGCGAGTAGATGCCCTTTCAGTAGGGAACAAGAAGATAGCCTAGAGCACATCTTAATCCACTCCCCAGCAATCTGTGGGCTACCCTCCTTTTGGTGTTAGGACTTTTCTGTCCTGTCCTCTCTTGGAAAAGGACTTTATCCGGAGCTGGAGTCAGATTCCTGTGAAGAAGAAGAGCAGAAAGCTTTGGTGGGCAGGCCCCTTAGTATCTTCAGGGCAATATGGAAAGAAAGGAATAGAGTGGTGTTTGAAGATGCTCCTTTTTCCTATATTAGACTGAAACACTCTATCATAAGCTCCCTTTTGTATTGGGCTAGGATAATTCCAAATGTGGATACTTCTTTTGTTCGATTTCTTACGAGTTTGTACATGACAGATCCTAGGAGCTAGCTTTTTGTTGGGGCGGTTTGTTTTTTGCTTTGCCATTTCTTTGTTTAGGCCAGCGGCCTCCCTTAGTTTACTCCCTGTAGACTTTGGGTTTGCCCTTTGTGGCTCTTTAAAATGATATTTTCTGTTTGCCTATCAAAAAAAGAGAAACCCTACGATTCAAAACTTCAAGCAATAGCATTTTCAAAACATAAAGCACTCAGAATGAAGAAAAATGAAATAAACCCGACATTTTGATTAATATAAATCCCCCTCAATTTCGTAGCTGCCAAAATTCCAAAGAAAAAAAAAACTGAAATCGACAAATTCCAAGCATCACTTTCTCGTTATGTTTCTCAGCATCCAAACGTTTATATCTAACCTAAAAATCAATTGACTGAAAAGAAAAAGAGATTACAAAGTACCGTAAACTTGGAGATCGACGAAAACGCGTAAGTAAAGATGGCTTCTGTGTAAGAACTAAGTTGCGCTCAACCCAAACACATTGCTTTCTCCACCGTTTCTCTCTCTAGGTTACCGTTTTCTGGTTTTCCTTCCCTCTCCAAAAACTTCTGGTACAATTACCGAAACAAGCGGATCTAGAGACAACAAAAGTCGCCGGAAAAGGAGTGAGTTGAGAAATAGATGGCGGCTGAGAAACGGTGATAAGGTGCGAGACTAGGGAGACGATGGAAGAGATGGAGATGGTAGTGAAGGCGGTTCCCGCTTTCAGTAAGTTTGGGAAAAAAAGGTTTTAAGTCCAGCCGGTAAACGACACGTCACAATTCGGGTTAGCCCGATCACGGAAAAACGTACGGATTTAATAATATGATTCATTTTTACGGCCATGATCCTCGCTGATCCCATCTTTCCGTGACGGCGCCCTCGAACTACGAGTAAACATGCAGACTTCTTTAACCCGCTGGGGACGCTGCTTTAAACCCATAAAACCCGTCAAGCAGGCTAAAGCTGACAATATCGGATGGGCGTGGGGAGCCCCATTTATAACACGTTATCAAAGACGACGCTTCATCGATGCAAATACATGATCCCGTTGATCCCATCACTCCTGCATTTATATCTGAAGCGGTTTATAAACTTAGCACCCTTTAACCTGTTAGGATATGTTTTAACCCTAATCCCGCCTCGCCACAAGGATAATATCTCACACAGGAAATTGCCTATAATAGGATCAAGATTTAGCCAATTCAGCCCATATACATAATAAGCCAAAATAGCCTAAAATTTTATAAAAAATGTTAAAAAAATAATTTCACAACTTTTTTAATTCTTCAAAATAAAAATAAATAATATATAAAATGATGGACTCTGAACAAAATAATAATAATAAATAAATTATTAATAATAAAATATTGTTATAAGCAAAATATCAAACTAACTCGATAAATATTATCAAAATATTGTTAAATTTCTTTTGATTATGTATATATATATATATATATATATATATATATATATATATATATATATATATATATATTTCTTTATTTTAAAACTAAAAAACAATTATGTTAAAATATATTTTGTTTCATTTTAAATAAAAATCAAATATTTTTAAATATTTAAATAAAATATTTTATTTGATATTTAATTTTTAAAAATTTATTAATGTAAACAATATTTTATATTTTATTCTTTCCTAATATAATTACATCTTTTCTTTTCTATATAATTACATCTTTTCTATTTAAATTATTAATTTTTACAATATTAACAACATAAATATAATTTATATTTTGAATAAAATCAACTTTATAATAATGAAATAAATAAGTATATATATATTTATTTTTTTAAACAACAATATTTTGTTTTTTTTTTTTGAGGATAAACAATATTTTGTTATTAGCACTAGTTTCAATGATAAATTTATTTAAAATATATTGATAATTTAGTTATTCAATTTAATTTAATTTATAAAGTAGTATAACTTTATTTTTATCATTTTTATATTTAATTTTTTAAAATTATATCTTTAATTTTAAAATATAAACATGTATGATTAAATAAAATTTAAAGGATAAATACAAAAAAAAATTGTAGATATTTAAAATATGATTAATGAGATAAATGAAAATATATTCAATATTAAAACTATAATTTATTTAATAGAAATGCATTCTGTAATTTTCCATACAATACTTTTTAATTATTAAATTATCATATAAATTATATTAAAAAGATACAATTAAAAATTAAAAATTAAATAGTTAAAACAACAAAGTTTAACATATTATAATAATAATTATTGTTAAAACCCCTATGTTATAAAAGATTTGACTCCAAATTAAGAGCCAAATATCAAATTTTGTAATAAGTCATCAAAATATCAATTACTGCTCACATTTAAAATATTAAATACAATTTCGCCAATTCCAAGCATCAATAACCCGAACTAAACCTTACATTGGTTTTGGCTTTTATTTGACCATAAATTTATAAATTCCACCCTCCAAAAATCGTATAAAAGCGGTCGTCCATCGCGCCAACCTATACTGTCACCTCTAGTTTTAAGATGGGTTTAAGAATACCCTAACATAAATAATATTGCACATCATTGATAAAAATGGCACCTTATAAAAAATAATTGGTCTTTAATTAAAAAGTCAATCAACAACAAATAAAACCCTAAAATACCCCTCATTAAAAGCTTCCACATCAATCGTCTGATTACTCTCTTCCTCCTCTTCTTCTCCTTCTTCTCTCAATCGGATTCATGGATGTCTAGTCTTCTCGCTAGTCCTCTCATTGACGACGAGTTATCTCGTTGTCGGTTGATCCTCCCTCCTTCCTTCGTGGGTTTTTCCCCCTCATCGATAGGTACGTATTTTTTTGGGTCTCCTCTATTTTTTTTTTCCTATTTGATCACATCCTCTCATCTTGTGTTTCTTCTATATTGATAAGGGTTCTTATTCACTCATATTTGATTTGTTTTTTTTTTCGTTTGAAAATTTGTTTTTATTGTTCCTAAGTTGTTCCACAATATCAATAATGAATATGTAATTCATATGTTGCATTTTCTATTGTGTTTGTTCTTAAAAAAAAATAGATAAATTTTATCAAATAAATGTAAAAAGATGAATTATATATAACATTTAGGTTTATGGAAGCTTCAAATTTGTCACAAATCGTATTTACAACCATATCAGACAAATCTACTACCATAATATACTAAAGCTACTCCCATAATAGAATACATATACAACCATACAGCAAATCACAAAAACCAATATATATACTGCCACTAGTAGTTGCAATTACATTATTGTAACATCTCAAATTATACCCTAACATGTTTAGGTATAAAATAAGTTAAATCTACATTTTTACAGAAAATTTAATACTAAGTGAGAAAAGTGATAAAACCGGAATTAATACAAGAGTCAAAAGTAAAATAGAAAAATGTCACATTAAGGACTCAGAGGTCATAAAGCTAGAGGAATACATGTTAAAGTTGAATATGTAATAAATGAATTGCAAATAGAAATGGAATGAAGGACTTTAATGCAAAAGTTGATGAGTGATGGCCAAGTGATGGTTTAAACACTAAAGTTGTACCCAAACAGATCAGAAACTACCCGAAAACAGAGCTTTACTTTGAAGAATTTTCAGTCCAATGTACCCAAATTTGAATACACTGGTCTGGGCGAGATTTATTTTCCTAGAAGTCTAGTTTACCCAAAAATTGGAATCACTTAATTTAGATGAGTGATGACCAAATTATGTCCTAAACACTAAAGCTGTACCAAAATGTACTCAAAACTCGCCCGGAAATGTAGTTTCACTTTGACGAATTTTTCTCTGATCTGGGGTCCAAATTTGAATATACTTATTTCAAGGAGATTTGTTCTCCTAAAAGTCTAGTTTACCCAGAAATTTGAATAACTCAATTTGGATGACTGGTGGCTGAGACAAAAACATGGGGTTTAGAAAAAATTTGACAACATCTCCCCTAAAATCCCAATATTTTCTTTATACAAACATTTCTCAATTGAGAAACACAACCACCTAAACAACTATAAACCGGCTAATACCAACAACCATCACATATGCAAAGCTGTGTTTTCCCCAAACTCAAACATCATCAGAAAGGGTTTTAGGTTTAGTTTACATACCTTAATCATTTTCTTTTCTCTTCTTTCTTGATCACCAAAATCTTTGATCACATGGAGCAAAATCACCAACTCTTCTCTTCTTCTCTCAACCGTAACCCCAAGCTCTGAAACCTAAAGGAGAAATGTTCCTTTATAAGACCAAATTTGGTCTTATCTCTAATTCTTTCATAAGGTCATGCCTATCTTTAAGCATTTTTTGCAGTTTTTGCCATTTTTTTGGTATTAAAGTCCTTCATTTCCTCTTTCATTTACACTTCTACTTATCGATATTCTACAAACGACATATAAACTTATTCTCTTGGCTTAATTTTCGAAGTTCTTAATGTGACATTTTACTATTTTACCCTTAACTCTTGTATTAATTTCGATTTTATCATTTTTCGTTCTTAGCAATATAAATTCTAGAAAAATACAATTTCAACTTATTTTATACCCTAAACATGTTATAAAACTGTCATGGTATAATTTGAGGTGTTACATGACTAGTCCAATTCTTTCTAAAATCTCATAAGGTTTGATAAACCTTGGACTCAATTTCCCTTTCTTTCCAAACCGGAGTATCTTTCTCCACGATGATACTTTCAAGAAAACCTTATCGATCAGACTCTATGTCTTTCTTTTAAATATGCATAACACTTCTTGTCTATCACTTATGCCTTTACCAATAATAACCCTAACTTTTTCTCCGTTCTTTCAAAGGTGTCAGACCACCACATTTTATACTGCTCATATATGTCCACCATACAGGAGTTCTACATCTTCTGCCATACAAAGCTTCATTGGGTGCCATACCAATACTTGTCTAATAACTGTTGTTATAGGCAAATTCCCTAAGGGAAATATACCTATCCCAACTTCCAGGAAAATCTAGCACACAACCCCGAAGCATATCCTCTAACACTTGAATTACTCTTTCAGGTTGTCCATCTGTTTGTGAATGGAAGGCGATACTAAAATTTAGTCGAGTACCTAAAGCTGACTGTAATTCTTTCCAAAACCTTGACGTAAACTGTGGATCACGGTCAAACATTATTAACAGTGGAATGCCATGCAATTGAACAATCTCATCATACAGTTCCGCTAACCGATCCATGGAATAGTCAAGCTAGATTGGTAAGAAGTGACCAAACTTTGTAAGTCTGTCAACAATTACCCAAACTGAATCATGTTTCTTTTGGGTAATGGGAAATTTGGACACAAATTCCATAGTAATATTATCCCATTTCCATTATGGAATTGGAATGAGATTTAACAGACAAGACGGTACTTGATGTTTAGCTTTTACTTGTTGACAAGTCAGACATTTGGATACATATTCTGCTATATCCTTTTTCATCCCTCTCCACCAATAGTACTATTTCAAACTGCACATCTTATTTACCTCCAGATGCATGGTGAAACATGCATTATGACTCATACATCAATTCCTTTTTCAATTCCTCGGACATCTCTATATACACACATGTTCAGAATAGAGACCTACATCTTCTTTCTATAGAATAGCCGGCCTTGTCTCACTTTCACTAATTATACCATTTGTTAAAATCCCACACGCTTTTTTAGCATCTATCTCATCCCGCTCAACTCGTGTAAAGCTCTGACTGAGCTAACAAGGCTCCATCATATACAAATCTCCATGCACAGTGTTTCAGGGACAAGATAGAGATCGTTTTTCTACTTAAGGCGTTCGCTACCACATTAGCTTTTCCTTGGTAGTAATCAACTATGCAATTATAATCTTTGAACAACTTTAGCCACCGACGTTGCCTCAAGTTCAGTTCCTTCTGAGTTAACAGATACTTAAGACTCTTATGATCTGTAAATATTCTACATTTTTCATCATATATATTAGTGTTGCCATATTTTCAAAGCGAACACTACAAATACAAAACCTGCATCATGTGTGGATAATCTTGCTCATGCGGTTTCACTGTCTCTGAGGCATATGCCACAACTCTTTCCATCTTGCATTATCACATCTCGAACTAATCCTACATCACTATACATGGTATATTCCTCTACCCGGAGGAGGCTCAGCCAACATTGATGTCAATCAAGATTTTCTTAACTCGATCAAAACTTGACTAACATTTGTCATTCCATGCAAATTTCACACCTTTCCTGGTAACGGTAAGTGGAGATGCTAAGGACGGAGAACTTCAATGCAACTGTTTGTACGCCTAACTAAACCCAAGAAACTTCTCACCTCTGTTACATTTCGAGGCGGTTTCCAACTTACAATCACTTCCATCTTAGTAGGGTCAACTTTAATATCCTCTATGTGACATGTATATGGCCTAGGAATTGATACTCTTAAGCCAAAATCACACTACTTAACTTTAAACAACTGCTTTTTCTCTCGTGATCAAAATACCATTTTCAAATGTTGTCTATGCTCTTGTGCATCCTTAGGAATACACTAGGATGTCATCAATGAATTAATTACCACTACAAGCTGATCCAAATAAGGGTGGAATATCTCATTCATCAAGTCCATGAATGCGTCGGTGATTAGTCACCCAAATGGCATTATTAAACTCAATGACCATATCGGGTTCTAAAGGCTATTTTCAGAACATCAACATCTTTCACCATAAGTTGATAATATCCCGATCACAAGTCTATTTTTGAAAAGACACTCGCTCCTTTCAATTGATCGAAAAGATCTTCTATTCTTGGCAACAAATATTTATTTTTCATGGTTACCTTATTTATTTACCGATAATCAATGTACATTCGAAGAGTGCCATCTTTTTTTTTGACAAACAAAACTGGCGCACCCCAGAGCGAAACACTAGGTTAGACAAATCCCTTATCCAATAGCTCTTGCAGTTGATTCTACAACTCTTTTAGTTCAGTTGGAGCCATAGGGTAAGGTGCCTTAGAGATAGGAGTCCTTCCATGTAAAACTTCAATAGACAAATCTACTTCTCTTTCAGGTGGTAACCCTAGTAATTCCTCGGGAAACACATTAGGGAATTCCTTTATCATTGGAATATCTTCCAGATTTACTTATCCCATCTTAAAGTCAAGAACCAAAGCCAAAAAGGCTTCACAACCTTTTCTAAAGAAAACACCTACTACAGTTTAAAATCACATTAGGCACTAGTCCGTATCGATACCATGTACGCTACCTCCGACATGCCTAACATTTTAAGCACCACTCGTTTTCTTATCACAATCAATTATACCCCGATGTTTAGACAACCAATCCATCCCCCAACAAGTCAAATCTGTTGAAAAGGCAATTCAATTAGATCAACAAAGAGAACCTCATCATGGATCACTAGAGGACTAAGCTCTTATACACCCTACGACTTCAACACTATGCCCTAAAGGACTAGTAACATGCATGTCATATGTCAATTTCTCTACTAATGGCATTTTATCAAACAAGTGCTCGGTGTAGACATAAGAATGTGTAGAACCAGGATATATCAAAGCATGCATTTCAATGTTATATAGAGAGAAAATACCAGGTATAACCCCTGATGCATCCTGATCTTCACGAGTCCTCATAGCATAGGCTCAGGCTGGGGATGTAGTAGTAGGGCGATTTATTGTTTCTGATGCAATACTTATTCTATGTTGCCCTGAACTACCTCGCCCTCTACCCCTATCACAAGTCAGTGGAGGTACATTTGATCCTCCTCTGCTACTTTCTTGAGGATTTCTAGAAATCCCAGATCCTTGAGGACAATTTACTATAAGATAGTCTGTGCTTCCACATCGAAACACCCCCTAGTCAACCATCTGCAAATACTAGAATAATGTTTGTGGCAATGCAGGCATTCAAGTCTTTCCCCTTGTCCGATTGAAGTGTCCCTACCAGAACCCGGTGTCATTAAAAGTCCCTGCCTTCTACCTCTAGTAGAAGAACTATGTATTTGATTCTACCTAAGACTATGTAGTTTTTTTACCGAAGGAGGAACCACCTCTGAAGGACTTTTTCTCTGAATTTCTTTCCCGACTCATTATTTCAGATTTCTCAATTTTTATAGCCACTTGTCGCTTGCACCAACTGATAGAAATTCACCACTTGTAATGATGTAACGGCCGTGAAGTGCCTTTTTATAGACCTTTAGGCCATCCTCAAACTGTCTACATCAGAAGGTTTCAAGAAGAACTGGTTCCCCGTGCATACTATCGAGGTGACTAAAATGATTGTTTTGTAACTCATATATTTTAAGCCCATTTTTCAAGTATATTTCAGGCTTAAAAGTTCATTTTAATGCAAAATCATAGATCTTTCACCCAGATTTATGTTTTGTAGGAACTTAAGAAAAATAAGCAGAATTCAACATAAAATGGAGTAGAAATCAGCATTATGCAGAGAAAGGGCTAATGTCGCGACATTAGATTTCCAGTGTCGCGCAATTATGTAGAGAGAAAGTCTTTGACAAGATGCTGCAATGTGTCGCGACATAGTCACATCAATCAAGAGGGAAGGCAAAGATATGCTAATGTCACGACATCATTACGACATTGAGGCAACATCAGGTTAATGTTGCGACAACACAATTCAATGGCGCGACATCAAAAAACAACCCTAACAGTCAAACTATTGAAGTCATCCAATGTCGCGACATCGCCCGACATGGCTACGACATTGCTTGCAATGAGAAGAACCGAATTGATAAATGTCGCGACATCGCCACGCACATCGCGACACGTAACGCTTCAACCAAAGGAAGATATCAATCGAACGCTAGTCAATGGCTATCGTGCCGTCGCGACATCAAACCAAAGCAATTTTGAGGTGATGTTTAAGATACCAATGTCGCGACATCGATATAAGGACTAACAGGCAATGTCGCGACATTAGCCAAGGCTTGAACACTAGAGATGGAAACATCTAACGTTGCGCATCACTAATCCGATGTCACAACATTAGATCAAAGCAGCCTAGGTAGTAAGACCAGTTCAATGTCACAGCATCAGCTACGACATTGGCAAAGGGCTTCAGAACAGAAAAATTCAATTTCACAACATTAGACCAACAATGTTGCAACATCAGCCTAAAGTGGTCACAATGAACTTAACCGACCAATGTCGTGACATTAGATCAACAATGTCACGACATTAGCTGAAAAGATAAAAACTGTAGAGGCAATGTCGCGACATCAACAAGTGAACTGCAGAGGCAATGTCACGAAATCAATAAGTGAACTATAAGCGTTGTCGCGACATCAGGGCAAGAATGGAACCGCAAAGACATCAATAAGCTATGTCGCGACATTGACTTAGTGTTGTAACATCAATTAAATGTTGCGACATCAGAACAAAGAACTACATCAATGTCGCAACATCAGACTTGAGTGTCCAAGTTGAAACACTACAAAGCAATGTCGCGACATCAATTCAATGTCGCAACATAAACTCAATGTCGCAACACAAGAAAGGCAATGTCGTGACATCGGAATTAATCTACAATACTGAATCTCAATGTCGCGACATCGTCACGTCATTGACTTATCACTTGAAATTGAGAATTGCCCAGAAGATTTTCAATGTCCCGGCATCATTGCGACCCACGACATTGACAACTCTGATGTTGCGACATCACCACGACATTAGCAGCTAGGGCAACATTTATGGGCTTTTTGAAGTGTGTGATTCTCACCTCATTTTTAAGGCCCAAGACTTGGGCCTATAAATAGAAGCTCCTAGGGAATAGTGCGCAGCATTTTAACGAACCTTAAGCAGTCTTGGGAATAATTGAAGTCTACTGTATATATTTTTATTTTTTATTTTATTTTATTAGGTGTTGGATTTGAGTTGAATTATGAAGCTGGGAATGTTGCTGATATGGTTTTCAATTTTGTCTGAACTTGATTGGATTTAGGAACTTTTCTTGAATGCATTTCTTATTCAGTTAATCACAGTTTCAATGAATTTGTTTGACAAAGTAGTCATTGTGATTTGTGATTCAGATTTGAAAGACTAAGCTTCCTCTAGGAAGGAATTGGTTGATCTTAATATCAATTGTTGCCATTTTATCAAGCCAGGGGTATGAGATCCGGTTTACCAATTGATATTGTTCGTGTATGGATTTGTTCTGATTACTAATGATCTATACCCAGAAGAATTTTATCTTTGTTCTGATTTCCAAGATCCCTCTAAGTGACACAGAGATGGATTACTCGAGATCAAAGAGTGGTCACTTGGGGGTATATTTCATTGATATTTGATGAACTAATGCATTCCAAGTGTGGTTTTGATTCTTCAAGCATTATGTTCCTACCAGTGTTAGGACAATTTTCTGATGGATAATTTCTCACTCTTAGAGGTTTCATCTCAATTTGGTAGAATAATCTTGATCCCATGTTAGCTTAGATTCTAATCAAAGAGATGGAGCATTCTAATGAATTGTAGATGGAGGTATTACTAATTAGTATTTAGTTATCCTCGTCTATGGTATGAGCGCTTCAAATATCGAAATGGTTATGAAGTACTGAAAATGAAAAATAACCAGATATGCAAGATGATTAATTCAAAAGTAGTTAATTGGACCCATTGACCTGGTTTAGGAATACGGTTATCTAATCGGTGAAATATATAGTGTCAGGAGGTTTTCTAAGGCTATATTACTGTGTTCTTTGACAAATCCAAAATTCAAAACCATAACTAACTTGTTATTTTGAACCAAATGCATATTGATGATCAGAAAACTGGTTTATTTCTCATTGTTAATTCAACTCAGTGAAAACCCTTAATCTTTTATTTTATTTTATTTTAATTAGAGAAAAATTAGATAAAGAGTTATTTTCATTTCAACTGTTAGTTACTCTTATAATCCTTTGAAATTATTAGTTCAAATAGTTGATTTCTTGAGTAGTAGGGGTAATTGACCTTTAGATTATTTAATCAATCCTTGTGGGAATGATATGTGGACTTAAATCCACTTTTATTACTTGTATGACCTGTGCACTTGCAAGGATTTAGACCAAAACCAATTTTCATTATTACATACAAATCAGAAAACACTTTCGTATAATTTTTAGTCAAACAATAAGTTTTTGGCATTTCTACCGAGGATTGAATTTTCTTTGGTAGTTATGTTAGAAATTAGTTGTAGTTTTTGTCTATATTATAAATCGGTTCAATCACTAAACTCTTTCTCATACTCTGCTACTATTAGATAACCTTGTTTCAGATTTAGGAAAATCTTCCACTTGGTCTCTTGGTAATCATCGATGACATACTTTGTCTGAAATTCTTGGACAAAGAAGTCCAATGGAAATCGATATGGAAGTAGTGGATTTCTTAAACGAGCTTCCACCAATCATAAGCTGCACCTTGCAGAAGTGAGACCGCACATTTTGCTATCTGTTTAGGGGGACATTTTACATCGTCTAGAGCCTTTTGTAGTTTCTCAAGCCAAAACTCAGCTTTATCAGACTCTTTTAAACTTGTACCATGGAATTCTTCTACTCCATGATTTCTTATCGATTCAATCGGAGCTCTAGGGGCTGTGAGTCGATCTAAAACCCTTACCATATCCTAAGAAATTTTTATCAACGCTTCGGTTGACACATGTTCACCACTAGCCAGCTCACATGGACTAGAGATAGATGGATCAAGGTTTATAGGATTGACACTCTCGGTTGTTTTCTCCACTACTTCCTAGGATCAATCCATTCTAGTCACTATACAAAACAAGGACATTCGCATTAGGCCAACACAATACTATGTAGGTACGTTTTTAACCTAATAATTTTCCAGCAACTCCTAAGCCTAGGTTATAATACCACCACTAACTGTAACGCCCCTTCCCCTATCTTTGATAAGCGAGGGGATGCCACACAGGGCTGAGACCTGTTAAACATATTTTCTGGCATTATTAGAGACCATTTCAAGCATAGATCCATAATTTATACATACTTATTTCAAAAATCAGAATTATGAAAATTCTAGACTACAGATCATAACCTTATAAAACAATCACTATGGTGGTATTTAAAATGTCCACTACAAATATGCTTGAGTCTCTAACAACTTATCTTCTTACAAGTTTTGCTATAACAAAATATTACATTTACATTTTCTATTACAAAAGATATGGGGCAGTGGACCCACATAAAGAAGACACCTAATGTTGTGTTGGCCTTTCTGGGTGCGGGATGTCACTGACAACTTCTTCAAAACCTACACAGACGAAACACCCGTGCTAAGCATATAACTTAGTGGGAAAAACAGGATAGAATATATATCATGTAAAACCGCTTACATTAATCCTCAATGTCAATATATAAGCACATATAATTATTTCCACATATCATATTACTCATCTCTCTCGTAGGAGTACTTATCATAAATCTCAAAATAGAAGGTACTTGTAGGTATGATACAGTACAAAACAAAAATATGCCTTAGCATCCGAGCTGATTACATTTGTGTTCATATTATTCATTATTTAGATGCACATCCTATAAGTATTTGTTTGCATAGACCAGTAACAATGAATGAAAGGGATGCAACAATATAATAGGTACCCGGAGGTATTATACAGTACAAAACAGAAGTGCCAAAGCACTAAACAAACGTGCCTGCGACATGAAACAGGAGTGTCCTAGCACTATGCAGGAGTGTCGTAGCATTGATAAAATGTGCTTGTTACACGAAACAGAAGTGTTGGGTAGCACTAGACAGGAGTGACGAAGCACTGTACAGATGTGCCTATTCATTCACTATTTGGTCTTAGGCAGACCTATAATTATATGTGTTTCAGAGCATTTTATTATGGTCTTATTAACATTCATGTATATGCATGACCCAAATGCAAGAATTCATATCCATTTCCTAATGGTCACCTTGATCCCCTACTTGCTTAGGTTTTGTAGGAATAGCAATCAAACAAGCAAAGTAGAGAACAAGAAACAAAACATGTTCAGAAGGACTGGTTCGTCGAGGTGAAGAGGTTCACCTAGGCAGAGTAGACATGGTTCAGGAGACAGTCTCGGGTGCGCCTAGGCGAACATACCTTTGCCTAGGCGAGCACTCCTTCTCCTAGGCGGAGAACCATCGGGCTAGAACAAAAATGAGGCATTTTTGCCCTATTTCACCGGTTAATTTCCAACCAAAACAAAACCAAATCAACAACAACCCTCAAACTCAACACAAACAAACAAAAAGATCCTAAACATGGAAAGAGTTAGGATTTTTCCTAACACAACATAGACAAGGAGGTAATTATGATAGTTTCCTAACCTTGATTTCTTGACACTTCCAACTTGCTTTCTTCTCTTCCTTTCCTCCTCTTCTCATGATCAAGTAAAGCCCTAACCAAATGGAGAGAAAGCAAACCAAAATTTTTGGTTCTTCTCCCAAAAATCGGATGCCCTATAACTCCTAAGAAAAAATGGAGAATTCCTCCGTTCAATAGATAAGTTCTTGTCTTAAGCAATTGGGTCCAATTTTCCCTTTTGCTATTGAGCCCTTCATTTTTCTTCAATTTGAAAATCAACTTACCAAAATTATACCATAACATATAACCTTTTAACTTAAGGTCCCTTCAATCCCTAATTTGGCAATTTACCATTATCCTCTTGACTTATTTAATAAACTTGATTATATCCTTTTTCACACTTAGCACTTAAATATCAGAAAAATACAAATTTAACTTCTATTATACCCTAAAAATGTCATAAAACTACGAGGGTATAATTTGAGGTGTTACACGGCTACTAAAGTCATTCACTATTTGAGTGACTCAATGGTTTGAGGTAAAATTATAAAATAATAAAAACTAAACTAAACAAAAATAGAATGCTTGAAGTGGCTGGAGCAATTGACTAAGCAGAAAGCTATTTGGGGAACTAAGGTGGGTTTATCTTCATTGATGTTTAGGATTCATCTAGATAAGGCTGGGTTGATTGAATTATAGCGGAGTTGGTCAGAGGATGAGTATGAGATTGCTCTGTTCCCCCCTTGTATTCACAGTTACGTCCATTTAGGTCGATAGGACGATACTTTTCAAAGGCATTTTTCCTCGGGAGCTTTATTGGTCACCTCTCGGTCCATATAATAGAGCTACACGAACTAAGCTCGGATTGGTCACAGTTACGTCCTTGCTATCCTCACTTAATACATTTGATGTGCCTTCCTAGTGAAATCCGCTTAGTACTAGACCTTTCTAATTCCCTAAGCCTCTTTAACTAAGAGTTGAGTGAATCCGTTAATTGATTCACGCTGAGGAATCGAACCCCCCAGGACTTAATCCAAGAATCACCAAAGATACCCTAGTAAGAGGATCGAAGATCCTATTCTCAACGTGTATCAATTAACTAAAACCTAGTATTCCAAGTATTAACAACAAATACAACAAATCAAGCATAAAACATTCAACCAAACTAAAGATTAGAGGAATCAAACACCAAATCGATGTAGCCCTATGAAATGCTTGGTAACATTTCAATACACCCAGAAGAGAACCACAATGTTGTGGAAACCAAACATAAAAGCTGTAAGAAATTGAATAAGGAGAAGAGATAAGTAAAAACGGGTTTAGGTTGCAATTGACTTCAAATCCAAACTCAAGCTCATTACACTCCACAGTCGGGCTTCCCAGCAATGAATTAATTCTGACAAAATTCCTGAAACTAAACCTAAAAATGAGAGAAATCTAAACTTTAAAATGGAAAAAAGCATTAAGAGGGGAAAACCTGAGAGAGGCCTCATCTGCGAAAGTTGAACCTCTCGGCAAGTCCCAAGAACAAGTATTTATATGCATTGGAAAATGACGATGATGAGCTAAAAATGGAATATTTAACACTCTGACCCATCTTCGCTACTCTGATCCAACATTATGTGCTAATTTCATCATTTACTATTTTTTCTTCACCCACGACAAACAATCCGCCGCGACGGTGAACGAGTGTATATTGATTAGATTTGACCTTTTGATTTCAAGTCGCCTTTCTTTTTATTCGACCTCAAATGAGATGATTTTGGTGTCTAAGGAAAGTTAAGAGAGAGTAGAATCTACCCATATCAAGGTTAGAGTCATTAGAGGTCATTAGGTAGACTGAAAATGCACAAATTGTGGTGTTTTGGAAAATCCTCCCTTGACATCACGAGGCCATATCTTTTTCATTCAAACTCCGAATTGGGTGATCTTAGACTCGTTGGAAAGATTGAGAGATGTAGAACCCATCTATATCATGCTTGAAGCCATGGAAGGTCATGGTACAACCTAGAAATTCATCTTTTTGACCCTTAATATGCTCTTTTTGCTTCAAAATGTGCCTAGAGCCATAAGATGATAAAATTAAGCATTAGAGCCTTTAAAAGCACCATAAAAGAATATGATTTATAGGTGATTAATGGTATAAAAGAATATATGAAAAGCACCTATACTACCCCACGTGTAACTCCTTTTGAATGAGGTGCTTATCATGCCATATTTTTGTTCTCTCCTTGTATATTCGAGCACTTTCATATGCCTAATTTCGGAACTCATTGAGCTTGTTCAATTGTAGGAGCCTCTTTTCATAGATCGAATGCAAGTAAAGGTTGAGTTTCCTGATGGCTCAATATGCTTTTTGTTCCAACTCAATTGGGAGAAGACATGCTTTTCCATATACTAGCTTTTAAGGAGACATTCCTTTCGGGGTCTTATAGGTTGTTCGGTATGCCCATAGTGCATCATCAATCCTCTTTGCCCAATCTTTCTACGAGATGCTAACAGGTTCCTCAAGGATTTTCTTTATTTCGCGGTTAGAGACATCTACTTGTCAATTTGTCTGAGGATGGTATGCTAGTACTATTTGATGATTCACTCCGTACTTGAACAACAAAGCTTCAGAAGGTTTATTATAGAAGTGGCTACCTCCATCTTTGATGATCGCCCGTGGTGTTCCAAATTTGGAGCAAATATGCTTAATCAAGAAATTCAATACTACCTTCCATCATTTATTAAATTGTAATTATTCAGCCCATTTAGATACATAATCCATTTGCTAATAAGATTTACTAATTTAAAGTGAAGAGACGCTACGAGTGATTCCTACAAATCAAATAGCTCTGACCTGAGGATGGTCTTGAGGGCATGGCATTCCTATCGAGATATGTTCCTAGTGCTGACACTTATCCGCAGCATGGGCATCTTTGAACGAGAGTGGCAATTACATCCGCAAGTACTGGCGATGTTTTGTTATCCTAGAGTCGACCGCACTCAAATGAGTGACAATGCTCTAATATGGGCCTCATCTCATCCTTTGGGATGCATCGCCTGATAATTTGATTTGCATAACACCTATAAATAATTGGATCCTCCCAAAAGTAATGTTTCAAATCTACAAAGAACTTTTTCTTCAGCTGGTATGATAGCTTAGGAGGAATCACCTTTTCCACAAGGTATTTGACTAGATCTGCGAACTAAGGGGTGTTCTTCTTACTAGAAATAATCAGTAACTGCTCATCAGGAAAGTTGTCATTAATGCATAACTATTTCTTCTCCCCTTCATCCGATCCATAAAGACTTGATAAATGGTCTGCTACTAGGTTTTCAATCCCCTTCTTGTCTTTAATCTCCACATCAAATTCCTATAAAAGTAGCACCTAGAGGATTAATCTTGGTTTTGCATCTTTCTTTGCCAAAAGATGCTTCAGAGCAGAATGGTTCGTATAGATAAGTACTTTGTTCCTAATTAGATACGATATGAATTTGTCACATGCAAACACTATGGCTAATAATTCTTTCTCGGTTGTCGCATAGTTCAACTGCGCGTCATTCAACGTCTTACTAGCATAGTAAATGACATATGAGTCTTTTCTTCTCCACTGACCTAAAATTGCTCCCACAACATAGTTACTTGCATCACACATCAACTAAATGGGGAGGTTCCAATCTGGTGCAACAACAATCAGTACTGTGACTAACTTCTCCTTGAGTGTGGAAAAGGCTCTCTAGCACTTCACATCGAAATCAAAAGGTGTGCCTTGTATAAGGAGGTTGGAAAAGGGGCTTTTTGATTTTCGAAAAGTCTTTGATGAAACTTATAAAAAAACTACATGGTCTAGAAAACTCCTCATTCCTTTAACATTGGTTGGTAGTGGCAACCTCTCAATGACCTATATCTTGGCTCTGTCTACTTCTATTCGTTTCTTAGAAATTCAATGTCCCAACACTATGCCCTCCTATACCATAAAGTGACATTTCTCCCAATTTAGTACTAGGTTGGTTTCTTCATATCTCTTTAACACTAGTTTAAGGCTGTTAAGACATTTATCAAAGGAAGCTCCAACTACTGAAAAGTCATCCATGAACACTTCTATGCTTCTTTCCACAATGTCGGAGAATATGGTCATCATGCATCTCTGGAAGGTGCCTGGAGCATTACACAACTTGAATGACATGCGTCTGAAAGCAAAGGTACCAAAAGGGCATGTTAATGTGGTATTTTCTCAATCCTTGTGTGGCTATCTGGTTATATCCCGAGTAACCATTAAGGAAGCAGTAATAGTCATGTCCTACTAAATGGTCTAGTATCTAATCAATGAATGGAAGAGGGAAATGGTCCTTTCTTGTTGCCTTATTCAACTTTCTGTAGTCGATGCAAATTCTCTAACCCGTGACAATCCGTGTCGGGATCAATTCACTGTTCTCATTCTGGATTACAATGATACCCCCATTTTTAGGTACTACCTAAATTGGACTAACCCAAGAGGTGTGAAATAGGATAGATCACTCCATCATCCAACCACTTTAATATCTCTTTTTGCACAACTTCTTTCATGGTCGGATTTAACTTTCTTTGAGCCTCGATGGAGGTTTACTATTGCCTTCTAGTAGAATGTGATGCATACACATAGAGGGACGAGTTCCCTTGATGTTAGCTAGGTGTATAATTTTATGCTCCCCTTTGTACCTAACAACTTTCTTATAAAGGCAATGAGGATGAAGATATAATGACTGGTAGCATGGATGAAGATCCTAGGTACGCATATTGTAAGACCCTAGAAAATTCCAATTTATGGAAAAAGGGCAAAATCGTAATTTCGGTCAAAACTCGAAATTTCTCTAGATCTCGGATGACAAAATGATTTCACCGTTGGAATTGTCTCACGAAATCCAGCTAACACGTCGAATTTCGTCGGATTAAAGATAGTCGGGTGCACATTTCAAGCCAATAAATATCGGAGTGTATTAAAATGATTTGATGTGACAAAGTCGCGTATAATATGTCTTTCATGTGAAATAAGTTGCATGAGTAGAGAAATGATGGAAATGGACGGCCGAGATCATGCTAAGTGTCAAAATAGTGGAAAGAAGGGACATATATGTCATTTTGGAAACTTAAATGATAATAGGACAAAATTTTCAAATAGTGCCATCTTCTCCCTTTAATTCAAAAGGCCAAAAACGTGAGAAAGGGGCTGGAGATGCAGTGGGCATGAAAATGGTGATTTTAGTGAGAGAGTAAGGGACTTATCTCACAAGATTTACAGCTAATCGCATTGGGTTAGTTAAGCCGGAGCAAGAAGGAAAGTTGTTACACGCGGTGAGGGTGTAGCGTGGGTACCGATTTTAAGGAGTTTGACCGACCGTGAGGTGGGGTTTTATCTCTTGAGATTCACGCTGTTCGTCTTTGTGATGTTTCGGTTGGTTTGAGGCCTTGAGCGGCCATTTGATCGGTCGAAACTTGGGATAAAAGTGTAAATTATGGAGCCCATTAGACGATCCCGTGACGTGTAGGCTATTTTAGATGTTTATTTGTAATTTATGAAATAAATCATATTTATGATATGCATGAGGCGGAATGGCCATTGAACTTGAAACCTGGCGTGGAACCGATGTTGGGTGATTGGCCGTGAACAGTAACCCGGGGGTTTCTTGTTCACATGAATAGTATTCATGAATTATTTTTGTGAAATAATGTGTTTGGTTGAGCAATTCAAATTGAATAGCTCGTATTTGTTAATTAGCCCATGTGAGCTAATTTTTGAGGTAATTAATGGTGAATGTGCATAACATGTTTTATGTGCTTTAATTATGTTAATATATATACATGTTTTATATATTAGCATGTGATGTATATATTGTGTTTAAATGGCATAATGCATTTCATATGCACCGGGGTAGCCTAGAAATTAGGTGTTGTTCATGACATGAACAATTGGAAAACAGCGTTTTTGAAAAGACTACAGGGATGATTTTGGAGAATGGTGTTGGGAGATGTTCTCTGATTGCAACGTCGGAGGAGCCCGTGTATTGTTTTGGAAGGTTCTCGACACATTAGCCTCCGGATGATCCCGTATTTTTGCTCTGTTCGGTAGTATATTTTAGAAAACCAGCAAGTTTTTGTTTTGAAAATGATGTTTCTCATGGCTTAGGCAAGTGTAGAGGGAGTCGGTGAGGACTTGGGACATAGGTTGGTCATTTTAGACATTAGTAGGATCACGAATTTGCTTGAGTGTGTTTACTTTAAGCATTGCATGTGCGCTTAGGTGAGGCCTTTAGGTAGGGTGATTCCCTCTTTTGGGCGTGCTCACCTGTCAAGGAATATATTTTTAGGTAGGGAGGCGTACGAGGCAGCTCATCTTAGGCAATTTTGAAAGAAAGCTAGGGTTGTGGCTTTGGTGTTTTAGTTAGTATGTAAGACATGTATTAGAATTTTAGATTTTAATATATGTTTATATAAGAGTAATTTCTTAACTCTTGACACTATTGTATATAGTTGGGATATGTTGTTGTGAGTATTAATGCAGAGGCCCAAGTGGCCATTTTTACTCATTATAATTAATATGCGCAAGAGATTTTGTGTGGTCATTGTCGATGTTTGGGACAAGTGTTCTACTATGGGTGACTCCAGTACAAAAGAGCTCTGCCGTTTTGTGAAGATGTCGGGGTCACGAGCATTCACGAGGAAATCTTTAGATTTGTGGTGGTTAACGGACCCAGTTTGGGGCGTCACACATATCTTAAGTGCTTTGGGAGTGGTTTTTCTTATCTCTTAGGTGGTTTCTCCATTGAAGGAATATCACGATTTGGGCTCTCTCCCAATTCTTCAAAGTACCTTTTTTTTATAACTGTTGAAAGAATTCATCCAAGCAACACACTTTTATACTTCTGCATCATCTGATTCTACTGAGTCTTCCAGTACCAAGCTAGTCTCCAAGGGATTAGAATAATATGCTTGGGTAGACACTATAGCTTCTATAATATCTATGCGGAAACAGTCGTCACTCGCAACAAGATACTTCAAAGCATTGAACACATTAAAGGTTACCACATCATCTTGAACTCTGATTTTCAATTCACCCTTTTGCAAATCAATCAAAGCTATGCCTATGACTAAAAATGGCCTCCCAAGGATTATGTGTATTTCTTTATCCTCTTCCATATCTAACATAATGAAATCTACAGGGAAGATAAACTTGTCCACTTTCACAAGGACATCCTCAATAATACCCCTTGGATGTTTCAATGATCTATCTGCTAGTTGAAGCATCACAGTCGTCAGTTTTGCCTCTTCTAAGCCCAACTTTTTGAAGATTGTCAATGACATCAAGTTTATGCTTGCTCCTAAGTCACATAATGCTTTTTCAAAAATAGCATTTCCAATGGAGCACGGGATAGTAGAAACACAGGATCCTTGAGCTTTTTAATGGTAGCTTTTTTGTATAAATTACTGCTTTGCACTTTTCTACTAAGGCTACTGTCTCATAATCTCCCAGTTTTCTTTTCTTTGTTAGAATTTCCTTCATAAATTTCACATAACTGGGTATCTGTTCGAGGGCTTCTGCAAAGGGAATGTTGATGTGCAGTTTCTTAAAAACTTCCATAAATTTTGACATATTAATTACCAGCTGCTTTTAATATTTGAGAGTGTAGAATAAGAAAGAGTATAAATCCATATCAGTTGTTTGATTCAGTTCAGCACCATTAAATCCTCTGTCTTATCGACTTCTTTACTGATTCTTTCATCATCTGCTTTTAGTTTTTCTGTGTAGGTTCTTTCATTGTCTTTCCGCTCCTCAATGTGATTACTTGACATTGCTCCTTACCCTCTCTTCTTGTGTTAACTTCTGATGTGTTGGGAAAATTGCCATGCGACCTTTTGACAACATCTGCGTGATCTGGCTCACCCGAGTCTCCAAGCTCTGTATATGAGCTCTTTGATTATGAAAATTCTTCTAGTCTCATTGATGAACTGTGAGTGTGCAGTCTGCATCTCTTCGTGGGACTTAGCTCGGATGGCATGAGAATTGTCCAACTTTTCCATTGCTTATTCTAGAGTTGATTTCCTTTCCATTGGGGGTTTATTCTGTTCATGATATAGCGTTGGTTGATTGTCTTCCATGAGAAATTTGGATGGTTCTTTTATCCTGAATTATACGATTGTTGTATGGATTGATACGCGCTATTGTATTCTGACGTACTATCTGTAGCATTCGGAGAACTCTAATGAAGAATTCTACTATCGCGACTCGCATATAGAAGATGAGTGTATGTCTTGCATTGGAAACATCATATGATTACTCTTATAAGCTGCTTTGTCAAAGAGGTGCACAGGTTGCGGGTTGGAGAAGACATCGGATCCACGATCCAAATGCCTTCTTTGTTGGCTGAAGTCTCTCGCTTAGCCATAATGTATTATTGCTTGTTATGTCTTTTAAAAGCTCGTATGCCTTGATATCATTTTTTTTTTCCGAAAATGACCCTCCATTGAGGCATCGAAATGGCTTCGAAGGAACTTGTATCTAACCCATTTATAGGCCGGATTCACTTATGACCATCTTGGTATCTCATAGTGAGAACATTTCCTCAACAACCCCTTGTATATCTCCCAAGCTTCAGCCATCGTCTCTCCTTCGTTTTGCATGAAGCTATTTATTTCCATACGTAGTTGCACTGTCTTGGCTGATAGAAAGAACTTAGCAAAGAACTTCTGCACTAGATCATCCTATGTATGAATGGAAGCAGGTGGCTAAGAGTTCAACCATTTTTTCGCTTTATCCCTTATTGGAAAGAGGAAAAGGCGAAGGCGTAAGACATCATCTGTCACTCCATTATACTTCACTATGCTGCATACGTCCAAGAAGTTTGAAATATGTGCATTGGGATCCTCACTAGGCAATCCCCTAAAATGAAGAGAATGAACTAACTGGAGCGTGATAGGATTTAACTCAAACTAATTGGCTAGAATTGGGGGGGCTCTAATCACAAGCTGAATAATTGGAGGAACTACATGATATATCAAAGCTCGAAGTTGATGATTCACTACTTGAGGATGTGGCTCAACCTGTGGTTGGTTCAACACTTGCGGGTTATTCTCTCCTTGCCCAATGGCTTCACCCACATTATGATGTAATCCCTCCATACCTCCTTCCATATGGTTCTCAATAGTTACCCTGCCTCTTCTTGCTTTCCAAAGTGTGCGTTCTATCTTAGGGTCGTATGGGAATAGCTCTCGACCCAATCTGTGCATGCCCGAAGGAAACACAAAAAGCACAAAAACAAGAACAAAAGAAACAGAGTTAGGAATGTAACTAATAAATATAAATAAAAGCATCCAAATTAAAGCCAGATTATTTCAACTAATATTAGTAGAAAAACAAAGTCCCCAGCAATGACGCCAAAAACTTCTTAGGCATGCAATGTGTGTATAACTTATGAATAGCCTAGGCATGTAAGTGCACGCGTCGTGAACAAGTAATAAAGTGATGAGTATCGAGTGTCGAATCCACGGGGACTAAGTCTACTGAATACCAATCTAATTTAATCTCAACTTTATCTAGATGGTTGTTACTTTGATTTTCGGCTTATCAAAACTAATTATTAAAAAAGAACTTGATTCTAACAATCTATGGACTTAAGCAATTATTAGACTAAGACTTGCCTTTGAAAAGTAAATATAACTAATACCAATTATGAAGTGCGTTATTGTTTATTTGTTGTTGCGGAATGCACTTTAGTTGTACCGATCTCTCTTGAGTCTTTAATACATCTCTTGATTTTAAGTTAGGATTATCTTTGCCCTAATTACTCATTTCAGGAGTCATTAAGATTAAGAAGTCCGTTTGCCATGTTGAACCCTAGGGTATCTCTACCGCTAGGCACTGAACAGTAATTCATATAGATCTCTCTTGAAATCTAGCTTCTCAGTCTAGATTCAAAAGCAAAAGTCGAATAGAAGGTGGCCAATCAAACTATTTGAAATAGAGCATACTATGAATCATCCAACAAGTTAAAAAAGTACAGATATAAGATTATAAATCCATCTCCAAAAGTATCAACATCCAATCATGGTTACATCGTAGCCCTAGAAAAATGAACTAGAACATGCTAAAACAATTAACTACTATTGTTTGATTTGAATCCATGATAAACAAGAAAGAGGAATAGAAAAATTGATTGGAAGCTCCTAGAACATCGTCTCGAATCGATCCCTCCACTTCATCTCGCGTTTTCTCTCCAAAGTCTCGTCGTTTTTCTCCTCCTTCAAGCTAGGGCTTATCCCCTTTTTATAACAATGTAATTCCCTCCCAAAATGGTAACTTTACTAGCTAAAAGTTTCCAACAACGTTGTGACGTGTGTGGCTCACAACGTGAAGTGAGGTAAAAGTCTGTTTTGCTCGGTCTCTATCACGTTGCGACATTGAAGTCCACGTCGCGATGTCAAATGGATTTGTTTAAATCTCCTCTCGGCCATGTCACGACGTCAATAGTCCACTGTAATGCCCCAAAAATACCCTAGAATTCTTATAATAATATTATTATATATTCCGGGTATAAATTGAGCCAAACTTGGGTTTTCCGGGAAAATTGATAAATTGTTAAATTGTGAAAAGTGAAATGAATATGTGAGCATATGATTAAATATTATATGCTAAAATGAGAAATTGATTGAACTCGGAAATAAACCCAAGTGAAAAAGGGCAAATTTGGAAATTTGTAAATGAGGATCTAAAGGTCTAATGAGAATGAGCTTAGATGCCAACTGAACTAAATGATAAATGAAAGTGAAATGAAAACCAATAAGTGAGAAAAATGCCAAAAATGAGAAATGAATTTATTGAAGTGCCAAACATGGCCTTATAGTGGATAAGTGGTATTAGACCACATTTGGTCTTAGAGACCTCCCACAAGTGCAAAAACGTTTTTGAGAGCAAAGAGGGAGAGAAGAGCTAGGGTTTTGGGGAATAGATGGAGATTTGTGTGAATCCCTCCATGTTTATGCGAGATCTTGCAAGGAGGAAGGAAGAAGAAAGCTAAGGCTTCAAGTGCAAAGTGATTTCAAGTGCAAAGGAAGGAAAAATTGGGCCTTTTGGGCCCCTTCGCGCAACTAAAGACCGTCGCGGAGTGAAGGGTGTCCTCGCGCGAGGCCAAAAGGCCACCCCTCGGGTTATTTGTAGCGAAGCCTTAGCCACTTGTGGCTGAAGGCATTCACACGGGCGAAGTTTTTATTTGTTCCAAAGTCTTGTATTTGTGCACCGATAGTTTGGGGACCCTAATAAATGATCAATGGGGGTTCAAATAAGGATAAAACTAAATAGAAAAAAAATACCGTACCTCGCCGCCTAAATGAAGCTTCGCTTCACCTTGGCGAGTTTGTCTTCGGGCAGACTTAGTATCTTAACCCAAGACCGTTAACAAAAATTAATCGACATTCAATAAAAATGTTTAATAATTGTTTATCCACTGAGAGTGGCATGATTGTTATTGACTAGGAATGATGAGGATCACTAACCTAGGATGAGATCGAGGAAGGGAAGGAAGCGAAGTCTGACTTTGGTTTGTTCAGCGACTACATCCTTATTTCAAGTGTTTTTGTAGTATACCAAATAAATGCGAAATGATTATATGGAATGAGTATATCTTTGAAATGATATGACGAAAATGCATATGGATTTGAAAATGTGATAATTGAAATGATTGACGATTAATTACATGTGAAAGATTAATCGAATTGTAAACGAATTAGTCAATTTTTGACATCTTGAATTGAATCGATATACTGAATTAACAGCTTGGCGGGATGCCCCAATCGACATCCGTCATGAAGGCACCCCGAAATTGTCCAATGTCCCACTTGGCGGGATGCACCAATCGACATCCGTCATGATGGTGTATGACATTTAAATACCACATGTCGGGGTGCACCAATCGGCATCCGGCATGATGGGAGGCAAAAATTGTCGCGATAATGTAGCGCATTACTAAATGAATAAAAGGCGATTCATAAATGGAATCCGTCAGGAATGTGAATTGTATAAACAAAGTGAAATAACAAACTTTGATGAGTGAAAATGAGATTTGTAAACTAAACCCATCTTTAAGAGTGTGTGTTGAATCTCATGAATTGAATTGTTGAATGATTTGTTGCATGTGAAGATGCATATTTGATATGATCAATGATTTATAAAGTGAAAGCATGCGAAAATGAATAAGCATGAGTATTGTTTGATATAAAAGACATAATTTAATGATAAATGCATGTCATGTTAAACTGAAAATTGGAATAGAACTATATAGAACCACTAAGCATGAAAATGCTTAGCGTATGGATTTTATCTCTGCTCGGGTTAGTAAACGAGGAAGGAATGCTTGACAAGAAGCGTAGAGTCATAGAAAGTTGTGGTAGCAAGTGTATACCAGATCATTTTACATATCATGTCTTTTGAACATGTGATGTTTTGTGATCAAATGAGTTAAACTCTGAACTAATGTTTTGTATATCATTTGTAAAGGCGTGATACGCCATTTTGTAAACAATTTGTATAAAAGTAATGTTATGGGCCTACCATTTGAAAATGCTTCTGCGTATTTGAAAACCGTGAAACGAAAGGACATAAATAATTGTTTTGATAAGATAAATAAGCGTCTGAGATGCATCGGGCTTGGTTCGGATCCGTGAATTCGGGTTGGGGCGATGGATTAGTCGCTACATTTTTGAAAAAGAAAATTTAATAAAAAGGTAAATAAAAAAGAATCAACTGAGCGTCCCCAGGTTTTGGTTCGAATCTATCAATCGGGTCGGATCGGGCTCAGGGGTCGTTACATCCACGTTGCGACGTCGATTGCAGTTGTTGTGTATGGATTTTATCACGTTGCGACGTCGAGGTCCACGTTGCAATGTGAGGCTTTCCTCTAAAATTCTCCTCTCTGTTACGTTGAGATGTTGAAGTCCACGTCGTGACGTGAGCCTGCTTTGCTTAGTTCTTCATTCTACTGCCTTTTTTTTACCCTATTTTCATCAATTTTGCTCCTTTAGCTTCGGACCTTCCCTACATCAAAATATGAGAGGAATAAGCATTAAAATCTTCACAATTACGATAAATTACACCTATCAAAATCTACAGATTTTCCCGCCCATATTTTTCTCTCTGAAAAATCATATAAATATCGCGACTGTTCTTCCATGGAATCAAATATGATGGTGTCTTATTTGGTCTTTGTTCACGCCTCTTGATGATGAGCCTCCATAGGATGCTTTCATTGTGCTCATTCTACATGACTCTTTTTTCTTCATGCCATGTTTTTGATGAAAAACTGAACAATTGAAGCCCTAGCCGTTCTTTGAAGCTCCATGCAACTATAATGAAGAGGTGAAGCTGTTAAGCCAAGTACAAAAGAGATTTAGGGTGTCACTTTAGGGCTTTAGAATGTGTTTCTTGTATAGTGCGAATGGTTAAAAGTGTTTAAATAGGGATTTTAAAGAGGGATTAGATGAATTGATGCAGATTCGGATGCACCAAGATGCGTTCGGATGCATTCAATAATTGTAGAATGAGTTTGGACGGTTACACGGACGTACTAAAATGTGTCTGTCTAGATTGCAAATTTTATGAATTTATCAGGACATTGAAACGGACGAGTAGCCAGATGCATTGAGATGCTTCCACCTAGACTAACATCTTGTTTATGCTTGTCGGATATTGAGGAGGACGTACTGCCGGACCCATTGTGATGTGTCCGCCTGAACTTTAACATAATAGAAACCAAAATCGAACGCATTACTGGACGAACCCTGTGTCTGGTTAGAGCTTCTGAACGTCCTTTCGGACGCATATGCACTTAGTGCCTAACGATTATCCGAACTCATTTAGCTTGTTAATTATGCTTCCTTTTAATGGTCAATTTTACTTATTTTGCTACACCTGGTCTCATTTCAAAGTTGTAATAAACATTAAAAATTATCTACAAATACAACAAATATTGAAATACTAAAGAGATGCGTTAACCAACCATATACATTAAAAATTTTCACTACAAATAGTTGTCCAAAAACAAATGAAGCTGATGTCATATCCTGAATACATCATCAATAAGCAAGCATTTTCCAACAAATATAAACATAATGTTTTTGAAACAATGAAGTACCCATATGTACCCTAAAAATTATTTATCATAATTAGTGAAGACATTTTTCCTTCTAATGAAGCTCCCAACTTCAAGCAACTCCACATGTCTTTCGAAAATCCTTTCCACTCTTAGTTCTCTCTATGCTTTATTAAAGTATAGACTAACTTTAGTCGATAGTAATTCATTTTTCCTTGAAAAATAAAAAGGAAGGTAAATATCAATAAAGACATTAAAATTCAAAAGTCATATAATGCGATATCATTAAGGTTAGAACAAACATTAGCAATCATTCTTGTCATAGTGGAACCATTCTAGTGTTCTATGTACTTGATTACAAACATTCAAAATGGTAACTATACAATAACAACGTAGATGAAATTGTTTTTTATCATGTCCATTTTAGTGATCATACAGAGAAAAGAAATACTATATTTTATTATAATGGGTAATAGACGTATAAACTATACTCATTCTCTTGTTGGGGAATAGTTGGATACATATGTTCAAACTTGTCATAGTCGCATGTTTGGTGTATTCTGTGTGCTTTCATGCATCGATCAAATGCATTAGTAATCCTTCTGTTTGTTGAGGGTATCTTGTTGCCTCTTGCCAGGGGTAATGAAGATAGTAACTCGACTCGAGAAGCTCCAATATTTATCACATGAAGATGCCAATGATTCCACTCGCATAAAGGAATAAAAAACTATATAAAAGAAATAAAAATATGAATTTAAATTATGATGCCTATATTACAATAGTTATTTGAACAGAGGGATATTTCAAAGTTAATATTAGAGCTATACTCTATCACATGTTGGAAGATTCAATGGAGTGATGTTTTAGTGAAGAAATGTCCGGCTCCTTGACATTAATTTTTTTTTTTTTTTGCCTTTCCCATTAGGGTTGAAAGTAGGTGCTATACGTTCAATAATTTAGTGCCGTAAATCAATGTTATACGAATAACTACAATGTAATAGATTTTGTTTCAATAAAGAATGTTAATTACCCCAAATCCTAGATCGAAGAAGTATGATGATTGGCTCTCTCCTAGTTGGGCGTTGCATACTTGGCTCCACATTCTGATAACCTACTACGTGTAATATATATGAGTTATAACATATGACAATTTTGATTTAAATATGGTATGTTATGTAAATATGCTAAAAATGTACATCTTACCACATTATTAATCCAATGTTTTCCTTTGATACAATCCACATCTCCTCGTGTAAAAAATGACCCAAGCATAGCATAAGGGTCTTACTGTTTCATAAAGACCAATACATGTTATTTAATATTGTGTTAAGAATCCTTAACTATAATGGTCAAAGTAATAAATACCTTTTGTCACCATCGTTTGCTAAGGCATAGTTTGCGAGAGTTCAATGATTTTGGGTAATCTTCTGGAATTCATTCGCGCATGTTTTCACAAATGGACTTCTATAAGCCATTGACGATATGACAATCTCGTCTGCCTTACGCTTATATCTCTTGCCCTTTGGTACTTCAACTGCAATGCTAATCCAACCATTAATTGAATCTCTTAAGGTGATTTGGGACTAGAATGTCCCTCCTCTACAAACTTCACTAGTGATTGAGGTGAATCGGGGAATTGGTCAAACCCACTTGGTCCACCTTCAAAAGATGGATCTAAATTCATTTCTTTTCGCTCAATTGCAACGACATCCTCATCGACATTTTGTGGAGATTGTATGGTGGTATGAATCGTGGTGCTTCATCTAATTGAGCTTTCCATCCTTGCATCTCTCAAATCAGATGTCATCTTCATCATTTTCTCCTCTTTTAGCATCAATTTCTACGAGTATGCCATCATTTCCCTCGCTTGTGCAAACATGCACTCTTCAACATCCTAGGAGGTATACATTGTATGTTGGAAGTTAGTTAACATATAAACATAACACATTATATGGGGTCAATTGGGGGTAATCACCTCAGCGGATTCATTGTCATGTGGTGGGCTATGCAAAACGACACCCACATCCTCTTGATGTATAGGTTTATGAGGAGCATTGGCCTACGGTGCATGTACAGTTGGTACTTCCCTGAGCCGTAAATTTAACAACTTGATATTAAGATCTTACCAACAAAAGATCCAATATAAGCATCCAAATAATCCACATGTCTTTACAAAGTTTATAAACTTACATCAACATGTCCGTAGCTATCGAAGCTTTCAATCTCAGTAGTTAGTCTCCTCTTGACCAACTGAACAAGGCGGGAAAGCATCATTAACATGCACAACTGGCATGTGTGTCTTTCTAGGGTAAAGAATCTGCATTCAAAAATTATAAATTATAATTGAATTACATAGGACAAAGTTATAACAATCATATGCAATCATTAATCCTTATACGCTTAAAAGTGAAACGTAAGCTACCTATAAAAAGAGTAAACATCCTCGCATGTATTTATCCTTTCTGTCTTGAATCTTCTTATACCCTCATTCAAATAGACAACTTAAACTTGCCCCAGTTTTCTTGGATAGTTACAACACTAGCCCAAATGAAGTCCCATATATCATGAGTACCTTCGAGCATATTGTTCGATGCTATAATGGTTGTGCATGCGAATATCATAATTTTTTTTTAAAAATTCTTCTCTAACTTCTTTTTCTCGAATGTCTTACTCTAATTTAGAGATACTATAATCAAGGGACTCCACAGTCCATCTTGGGGATAGAGCTATATCAACTCCATTACACGGGATGCCCATGATTGCCTCGACATCCTCAAGTGTGATAAGCATATGGGCACTTGTAGCCATGGTGATACAACTATAGGCCACATCATATTGGGATATGAGCCAATGACATATCTCATACCTAGTCTCCTTACATTGGAGTTGAAGCAGTCCACTAGAGTAAGTATGTTATAAAACCATATACATGAAGAGTATTTTCACATAACATTACTAATTACCTTTACACGTGACCGAGACACATGTTGCTTACGTTTCTTTTTTTTAAGCGTCTTCCATCTAACAATGTAAATAATTAGATTAAGACTAAAATAAATATAATGTTAACGATGTAATAAATAATTTAGCTAAAAACAACATACTTGCAATAATACTACAAGTCATTAACATAATACATAAAAAGTAAAACTTACAACAACATTAAATATGTTTATAAAATTGAAACACAACATTATCATTGAAATTACAAAGAAATGGAAACATATAGCTCATATTAGCAAGAGATTTTTGCACGTTTTTCTATTGTGCTCATTGGTATGGCAAGGAGAGCAATACATAGTTCTTTTATCTTGAAACTGGGACTCTATACTCTTTTTCCCCGATCTTCCAAGTGGACATTTGGTGAGCGAAGGCTTTGAAGAGAAAATAACATTTCCTAGCACATCTCACACCACACCATCATCATGGACTTTTGGCATGTCGTGTGTCTCTATACCATGGAAAACACCCGATTATACCAATTGTTGGGTTTGATATTTAAACATATCGTCAACAAAATCAACAACATTTTGCTGATAAAATTGTATAATTGCACAAGCATATTGACATGGTATGCCAAACAAGGCATAACCGCGACAAGTTCAAGTTCTTGCTTGTATGTCAACGTTGTAGATTGTTTCACCAATAAATACACCAAAAAAGGTTTCCTGGATTGGGATGACGTGGTATGCCTCACCTTTGGCAATATTATTTTTCATTTTTTCTTCTATCTTTGGCCCTATAGTACCCTTCCATTGACTGGACTCATCTTTATGCTTTACAAGCGTAGTCCCCAATTTAGTCATATGCTCAATTAAGAACGTACATATGGAGTGATGTCTTTCATTTTTTAACCAAGCATTAAAAGACTCTACGAGGTTCGTTTTCATTTTGTCCTATTTTTCTTTGAAAATTTTGACATTGCCCAATGTTCGCGTTCATTTTGCTCAATCCATGTTGCAAATGCATAATTGAACTTTTGTAATTCATGCATGTGAACATTGTATTCAGTATCAACCCTTGCATAGGCAATTTTATCGAGCAATTGAAATACATTATCCTTCCCCTTACTCTCACTTGTGTTTTGCTTACTATAAAAGCTACTAAGTTCTCCTTCAAATGACGATAACAATACGCATGGTTATCAACTCCAAATATCTCTGGTACATTACGTAGAAGACCTAAATGTCTATTCAATATAATGACATTCTCCTTATCCTCGATAATTTTCTTCAAATTTTGTGAGAACCATGCCCAATCATCGTAATTCTCCGAGCTCATCAGTTCAAACGCTAGTGGGAACATGTTGTCATTGGCATCGTATGTTGTTGAGGAGAACAGGGCACCACCGTATGGACCACAGGTGTGCGATGATTTATTGGCAATGATTGGTTGACAACCCATCACAAACCCATGGATAGACACATGATATGCAATAAATAGTTGTTTTAAATGCCCATCATCTTAGTAAGTCAACTCAACGACTGATCCCAGATTATTTTGGATAATTCGATCACACATCCAAGGCAACAATTTATAGTAATTCTTGGGTTGTCCTAAATACTCCTTCCTTATCCTTCTCCTTAATTTGGCCAGCTTGACAATAACTTAATCTCATCCCATGTTCTTGGACAAAGTCCTTACAAATCTGTCAGCGGTTGGTAATTAGGAGTTGAGCGAATCACCTCATCGATCACCATGGCAACTCGGTTAGATTTCACTAATGGTTAAGAGGCTACTACATCATTAACGTTGTGACTGTGCTCATTTATGAATGTATGCACTTGGATAACATTTGATGCACTAATAGCACGACAAGTTATCTTCCATTAGCATTCATTTACCGTACAGACAACACATTTGTGCTTCCTGGTGTTTCTTTTGTATTAGTATCGAAATCTACCTCATAGAAATTGTCACGCCCCGATTCCCGGTCCGACCCGATTGGCGAATCGAACGGTTTGAGTGCGAAATATATACTAGGACTCTTTACTTTTTTTTTTTTTTTTAAACGTACTTGTACATGGTATACAAACAATTTACGTAATAACCAAAAATCATTTACATACACAAAGAACTACCACTTAGGATGGTGTCCATCAAATCTATACACATATATAAGTCCCATTTATTTATACAAATGCATATCTAATACAAACATCGAGAGATCGCGAACTGATCTTTGGTGACACCTATCTCTGAGATGGCCCGTCTGGCGGTGTGGAATGTCCTGTCTCTCTTGATACCTACAGTTGAACACGTCTTTAAGCTTTGCGCTTAGTGAACATATAAACGATAATGACTAACAATAATCGCCATCGCTCTATCTTTTTACATTTACTTTTTCATATGCAATTAGCAAAGCCTATCGTTATGTGACTTCTAACTCATATCATATTATACATGTAGATTTATCTTTTTTTATATTCCATATCATTTTCATGGTCATATCACACCCATGTGTCATGTCTTTTACAAGTTTCAATTCATATCTTCTACATGTATGGCATGTCAGATCATATTCAAAACAAACTTATACATATACAATGGCAAATTGGAACATATCAAGTCATATTAAATACATACAGGGTCAAATCAGACTAATACCCATACATATTAGACTCATCATTATCACGGCTGAAGCCATTAATCAAATCCATTTAGCAAATACATTTCATGATCCGGGATGCCCGTTTAATTCTTTTAGTTATCGTTTTATTACTTTTTCATTTTCAAAAGTGTCGCGATCCGAATCCCCTACTCGACCGGTTGGCGGATCAATTTGGGCGGTTTACTCAGGCATTTTCAATCAAAACATTTAACGGTTTTATTAAATTTTGTTTTCAAAAGTGTCGCGACCGAATCCACGACTTGACGGTTGGCGGATCAAGAAATTTGGAGCCCGATTTACTTTGACATTTTAATTATCTTCCCAAAACATTTGTTTGTGTTATTCCATTTAGACTTTTTAGTGCATTAAAGCACTTCTTTTAGGGCAATCCATAAACACAAATTCAAAAGACCCGTAACATTCACATTTAAATGCATTTTCAAGTAATGCCTTTATACACACATATACTCATCTTTATTCATTTTAGCATGCTTTCATTTTACATATCATTTATCATATCACAACATACATTTTCAATGCAATAATTCAATTCACAATTCAATTTATGAGATTTAAGCATATACATAAAAATCTCATTTACACTCATCTATGTTAGTAATTTCACTTTGACTATTCAATTCACATTTATGACGGATTCCGTTTAATGAATCCCGCCCTTATTATCATTCCCAAGAATGTGCCCACACATTTTACAATCTCGCCTCCCATCATGACGATGCCGACTGCGCATCCCAACACGTGGTATCACTCTATTCGGGCCTCCCATCATGACAGATAGCCGATTGGCATCCCGACACGTGGTATCACTTATCTGCCTCCCATCATGACGGATGCTATCTGGGTGCATGCCGACACGCGGTATCACCATTCTGGCCTCAATCTCCCATCATGACTGATGCCGCTTGCGCTACTCCGACACGTGGTATCACTTATTCCTGGCCTCCCATCATGACGTGATGTCATTGGCATCCTAACACGTGAGATCACTTTTATTCACCACATCATGACGGATGCCGATTGGTGCATCCCGACACGTGGTATCACTTATTCGGTCTCCCATCATGACGGATGCCGATTGGTGCATCCCAACACGTGGTATCACTTATTCAGTCTCCCATCATGACGGATGCCGATTGGTGCATCCCGACACGTGAGATCAATTATTCTGCCTAATCTCCCATCATGATCGACGCCGCTGGTACATCCCGACACGCAGGTATCACTTATCCGGGTCTCCCATCATGACTCCGATGTCGTTTCAGCATCCGGACGCATCACTTTATTCGTCTTCCCATCACGACGATGCTGTTTGGTGCACCCCGTCATGTGGTATTACTTATTCTGTCTCCCATCATGACGGATGCTGTTTGGTGCATCTCGACACGTGGTATCAATTATTTGGTTCAATCTCCCATCATGACGGATGTCGTTTGGTACATCCCGACACGTGGTATCACTTATTCGGTCTCCCATCATGATGGATGCTGTTTAGTGCATCCCGACATGTGGTATCAATTAAATGCTATACGCCATCATGACGGATCCAGTTGGTGAATCCCGAAAAGTGGGACATTTCTTCAATGCCATACGCCATCATGATCGATGTCGATTGGTGCATCCCGCCTGGGCTGGACATTGATACCACGGTGTTTTCCGCGGATTTTACGCCGATTAGCGTATCCCGTCAAAGTGCTCATTTTTTCATATCATTCAATTCACATTTATTCGGTTTTCAAATATCACATTTCAATTCCATATTCACTTCTCAGATATCTTTCAAAGCATATAATTTCAATCACATACTCATTCATGTGATCATTTATATATACTCATTCATATGCTCATTCACGTATACTCATTCATATACTCATTCACGTATACTCATTCATATACTCATTCACATATTCATTCATGTATACTCATTCACGTGTACTCATTCATATGCTCATTTACGTATACTCATTCATATACTAATTTACGTATACTCATTCACGTATACTCATTCATATACTAATTTACGTATACTCATTCACGTATACTCATTCATATACTCATTCACATATTCATTCATGTGCTCATTTCATATACTCATTCACGTATACTCATTCATGGATACTCATTCATAAATCTTACTACGTATACTCATTCACGATACTCATTCATATACTAATTCACATATTCATTCATGTACCATTTCATATACTCATTCACGATACTCATTCATGGATGTTCATAAATTCATTTACGATACTCATTCACGTATACTCATTCATATACTAATTCACATATTCATTCATGTGCTCATTTCATATACTCATTCACGTATACTCATTCATGGATACTCATTCATAAATTCATTTACGTATACTCATTCATATATTCTTGCCCCTCAATGAATCTATTTTACTTAGAAATTGGAATCAATCCAATCGGATCATCCAAAATAAAGTTATGGCATTTTCACATGCCAACTAGTCAATTTACTCGATTACATTAGGACAGTTTGCATACTCATTTTTCCGGGATTCTAACTTCATGTTTGACACTCAGATCTTGTAATATTTTAAAGCTAAGGTTCTAAGGGTTCTATTCCAACTGAATCACCTACTCCTGATCACCGAAACTCAAGTTACGGCCCCAGACACTGACTACTCTATGTTCAAACTGATGCAGAATTTGACTTGAACATGTCCCCACTTTGAGTGAATTATTGGGCCACTTAGAGTCAGAATTGGACGATGTCTATTTCTTTATGTTTGATTCTCCTTGAAGTATATTTTAATTGGCCACTTGAATCACTCAAATCAGATAAGAAATGAGGAAGTTATAACCAAAATACGAACCGGGTCGAAATCGGGAAAGGTAATAGTGGTGTACCGCACACGTCAACATACTCGCACACCTTGGCCAAAATGACTGTAATTGCTGAAAGTGTACTGCACAGGTTCAGGTGTAATTTATTACGTCACCGAAAATTGCCTGTAATGTGTGTTTTTCACCCATTTTCCATATTTTGATATCCAATCAACTCTTACACTTCAAACACACATCAAACCATTCAAATTACCTTATAATCTCTTTTCTATTCAGTTCATCTTTCAATTACATGTCTTTCTTCAAAACTCTTTCATGAATTCCTTCAAAATCATTCTAAGATGGGTCACAACCCATACACAAATCAAACATGATGATTATTTAGGGTTTATTCTAACTCAATTACTTGTTATTTAACATGTATCAATCCTTAAGAGGAGGATTTCATACTTATCTTGGGCCATTTAGAGTTTTTCCAACCCTACCTTCAATAAATCTTGATTAGAAGAACTCTAACAAACCCCTAGATTTGGAACTCATAAACTTTTCTAGAATCCCATACAAAATCCTATGTGATCCATACAAAATCCATACTCAAAGTAGTTTCTATACCTTTTGGTCATTTTCCTTCTCTCTTCTCTTTCTTCTTCTCTTCCCCTTCCTCTTCTTCTCTCCTTCTCCCATCCGTTTTTGAGCTCTCTCCAAATGGAGACCAATTTTTGGTCTTAAATCCCATGTTTGTTAAGGCCATGTTTGGCCCTCCAAAAACCCATTTTTGGGTTTATTTGCTTTATTTATTTTTGGTCTTCCATTTTTGACTATTTGTATCTAGTCTAAAATTGCATTGGCCTCTATTCTCATCATCAACTATGACTTTTAAGTTCCCCTTTTCGACAAATTACAATTTCATTCTTAATTTATAAAATCTCCTGTTTCTAATTGCCATGTTTCTCGCATTTCCACTACGAAATATTCAAATTATGCTTACAAATTGCTCCTAAACATGTCGAACGATCAGTGGTATATTTCAGATCGCTACGTGAAATAAGATACAACACACCCTGAATGCGTATGCATTTGGAAATGCTCTGGTTTCACGGCCTATAATGACATATTGACTCGATGTTCCTCAATTACATCGAACCACACCGCTTTCAAAGAGCTCTATTAGACAACCCATCAAACTCAAATGTTGGGGTTTGCAGAAACATCCAACAACTAATTCATCATATTCACATTCCGATTTCCGTTTCAATTAATATGTTCTAAATTAGAAGCAACGACAAGTGTGGGTTCACTTTTAACAAGACATGGAAAAACTTTAGTCATTGGTTTAATTCCAGATTTATAATAGGTGATATATTCGTAAAAATTGTTGATTAAATTGACTATACCTTGTAAATGGAATTACACCAACCGCTGGTAATTCGCTATTCGAAGACACGTACATGAAAACACGAGTCATTGAATCTAAACATTTTCACCATTCCTTCATTGTCGTTTAATAATACCATCATTAATGGATAAAATTTACATGTGTAGTGCATTTTCACCAAATTTGGGCAAACATTTAACTTACGACAAATTGTTGAGATAAATTCGGCATATGAAATTTGCACATTTACATACAATGCAATGACCCGAATGCCCTTATATACAACTAACCCATTCCCATTCTACATCAATTTGCCACCTCCATAGACATAATAGAACATTTCGTTCGCCATCTTCTTCAAATCTATAAATTGCTTGTAAATTTTCAATTTAAAGACTCATTAGTTACACATTCAAACATATTTAACATATCTATCATAGGATTTAGATTGTGTTACTATTATATCATGAATAGATCTTTCCTTAATCTATCACTTGATATCCAACCTATTATGGTATTCGATAAGACTATTACGATAGTAGATCCAACCTATTGTTAAGCCATTTATAAGGTATTGCTAGTATATTTATAACTCTAAGCAATTAAATTTTTTTTAACATAAATGAGTAGTGTCTAGTAAAAAAAAACAAGCACTCAACCCAATTGAATTGTGGAAGGAGAAATGTCAGTTATGCTAGTAGATCCAATATATTATGATAGTAAATACTACAGTTATGGTAGTAGATCAAACATGTTATGATAGTAAATAATACAATTATGGTAGTAGATCAAACATATTATAGTAGCAATAGTTACGGTAGTAGATCCAATATATTATGGTAGTAAATATTACAGTTATGGTCTTAGATACAATATGTTATGGTAGTATATTATATAGTTATGATAGTAGATCTACCATATTATCATAGTAAATATAACAATTATAGTAATAGCTCCATAATTCTCTTAATTTTTCATTTTCACATTTTTGATGCATGTTTCTTCAAAAAAAACCTTAATGACCATTGCAAAAGAAGACAAACACTTAGGATTAAAGAAACAAATTTTGTTTAAAAAAATTCTTCAAAGCAAACCCATTCAAAACAAAGAAAGCAAACACTTAGGATCAAAGAAACAAGTTGTTTTTTTAAAAAAAATTATTCAAAACAAACCTACAAAAAACAAACAGATCTAACCCATTTATCAAACGAACAAATAAAGAAATATGAAGGTTAGGAAAAACAGATATGTAGCTATTTTCTTGTTCTCTTTTTTGTAGATTGAGGTTATAATGTCGAAGATTGAACCAATCAACTTGCCAAATGCCTAGTTTCTAGCGAAATCGAAATGCACCAAATGTCCTTTGACAAAAAAGAATGAAAAATGAACGGAGAAGACGAAGTGTTCAGTTGTTTGACGAAGAAGATGAGTTGAATGCTCTAGTTTCTAGCGAAATTGAAATACACCAAATATCCTCTGGTGAAACAGAATGAATAACGAAAGGAGAAGAAATTCAGGAGTGAATGTTTGGAGCTCTAACTTTTCCCTTTCTTTTTTGATTTATGATGAAGAAGAAGAAGAAGGAGAAGAAGAAGAAGAAGAAGAAGAAGAAGAAGAAAATGAAGAAGAAGAGGAAGAGGAAGAGGAGGAGCTGGACGATTGATGTGGAATGGTTTAATGAGGGGTATTTTAGGGACTAATTTGCTTCTGACTTTTTAACTAAAGAGCAAATATTTTTTTCATAAGGTGTATTGACCACCCTAAAAGCCATTCTTTATCACCGATGTGCAATAATATTTCTATGAGTGTATTAAAACATACTTTTCCCAAATATTTATGGGTTCCCATTATTAGATAATGGTTCACTGTTGTACTAGTGCACAAAAAGCAAGCTTCCGAACAAAAATTCAAGCACATGTGTTGATGATCAATGATGTATATATGAAAATATGGCCAAGGAAGTGAATGTGGTGAATCCTTAGAAACTAATTTGAAACAAAAGTAAGTGTACTAAAAAATTGAAATGAAAAGTATTACCAACACTCATCCTCTTTCCACAAGTGCACGGGTCATACAAGTAATAAAGTGAACTCTAGAAGTCCGGATATCGTACCCAGGAGGATTAAAGGTTCTCTCTAATTGGAATTTGAGCACCCCGATTACAAGGGCTCTTCACTATTTAGGAGACCAAATAGGATGCAGATTATAATCAATTTAACTGAAATGAAAATAATTTAAAACTAATCCTAAAATCTACCAAACAAACAACTACTTAAGTCTAAAATGTATGAAAAGAAGCACTAGGAATGAGGATAATTATTTAACAATCATTTTGCATTTCCTTGAAAGTGCAACATTTGTGAGTTGAATGCTATATTTGTCCAAGAGCAGTGTAGTATAGCCTTGGAATACCTTATGACACTATACATTTCACTATTTAGATAACCATATTCCTAAACCAGGTTAATAGGTCTAAATAGCTACTTTTAGGATTTGATCATCTTTAAGATTTGGTTATTTTTCCTAAACCAGTACTTCATAACCATTTATTAGGACTGAAAACTACTTGCCCCCATAGACAGGATAATAAAAGCCTTTTCCAATGAAATTGGTACTCAATTCCAATTCAAGATGTCTTATCTCCTTTATTAGAATCTGCTTTACCACGATCAAGATTATTCTGCCAAATTGAGATGAAACCTCCAAACATTAAACTGATAGATTAGTAGGTGGTCTTACAGAGGTTAGAACATCACCAGTGATATATCTTAGTGATATTTAAAGTTCATTAGTTCTAATAATATCAGTCCAGCATACCCCAAGTTACTGCTCTATGCTCTCAAGAATCTCTGTGACGCCCTAAAACTCGGGGGTCCGTTGACAACCCGTCAACTGCCGGAATATTTCGTGTGGAATGCCTGGGTGACCGACATCTTCAACAAATTAGCAGAGCTTCCTTGTAAGGGGAGCTTCACCCATGGTACACACTGGCCCCAAACATCGATAATGACCACATAGGGTCTCATATACAATTATAATGAGTAAAAATGGCCACTTGGGCCCCTGCATTAATACTCACAACAACATATCCCAACTATATACAATAGTTTCAAGAGTTAAGTACATCACTCTTATACAAACATATATTAAAATCTGAAATTCTAATACATGTCATACATACTAACTACCAAAGCCACAACCCGACTTTCTTCAAAATCGGCCTCTAAGATGAGCCGTCTCGTGACGTCCTATAATTCGAAAAATATATTCTGACAGGTGAGCTAATGCCCAGTAGTGGAATCACCCTAAATGGGTTACTCCTCACCTATGTGCATATGCAATGCTCCAAAGTAAACACACATTCAAGCAAATTCGTAATCCTAGTTGAATGTCTAAATGACCAACCCATGTCCTGAGTCCTCACCGACTCCCTCACACTTGCCTAAGCCATGTATGAGAAAACATCATTGTCAAAACAAAACTTGTTGTTTTCAAAAATATACTACCAAGCAAGTGCCTGGTAAAAATATGAGACTACTCCTCCGAGGCTTAATGTGTTGGAGAACCTTCCAAAACAATACATGGGCTCCTTCGACGTGTAATTATAGGACCATCTCCCAACACCATTCTCCGGAAAATCATCCTGTGAAGTTCCTTTCGCAACCATTTTCATTTTTCTTTCAATTTTTCATGTCATGCACACACACCTAACTTCTAGGTTACCCCGGTGCATATGAAATGCATTATGCCATTTCAACACAAATTATACAACACATGCTAATATATAAAACATATATACATCAACATGATTAATCCATACAAAACATGTTATGCAAATTACACTGATACTTCCAAGAATTAGCTCACACGGGCTAATTTAACAAACAATTTGTTAAATTTGATTTGAATTACTCAATCAAACACAATTTCTCACAAAATATTTTGTGAACACTATTCATGTGAACAGTAAAACCCTCGGGTTACTGTTCACGGCCAATCATCCAATATCGGTTCCACTTTGTGAACCCGAATTTCATAACCATTTCTGGCCTCATACACGCCACAATATAATTTATAGCACAAATTATACCATTTACAACCCAAACAGTCCGTGGACAGTCACGGACTGTCCAATTGGTTTTCAAAAACTTCCACACCTCGGTTCCAAGATTTGGAACCGATCAAACGGCCGTTCAAGGCCTTAAACCAACCGAAACATTATAAAACACTTAAACAAAGTGTAACTTCAAGTAGGATAAAACCCCTACCTCACAGAGTTTGTCGAAACTCCCTAAAACCGGTACCTACGCGTTGCCCTCGCCTCGTAGAATGACTTTCCTTCTTGCTCCGAAGAATTCCGACGGTCCGATCAACCGAAAACCTAGAGAGAAGCCACTCCCTCTCTCTCTAAAAACCCAAAAAGCTTAACTCACTGCATCTCCCTCTCTCCCTCACGTTTTTGGCTCTCAATTAAAGGTAGGAGATGACACTATACACTCTTTTGTCCTTATTATCATTAAGAATTTCATTAATACCAATCATGTCCCTAAGCTTGGATTTTGACACGTGGCACAATCTCGGCCATCCATTTCCATCCTCTCTCTACTCATGCAACTTATGGCCCATGAGTACATGTTATATGTGACTTTTGTCACATCAAATATCGTTTTACGACATTCGATACTCGGTGCCTCGAAAAACGTGCAAATCCCAACTGTCTCGGAATTCGACGTGTTAGCTAGATTTCGCGAGACGATTCCAACGATGAAATCAGCTTTCGCCATCCGAGATCTAGAAAATTCCCGGATTTTTAACAAATTACGTATTTTGCCCTTTCCTAAATTGGAATTTTCTCGCGTCTTACAATCTCCATCTCTATGTCACTCAAAGGCCCTTGAAATCAGAGCAATGCATACAACTCTTTTCTTGCATAAAATACCGATATCTCGTAATCAACACTTTACAAGAACAACATTGATTGTATAAATTCAGTTTTCAAACCCACAAAAATGAAGAAAGAAATCAAGAAATCTCTTCAAGCAACAAATAGAAAAATGAAGAAAGAAATCAAGAGATAAGGAATGAGAGAACAAATCGTGATTTGAGCTTCAATCTTCGTCTCAATAGTAATGAAATTTGAATCTCTGAGTATAGCACCGAAATCTCTTCAATACAAATAAAAATTTGCTCTAAAACTACTCTAAGATCTACTAAAAATCAAAACCCTAAGCTAAATTGAAAAATGGGAAGATTTTAGAGAGAGAAACCCTAATGAGAGGTTTTCTCTCACCTCCTCTATTACCCTAAAAATCTAAAAATGAGTATTTATAGTCCTCGGGTGAAAATGGGCTTGAAAACAGGCCAAAATAGCAATTTTTGGGGCTTTCTAGTTTTTTCAGTATTGGAGTCGCAACATCACTTTTTGGAGTCGCGACATAGGCATTTTGGAGTCTCGACATCAACATTCCGGAGTCAAGAAATCAGCATTCTGGAGTCACGACATCAGCATTGTGGTAAGGCCCAACACAATGTTGCGACATTATTTTTTGAGTCACGACATTATTTTTTTTGAGTCGCGACATTATTTTTTTGAGTCGCGACATCAACATTCTAGAGTCACGACATCACTTTTTTGAGTTGCGACATCAACATTCTGGTAAGGCCCAACACTTTGTCTCATGCTTTGTCGCGATAAAGTTTGGATTTGTCGCAACAAAGTTTGGGTTTGTCGAGACAAAGTTTGGCTTTGGCTTTGTCGCGACATAATCTGGCTTTGTCACCACAAAGTTTGTCCCTGGCTTTGTTGCGACAGAATTTGGATTTGTCACGACAAATTTTTCTGCTTAGCAACTTGTTTTCTTCTCCAATTTGTCGGGGTCATAAATTCTTCATTTTAACTCGGATTTGGGCGTCTAAGGTGTCGTTGGAAAGATATTTGAATGTAGAATGTAACCATGGGTGGAGTTAAACCATTTGATTCTCCAGATGATGCAAAAAAAATTCATCTTCCCAATGACACGTTGTGAGACATCCGGTTAACTCTCTTTTTGGAAACATTTTGCATATTTTCTTACTAAATCACTTGATTTCCATCAAGAATCCTAAAAATCCAAGTTTAGAGGAAATTTTATGAATTTTACATGAATATGGATATAGAATGCTATAAATAGCATGTGAAATGAACTCAAAACATAGATGAGTTTTACACTCATCAACATGCCTATCACAGAGTATGCTTGATCATATCGTCTAAAGAATTTTATTTCCCCTAATCAATATAAAATTATTTTTACGAGGAGTAGCAAGGAAGGTTAGAAGAAAGGTTATCCTAATCAAAGAAGGAACTTTTAACTGCGTTATGTAGGTACAATTGGTACATAAACTGCACAACCAAAGATTCGTAAATGAGAAATATTTGATTGTTTACCAAGTACAAGTTGTGAAGGAAAGTATTCATGGCAAGTTGTTGGTCGAATACGAACCAAGCTTATGGCATGCATTATAGCATGTCCCTAGACAGAATTCAGAAATTTAGTTTTCATTAGTAGTGGTCGAGCTATTAATTGAAGACATTTGATGAGGGACCTTATTAAACCGTTCTGGGTGTGAGTATGAGCAACAGGATGCTCAATGTTTATTCTAACTGACATGGAGTAGTCAATAAATGTTTGAGAGGCGAATTTACTGGCATTGTTCAGTCTTATTGTCTTGATTATATAGTCAAGGAATTGAGCTCTTAATTTGATTATTTGCGTGAGGAGCCTAGCAAACCAACATTATGTGTAGAAAGGAGACAAACATTTGACCACATCGTAGAGGCATCTATTAAGACCATGAAATAACGAAAAGGTCCACATGATAGATGTATAGGTTCACCTATATCCCTATATATTCTTTCTAAGAAGACAGGTGACTCAAATATGACTTTGCTAAAGGATGTTCTAACTATCAATTTACCTTAGGAGCAAGCAGTACATGAGTATTCATTGGGCAAAAGAATCTTTTGGTTCTTTAATAGATGCCTATGTGAGTGTTCTATGATTCTCCGCATCATTGAGGACCCATGGTGGCCTAGCCTATCATGCTAAAGAACAAAATTCTTTGGGTTGTTGAACTTCTAGTTCATGACCACATATGACTCGATAGACTTTATATTTGTATTCTATAACCCAGAGGAGAAGGGTAAGAGTTTTTCCATTATAAGTTTCTTTCTAGAAATAGTAGAGGTAATGTAAAGACATTTTTTGTATTACTCTTTATTCGCAGCTTCTAATATAGATATCCATCTTACTGAGATCTTTAGTTTGAAAGGTAAATTTTGTTATAGGATTTGCTAGAAATATAAATGGTTTAGATGTGAACTAGTTTATTGTAGCATTATGTTTGCTCTCTGAGCTCTAATTAAGTTTGCAGCATCAAATATGGTACTTACAAGCTATAGTCAGTTAATGCCAAATCTAGAACGTATCTTTTATCTTGAAGAATTTTGTGTGTGGTTGTAGAGTCAATAAGACATAAATCACCCCCATTCATCTTGAGATCAATAACACATGGATTTTAGATAAAAACTAATAAAAACTATAGATAATATAAATAGCAATATAATATATGTAATAAAAAAATGATATTTTATTTAATTTTGATATAGGAAGCATCATTTAATAACAATATTTTCATCATTTATCAAATAGTCCGTTTTTTCACTAGGACCTCAAAATAAATCCGTATCAAAGTAAGTCTAGTCTATTTCTATAACTAAAGTTCATTTCTATATCGATGCATATTTTTCTTTGATTGATGCTTGTTAGAGGTCGACACAATGTTTGGGCATATGACAGGTACACGACCAATGCCCTTTCATACCACATCTATTACAATTATTCTCATAGGCCTTGGAAGGTGTATTTTGTATATACTTCCCATTTTCTTGTTTCACCTGGTATTATTCCACTTTCCTGGTGTCTCACAGAAGTTTTCTCCTTTTAGGAATTTGAATGACACATGATGAGTTCCAATGGCATTGAAAATCCTTCCACAATAACACCAACCACGACCGCATCCTTGTTCAAGTCCATGTGTTTAGGACGATATTGCATTCATTTTAGGGAATGGTTCGAATCTAGTTGGACGAGACTGGTAATTACTCATCAAGAGTTCATTATTTTTCTCAGCAACAAGAAGACATGATATCGATTTAGAGTATTTTTTAAATCCACGCTCTCGATACTGTTGCTGCAGGAGCACATTTGAGGCATGAAATGTGGTGAACCTTTTCAAGATGTCTTATCTTAATTTATCTCGCCGCTAAATCTGAGAGCTGATTTTAAATAATGCGGAGTTGTATTCACTAACTGTTTTGAAATCTTACAACCTCAGGTGCATCAAGTCATATTGAGCTTTTTGGATAATCACAGTTTTCTGGTGGTCATATCTTCCCTTCAACTCATTCCATAGAGTGAGAGAGTCTTTTACTATAAGATATTCACTTTTTAAATCCTCATGGAGATGGTGCCGAAGGAAAATCAGTGCTTTTGCGCAATCTAGCATGGATGCTTGATTTCCTTCTTTGATAATATCTCCAAGATTCATTGCGTTAAGATGTATTTTAGCATCAAGGATCCAAGATAGTTAGTTCTTTCAAGTAATGTCAAGTGCCATAAACTCAGTTTTGTGATATTTGAAATTGTCAACAATCTTTGATATATGATATAGTACTAATAACAATCTTTGTTATTTCAAACAATATAGTTCTTAACTTATAATCAAAACCAAATATAACTATAGATATACAAAATCAAATTGACTTCAATCTAAGGTTAGGGAATTACCTTCAACGCAAAGTCGTGCTAATAACATGTTATAAAATGTGAAACCAAGAGAAATATATTTTCTTCTTTGTATATGAAAGAGAAAAGAAATGAAAGGATAAAGAGGAAAAGGGAGATAGAGATAGAGATGAATAGAGAAAGAGATGGATGAATCTCGGGATGCTTTTTCAAAAGGTTGAAAGGGGCCTTTTATAGGCCAATGTGTGAGAACCCGAGTAAAGTGAAACGATAGATTACTATTATAGTACAGGCTGCAAGCTTGGGAATTTCTCTAGATCTTGGATGACAACACGGACCACATCGTTGAGTTCGTCTCGTGAAATTTAGTTGCATAGTAGAATTACGTTGAATTCCAGGGTAGTCGAGATTTCACGTATTTCGAGGTGAAGTGAACAAACGACATGGAGACACATGGCACGAGGATGCGGGTCATGTGGCACCAAACAGGTGGACACTTGGCACATGGAAAGCCAAGTGTCACATTCTCTTCATGCATGAACTAAGTGGGGGGAAAGGTGGCATGAGGAACACATGGCATGGTGATTGCCATGTGTCAAAGTGATTAAGAAAGGTGTTTCACACCTAGACCAAAATGAGTTCGTGGGGGAGAATGAGAAAAGGAAGAGAAAAGATAGAAAAAGAGAAAGAAAAGGGAAAGAAAAGGAAAGGAAAAAAAAGGGGAGGAAAGGAGATCCAGCTTCTATTGGTCTCCAACATTCGAACAACCAGACGCTCGACGGGTCAGGAAGTGAGCTAGCCTACGCTCCAAGAGGTAGGGGTTCTCTCATACTCTGGTTATTCTCTATTTAAGGGCCATTCAATGGCCATGAGAGAGTAGCCTAACCTGGGTGGGGCTGGGTTCAAGAATGCTTTGTGATCAAACCGCTGATAATTTAAGGGCCATTGGTCATTTTCTTCGTTCTCAGACTGCGCTAAATCGTGGTGTTTGGCCGGAAAATACGGGATTTGAGTGTGATATTGCGGTGGGCATGCGCCGGCCGGATATGGACTGACATGTTGAACTGTATGTGTCGTTTGTGGGTCTGAATATGAAGATCCAGTTTGTGTGTTGTTACTTGATTGAAAGACATACAAGTTGTGTGAAAATCATGTTAATATATGCTTACTTGATGTATTAACATGGGTTATATGATGGATGTGAATTATATGCAGTAGATATAATTATCCATGATTTGTAAATGTTGCATGTAGCTCTCATTATGCATGTAACATGAAACAACATGCAATGACACTTCTACATTGCATATGCACGGGGACATCGGGCAAAATGGGTGTGAGTGCAAGGCATGAATTAACACTGTGTTTGGTGTTTAATGTTGGGCTCTGTTCAAGGGACAACGTCCTAGAGTCGCATGGTTTAAATATGTGTCGGGTGGTAGCAAGAAGGGATAGAGCACTCTCGTGAAAAGCCAGATCCTGGTTGTGACATATGAAACTAAATGTGAAAGCCCGCGAAAGTGTCGATTGCTCACGACTGGGTGACCCCCGTAAATTCTACTCCACATAAGACACATGGCTTTAATAAAGCAATTTATCTGAGGTTGTCCAATGAATTGAATTATAAACAAAATCTTTTGTTTTGAAACTCCACAGCTTTCTATACATGGCATATGATGTGTGAGGGAGCAAGGAGGACTGGATATGTTGGCATTGGTATATGTAGACATTCATGTAGAAATATATATGTTTTCACTTAATGTGTTTATGAATGTTGAATCATGGCATTGCATGTGCACTTAGGTGGGGAGTAGCTCTTGTAGGAGGATTCCTCTACTAGGCATTGCTCACCCCGTTGTGGGAAAATCATTTTTTCAGGTAAGCCGGAGGTGTACACCAGAGGTGGAACTCATCTCGAGATCTTAGTGCGAAGAAGGCCGATGCGGCTTTATTATGCACTGCAGTACTCGGACACTTCATCCGGCTCCGTTATGTAAAAGAGAAGAGTTGTAATAAAACTCATTTTGAATTGTTTGATACAGTTTGACAAGTTTTTCTTAGACTTTATGCTACCTTTATTACACAGAGGCTATTGTATTGAATTTATTGTGTTTGGGAAGCAATCCGAGTGCGTGAAATGCCATGAAGGCACGCACGTCAGTTTTGGGTCGCGACAAGGGTTTCCCCGTCGTGATGTAGTTTTTCTGCTCCCAGTCACCCACAGGGTCCCTTGTACCACGACTCCGGTTTTGCAAGCTCACGCATTGGTATGTCAGCGACATAGTCCTTCCATGTCATGATAGTGTTTTGATTCTCTGTTTTGACAATGTCGCGACAGAAGTTTCCCTGTCACAACCGAGACGGTCATGACAAGAGTTCAGGTGTTGCAACCTTCGTGTTGCAATAGGGCGAAGCCTCAGATTTTATGCCACGACAAAGTGTTTTTATGTCACACAGTTTGGTCAAGAACTGAAGAGTTTTCTTTCGCGACAAAGTATTTTTATGCCACCATGTGAGTCACAAAGTAGAGGAATCATGCCTAACAGAGAATCTCAATGTCACTCTAATGCAGTTGCCTAAAATTAGTTGCAACAGCTTATACCTACGCCCGACGTAAAGCCCGGTACATTAGGTCTTCCAAAGTTGTGACATAGTTTCTATGTCGTGACAGCCGGGCTCGGCAATCGGTGACACAACAAGGCGACGCGCTGAAGACGTAGACGCACCCACGATGTATGTGGCTCTGCCATGAAACTCATAGTAAAAAAGTACCCCCGGATTGGGGCATCACACAATGTAACAAGATCTCCCATTACTCATCTTCAAGATGAGTTAATGTGGATTCATGAACCTTCCGCCTATTTAACTCTCTTAATGTGGTGGTTATTCACCACTTAGTTACAAAAAATTCGCAAATATTATTAAATTAAATCAACAAATAAGGCTATCGAATCACACAAACTACATACTTACATATGCAATATATGAACAAAAAGGCTATCATGAATATGGGTTTTTCTTATATAGCATATATATATATATATATATATATAGATCATTACACAATTAATAGACATGCCATCCATTATAGTTTGGATTATTATGTACAATACATAGTAACAAGAAGTATGTCACTGAATAATCAAACATCCACATAGCCTAGAGGAACTCGAAAGAATCTTAAACATATCTATCCTCATACATAAGGCAAATAAACATATAAGAATTCTGTTAAATAAAGAATCTGTTACAAACCAACTTATTTAAAATTATTTCTAAAGAAATCTTACCTCCTATTTTCTTAAGAGGAGTTAAGATTTCTTAAGAAATCTTACCCCCTCTTAAGAAAATAAATAAAGGTTACCTTTATTTGAAAAATGGCTCTAATACCATTATTACAAGCTCTAAAAACATAGAGGGTAAACAATAGATATTCTAACAAGAGATGAAGATTAATAAGCAAGGGATAACTTCTATGAAATCAAGAGAAATAGATAAATAAGGCGAATAGTAATTCTTCAATACCTTGTTATATGTTGGATCTAGTAACCTTCACATCTCACTTCCTCAAGATCTCTCCTTCCTTAACGCTCTCCTGGCTTATCGGTACTGAGACACGGAAGTATCAGAAACACTCACTGTATGGATTTCATAAGAAAGATATTTGAAGAAAAGCTTTTCAACTTTTCATTAAAAAGCACTCTTATTTTTACATAGAAGTTTCCCTAAGGAAAACTTAGAAATTCATTACAAAATGAAAGAAAAGAGGAGGTAAGATTTATGATGTCCCATGAATGAAGATGTCTTCTCTTTTTATAGAGAGCCCTTCAACTATTCTTGGATTCCTCCTTATCTTCATCATTGTACATCTTTTTAGCTGTCTGTTATTCATTGGCTCCTTTTGAGAGACGTGTCTTTCTTTCTTTAATCTTATCCACACAACTGTTATTTACATTTATAGTGACCACTTTGAAAAAACGGACTTCTACTTTGAAAAAGTAGATTCCCTGTTATCTTCTGTAACACCCCAACTCCGAACCAAGGGCATTAATGTTCATTCACTTATAGGGCTCTAAAATCCCACCTTTTATGACGCCCCAAATCTCTGTAATAGTATTTTTTTTTTTGCCAAGGGCTTAATGTACAACTCTTTTACATATCCAAAATATATCAAAACCACATTGTTCCAACATATTTTACAAAAGTGTTCTCAAGGCCACAACCCGACCTCTTTCATACTCACTACCGATGGGAGCGCCGTCTTCCCCAAGGCACCGAAAGGGGATCCACGACGTAAGTGAGCAGCTTCCAAGAGAATACCCCTACAAGGGTTACTCCCCACCTAAGTGTACATGTAGTGATCATACAGAAAACACACATTCAAGTAAGATGCCTACATGAATGTCAATGCATGAAATGTCCTCATGCCCATATCCCGAGTCACTCACCGACTCCCTCACACCCACCTATGCCGAGTATGAAAAACAACCGTCATTTCATTCCCAAATGACCACTTTTCAAAACAAAGTTTTTGTTTTTAAAATATGTTTGTAACCCATTGGAAAACCTCCAATGCTCATTTTGATTCTCGACTAACTTTCATGTTTATATTTTTTCAGGCTACGCATTTTTCTGTTTACACTTCGTCGATGTCAGACTGCTCTAACATTTTCTTACTAACTTACATCGCGGAATCATGTCTAACCGTGAATAAAATTTGGCTCCACCGGGGATCACCCCATCTTGGTATGCCCAAAACATTTATTTTTCCGTTCCTTTATAAAACAGTGTTACTCATTTGGACCTTGTCCCATTACCCGAGCCCACCACCCAACACCAAATGCAGTGTTGACCTACAACCGTGTACCCGTGACACCCCATCGTACACCAAACCCGATGCCGATCCGAGGCATGCACACACACCCAAGTCATGCGATGTTTTAGTGCACATGCAATGCTATTATGCCAATTGTATGTATATACACAACCATCCATGCATACTTGAAACCAGCATCATTCGACATTTATATTCAAAAGCATGTAAATCTAAACCATTTTGTTCAATAAGCATGCAATCTCACTATACATGTTATTGCTACATCAATACAACATATATTAACATGTTATAATTCACAGTGTATGTCATTCACACAAGCCAGAACATACAACCAGCACCGATCAACACCGATCTGCCCGAGTGACCACCGTTCTCCATCTAGGGGTCTCACCCGGACCACCTACATCACTTACCCGGACGCCTATTCTCAATCTGGCCGTACACTCATCGCTAAGGAACCCGGGTCTGGTGAACCCGTCCCGGCCCCGCTAACCCATCCGGCACACCCACTGCAGGACCCCACGTCGTGACAAGTGAACCCAAATGGGCAATGTCTCATCCTAGTGACTTATGCCGGGTCCAGGCTAACCTGGCCGGCAATGTCTCATCCTGGGTGACCTTACCACTAGCCGGCCCGGGTGCCTTAACCCAAGTGGCAGTGTGTCTTACCACTAGCCGGCCCGAGTGCCTTAACCCAGGTGGCAATGTGTCTTACCACTAGCCGGCCCGAGTGCCTTAACCCAGGTGGCGGTGTGTCTTACCGCTAGCCGGCCCAAGTGCCTTGGGAACCTGTGGCAAACACCCGTCACTAGCCGGCCCGAGTGCCTTAACCCAAAGCAAGAAGGTGCCTTACCATTAGCCTACCGGTGCCTTAGCTCGTGGTGGCACCTAACACTGGGGCCGGGCTCTGGGTGCCTTAACTCCAGCCAGCGGTGCCCTTACCACTAGCCGGCTCGGGTGCCTTAACCCAGGCGGTAATGCACCTTACCACTAGCCGACCTAGGTGCCTTAACCCAGGCGGCAGTGCACCTTACCACTAGCCGGGCCGGGTGCCTTAACCCGTGACATCCACCTGCCACTAGCAGCCCGGTGCCTTAACCCAAAGCAAGAAGGCGCGAATACTCTTTCTTCCTTGCCCGGAATGCCCATCCGGGGAAACTCATCCGGGAAACTCATCTTCCTTAACCTAGCCGGCCCGTCTTCCTTAACCTAGTCTGCCCATCTTCCTTAACCTTACATGCCTGGATATTTTAACCCAGCTGGCCCGAGTACCTCCACACTAACCGACCCGAGTGCCTTGACCCAGCCGGCAGTGTGCTCTCCTACTTAGCCTATTTAAGGTAAACGAACTATAACTTAGGCTACCAGGACCCGATTTGGGAGTTTTTAAACCTCCTATCACTTTCCTTTGATAGAGTTACACACATGGTCCAAATACAACCAAACCACCCCCTTAGGGCAATACAACCACCACGCAACCCTTAGGGTAGAAAAAGTAACCAAAGTAGGAGAAACTCACTCTCCTTGGAGTTTTTGTCAAACTCCCCAACTCCTCGGTCTCCTCATTCATGGCCCTTGGTCGTGAAGATGAACACTTCCTCTTGTTCACCGAAACCTTCGGGTCCGATTGCCGAGGAATTTAGAGAGAAGGTGGAGTCTCTCTCTCTAAAACCCTCTCTTTTCAAATCTCCTTTCCTTTTCTCCCTCTCTTTTCTCTCTCCCAACCGATTTGGTCAAGATGAGTCAAGAGAACTTGTCCTCTCACTTGCCACATGTCACACTCTCAGTGGCGACCTTGGATTACATCTTATCTTTATCCATCTACCTTGGGATTTTCACCCAATGGCATGATGCCATGTGCTCAAGTGAGCCCCACTTGAGCTATTTGTTTGACCAATTCCCCACTTGACATGTGTCTCACCTTAAGCCACTCAATTTTTGTTAAGTATCCAGCATTATTTTTGGTGCCCCGAAAGACGTAAAATTCCGGGGTTTTACATTCTTCCCCTCTTAAAAGAATTTCGTCCCGAAATTCCATGCAACACAACAAATCCTATAAGCTACAACGTATTGCGTCATGCATGTAAATCCAGCTCATTTAATTATTAAACGATGAAACCTCGTACCTTCATCCCCAAATAAGAAGGGATAGGTGGCCCGCATCGTGTCCTCGTGCTCCCACTTAGACTCCTCTACTCCCCGGTGTCACCATAGCACTCTCACTAGCCTCACGGTCTTGCGTCGCAAAACCTGATCCCGACTATCCATAATTCGTATTTGTCCCTCCTCGAAGGTCCCATCCGTGTCAACCTCGATCTCTCTCCAATCCACCACATGAGCTGGATCAGGAGTGTACCTCCGGAGCATGGAGACGTGGAATACCTCGTGAACACCCGACATGCTGGGTGGTAAAGCTAACTGCACGTGCGTTGCCCACCCTCTCGAGTATCTTGAAGGGGTCCATAAACCCACATACTTCCAGACTCTGTCGAACCTAACACTTACCCTCTCAGCATCTTCAAGAAGACGTGATCTCCAACCTCAAATTTAAGGGTCGAGATTGTACATCTCGCATAGCTCTTCTCATTTATTCGAGTCGCGGGAGACGCTAACGCATCAAACTCACCTTCTGAGGTGTCTCTAATCAACCGATCAAGATATTCTCTCCCACCTCGGTCCAACATAACTAAAGACTACATGGTTCTCCTCTACACAATGCCTCGTATGGCCTGACCAGGGCTCGCCCCGATAACTCGTTGTCGTAGGCGAACTCCACTAACTGAAAGCGCTCTTCCCGCCACTTTATGATCCAAGACGCATGTCGGCAGCGATGTCCTTTAGCACTGTATGGTCCTCTCTCATCGACCGTCGTCTCGCAAGGGTGGAAGGTCGCATCATGGCCAACCGTGTCCCCGCTGAAACTCCTCCAAAAGTGCCAGAACTCGAGTCTCGTCCATACTATGGATACCGGCACTCCATGTAGCCGGGACAATCTCTTTTGATGTACAACCCTGAAGAATTCTCTTTAAGTGTGTGAAGTGTCATTCTCACAGCCTAGAAATGTGTCGACTTCGTGAGCCGGTCTATTATCACCCATAACAGGCTACACTCACAGTCCTGTGGGCAATGGTCACGTGTTCCATCGTGATCGTGCTCCCACTTCCACTCCGCCTACCTCCAATGGTCAAGCAGCCCTCGCCGCTTCTAGTGCTCTCAGCCTCTTAACCCGTCGACACGGAGACATCGGTCAACAAAGTCCCCACGTGTCTCTTCATCCCACTCCAATAAGACGCACTAAGATCCCGGTACATCTTTGTGCCTCCCGATGCACCGCAACGGAGCAAAGGAAAAACCCCCGAGGATCTCCTCTTCGCATCTGGCTAACCGGGGAACCACTACTCCGTCCTCTATACCGAAGACTACCAATTGTGGTGGAATGTCTAAATTCTTCACAATTTATTCGACCGTACTTCCATTCCTACTGGACACCAACTCTGTGTCCTGTCCTTGGGACTCAATCACTCTGCCTAATAGAGACAGCGTCGCCACTAAATTCCTTAATGTGCCTTGGGCTTGCTCGCTATATCAGAACCAAACCTAATAGCCTCCAAAGATTCACACTCCCGAGAAGCCGCTATACTACCAATACTCCCGGTGATTTTTCGACGCAGAAAGATCAAATACCAGATTTTGCTCTTAATGGATGGTAATGCAAAGTGGAAGTCATAACTCGTGAACTCATCCACCTCGCTGAGTGTCTCATATTGATGGTCCCGTCGCGTGAAGGATATATTTCAACTTATGAACTGAGTTATTGACCTCGAACTCTCTTCGCCATATATAACGTGCCAAATCTTCAAGGCGAAGACTACGCCGCCAATTCCATGTCGTGGTAAAATTCGCTTCATGATTCTTCTTATATCGGCAGAACTATAAGCTACCACCCTCCGACCGCATCAAACACATCCCACCAGCCTCAGGCATCACAATACACGTGTTCCCCCGTCCCCCCGTCCGACAACAATCAAGATAGGAGCGTAGTGTCTCTCTTCAACTCCCCGGAATGCCTCCGCAGATCCGCTGTCATCCCAATCAAACTCGACCTCCTTCCGGTCAATTCTGTCGCAGTGCCGCGACCGGGAGAAGTCCTCAATGAATCTCCTGTAGTACCCAGCCAATCCCAAGAAACTGCGTATCTCGAAGACCGACTTCAGCCTCTCCCAATTCATCACGGCCTCGACCTTCTCAGGGTCAACTGACACACATGATGCTGACACTACGTGTCCCAAAAACCTCACCTCAGTAAGCCAAAACTCGCACTCATCAACTTACGATAATTGATGTCCCAAAGAATCGTAAGACAATCTCAAGTGATACTAGCAGTTCTACTCGCACTCCGGGAATAGTTCAAAAAATGTCATCCACGAAGATCACACGAAATTAATCATAAATGTACTGGAATACCCTATGCATGAGGTCCATGAATGCGGCAAGATTCGCGAATCCAGCGGGCATCATCAGAACTCAGTGCCCATAACACGCCCTAAACGCCGTCTTAGGATATCTATCTCCCTAACCTCAACCTGATGGCAACTGAAAAGAAGGTTCATTCGGAAAGTAGACTCGCGCCCTCAACCGATTTCGAACAAGCTTCATCACTCGGTAGATACCGATTCTGATCGAACCCGCTCAACTATCGATAATCAATGCAATACCGAAGGGTCTTATCTTTCTTCTTCGCAAATAGGACCGAGCGCCCCACTATAGGCCGCCTAGAACTCCTGGCCCAGCCAGCCTCCCAGAACAACTCTCGCCTGTAACTCAACCGGTGCAATCCTACGGAGTCACAGAGATGGGCGGGCGTACCAGGTGTAACTCGATACCAAATTCCCATAATCCCCTTACATGAGGGCAAGCCCCGACAACATCCTAAAACATCCTCATACTCAGAACTACTGAGGTAGATCAAGCCCACTCATCTCATCCTCTGTGTAAGGCTCGTTATCCAACCCGCCAACTTGCCCCCAACACTGATCACACGTTTGGGGCAAGATTTATGCTTGTCCCCAAGCTACTACACAAGTACCGCCCCGTGTGTGGTAACCCTCCTACGCCACAATCAAGTACTCACCCTCAGAAGTCGTCACCAATCCATCCTGAAGGATGACGTCAACTGACATGTTCATGGAACTGTGTCCGCTTTGAGCATAATCCTTGAGATCTCCAACTTGCAATCACGACATATCATCCCTATCCTCGCCCTAACCCTTAGGGGAGAACTCACATACAAGGGCTCCTCCAAGGCCTCAACCTCTAAGCCAAACTTTATCACAACTGATGCAGCAATGAATGAATGCGACGCACCAGAATCAAACAACACTCTTACCCATAAGCGAGATAATAGAAACATACCCTCAGATAGCCACCGATTCGCCGGGCTCGGGCCGGTGGTGTGATGGCATAGACACGTCCCTGAACCCCTGATGTCCTAGCCTCAGGCCCCGTCTCGGCCTCGACCCCTCGCCCCGACTTCCTTCCGGCCTCGTCTGCGGCGACAGAGGTGCTCGTGACATCACCCCGAACTCGGGAGCATCGCCCCTCTGACCCATACCGGAGGGTGGAGGAACAAATTGTGTCCGCGCCTATCCCACTGATGACTGGGACTGCGTCGGCCCAAAATTGCCTCTGCGAGCAATCCCGTTTCATATGCCCTAGCTGATGGCAATAGAAATAGGTCATCGGTCCTGTGATTTACCCTCTCGACTAGGGTCCTAGCCCGTCCTGGGTCTCCGATGGCCGCGGCCCGAGATCCTGGCGGAACTAGAGCCTTCAGCTTCTTTCCCCGAGCCAAGAAGATTGACTCTCCCTTCTCTTGCCACCAGTACCCGCATCTCGAATATTTCGTGCGTTCTCCATCTCTCGCTCAATGAGGAAGGTTGTATTGACCATCGAATCCATGTCTTGTAGGTTATGACCTACGATCTTGCCCCGGATCGACAATTTCAGCCCATCCTCGAACCTCCTCGACTCGTCTGCTGGCCACATAATCATCCCCGAAACGCAAGCACCTCGTGAATCTCGCTATGTACTCGAAAGTACGGGGCCACGCCCCCTATCTCAAACAAGGAACTCGAGCCTTCGCATGTCTAGCTTAAGCCGGAAAGATTCCTCATGAATAATCTACTTAAAATCGCCCCATGTCATAGTTCTAAGTCCCCGAATGTGACCAACTCCCACCATCCGGACTCACCTCGTCGGGAATGAAGGCTTTCGGGCCATCCGAAAGTAGTATCGAGGTGATCTCCATGGTCCTGTGAGAATCCTCCCCTAATCCGGGACGGAACCAATGGCTCCGCCACCACGCGGTCCCTCTCCCGTGAACCGAGGATGATGTGCCTTAACCTTCGGAGCCACGACACTTCCCTCGACCTCTAGCCGCATCACCGCGCGCCAGCTGGCTATCGCAGCGCCCATGGCCTCTATGAAGGCCTCCTGATCAAAGACCGGTGGTGCTTGACTGGCACCCCGTGGGCGACCTCTGCGCCCCGACCTCGACTTGCCATCTACACATGTCAATGGAAAAAGAATTATTAAATATTTTTTTTCATGTGCATTCTGTTTTTTGAACCCCTAAGGTTATGTTTTCTAACCCTAGAGTTCAACATTTTCTCCTATGCTACTCACCAAGCATAAAATCCATACGCATACACACGAAAACACACAATGCGTGCTGTGATCTAATCCCGTCCCGTGGACTCCTAGGTAATCTCCTACCTAGACCTTGATGCCCAACCATATCTGGACATCAAATTCCCGAGTACTACGTAATTCTAACCCACTGCAATTTCATATCCTAGACCCATGCCCAGTAAGCTACAGGTAATCGTACACCTTAGCTCTGATACCAAGCTGTGACGCCCCAAATTCCGGGGGTCATATATATATATATATATATATATTTTACAAGGGTTTAATGTACAACTCTTTTTACATATCCAAAATATATCAAACTACATTGTTCCAATATATTTTACAAAAGTGTTCTCAAGGCCACAACCCGACCTTCTTCATACTCACGGCCCGAGGGGAGCGCCGCCTTCCCACGCACTGAAAAAGGGGGACCCACCGACTGGGTGAGCAAAGCCCAAGAGAATAATTTCCGCGGTTACTCCCACCTAAGTGTGCTTACATGTAGTGATGATAGTAAACACACATTCAAGTAAGATGCCTACATGAATGTCAATGCATGAAATATCCTCATGCCCATATCACGAGTCACCCGCCGACTCCCTCACACCCACCTATGCCAAGTGTGAAAAACAACCGTCATTTCATTTCCAAATGACCACTTTTTAAAACAAAGTTTTTGCTTTTAAAATTTTGTAACCCATTGGAAAACCTCCAATGCTCATTTGATTCGATCAACTTTCTCACGTTTGCAGTACCTGCAGTCATGATATTTTCGGGGTTTACACCGCCGCACGCCGCACGCCGTTCCAACATTTCTTCTACGAAACTTGCACCCGGTAGAATCATGTCTAATCATGGAATAAAAATTAGTCTTTCATCTGGGGATTCACCTCATCTTGGCATGCCCAAACATTTATTTTTCCATCTCTTATAAACAGTGTGACCTCATTTGACCTATCCCCTTCATCCCTAAGCTCCATCACCCCAACACCAAATGCAAGAGTCAGATCTACAATCAGGTACTCGTGACACCCTACCGTACACCAAACCCGATGCCGATCCGAGGCATGCACACAATGCAGTATGTATACGATTGTATGTATATACACAACCATCCATGCATACTTGTTCAGGCATCATTTCGACATTTATATTCAAACACATGCAAATTCCAAACCATTTTGTTCAAGTCAAGCATGCAGTCCTCAGTCATACCATGTTATTATTGCATCATACGCATTATATTCACCATGTTCTCAGTTTTCACGGTGTATGTCATTTCACACAAGCGGAACATCTGACCAGTACCGATCAACCGCCGTCTGCCCGAAGTGACCCGCAGTTCTCCATCTAGGGTCTCACCGGGACCACCTACATCCTTACCGGGACCTTTATTTTCAATCGGCTCGGACACTCCTTTGCTAGTGACGTTAGGGTAGACACATCTTGTCCTGCTAACCCATCCGGGCAATATCTCACCAGGGTAACCCTATGCCGTCCGGTTAACCCAGCCGGGCAATGTCTCATTCTAGGTGACCACATCTTGTCGGCTAACCCGGTAGAGACAATGTCTGTCACGGTGACCACATGCTGTGGCTAACCCGTCAGCCAATATCACCAGGGTGACCTATGTGGATTAAATTTAACCAGGTCGAGCGATGTCTCATCCTAGGTGACCTATCTTCGTCAGGCTAGCAGTAGGGCAATGTCTCATCTGGGTGACCACTTCCTTTAAGTAGGCAGGTGCCTCTTGAGTGGCGGTGTGTGCTTTACCCTTTAGCGGCCAAGTGCCTTAACCCGGTGGCGGTGTGTGCTACCGTGGCCGGCCAAGTGCCTTAACCGGTAGTCCACCTGGAAATCACTAAGTAGGGCCTGGGTGCCTTAACTCGAGCGGTGTGCCTTCACTAAGCGGCGGGTGCCCTTAGCGAGTCGCGCCACCTGTGCGGCGGTACATAACCCGGTGGCAATGCACCTTACCACTAGCGGGCGGGTGCCTTAACCCGAGCGATCGCTATACCGCTAAATGGCTCGGGTGCCTTAGCCCGGTGATCGTCAGTACTAAGCGGCGGTGCCTTAACGGCGATCTGCGATCTCTCTCTCTGCTGGGAATGCCCATCAGGAAACTCATCGAGAAACTCATCTTCCTTAACCTAAGCCAGGCCGTCTTCATAACTGGTAGAAGCCCGTCTTCCTTAACCTAATGGCGTCTTCTGTAGCCTTACTATTTGGATATTTTAGCTTGGTATGAGTACCTCAGCATTGGCTGGCCCAGTGCGCCATTGGTGTGCTCTCTGTAGCTGTTAAGGTAAACGACTATAACTTAGGCTACCAGGACCCGATTTGGGAGTTTTTCTAAACCTCCTATCACTTTCCTTTGATAGAGTTACACACATGGTCCAAATACAACCAAACCCTGCCAAGACATCTGACCACCACCTTGACCCTTAGGGTGAAAAGTAACCAAAGTAGGAAAACCTACCTCTTGGAGTTTAATCGAAACTCCCCAGGCTACGATCCTTACGAAGCCCTTGTAGTGAATGAACACTTCCTCTTGCTCACTTTGAAACCCTTTGGTCAGATTAGCAGGAATTTAGAGAAGGTGGAGTCTCTCTCTCTAAAACCCTCTCTTTTCAAATCTCCTTTCCTTTTCTCCCACTCTTTTCTCTCTCCTAATCGATTTGGTCAAGATGAGTCAAGAGAACTTGTCCTCTCACTTGCCACATGTCACACTCTCAGTGGCGACCTTGGATTACACCTTATCTTAATCCATCTACCTTGGGATTTTCACCCAATGGCATGATGCCATGTGCTCAAGTGAGCCCCACTTGAGCTATTTGTTTGACCAATTCCCCACTTGACATGTGTCTCACGCCAGGCCACTCGATTTTGTCAATTATCTAGCATTATTCTTGGTGCCCCGAAAGACGTAAAATTCCGGGGTTTTACACCTTTAAACTACACTTTCAAAATTTATGTTTATGAATCTTGTTGTCATGAATATGCTCACAAGAAGAATTAAACCAATTTCATAAAATCAAAAAATCTCCAAAGGCATAAAACCTTCCAAAGTATAACGAAAATGTCATTGAACCAACGTTTTAACATGATAAAATTTTTCAAAACTAATAATCTTAAAATGTAACATTCTAGCAACGCAAATCCTTGAATGAAAGTTTGCAAACGTAATTCCTAAAGCATTAAAGTAGTCCGACAAATACCAACTCAAAATAGTTCTCAACTTCCAATCCCTTTGCCTACCTAAAATGCTGCATAAGGTTTAGGGCACTAAAATAGTCTTAATAGAAAGAAAGAGCTAAAGCCCGATAAGACGTTAATACTTTTCATGGATCAAATAATTTAAATTCAAAAATTGGAGATATAGCATATTTTCTTTCTCACCAAATCTGTAAAGTATCTTAGTACAAATATATAATATATAAATATATTTCAAGCTGATGTTCATCATATTTCCTTTTTCTCAAACAATTCCATATCATAATCAAATCACAAATATTTTAAAAACACATACTCATGGTTCTGAGAATTTGTTTCAAATAAATGTCGACTATTCTGTACCCTTTGACAAAGATTGTTCCCGAAAATATTTACACTCTTGGTTCTCAAAACATCTTTCTTTGAAATAAAATGTCAACTATTCCTAAGGTGACGAGGTCATTTTGTCAACCAATACCTTATTGACTAGCGGGCCGGATTTTCAAGTTTGCCATTGGCCAAGGCCCATATTTGTCGGATTTATACCGCATTGATACTTTTTGGGTTGTATTTTCAAGTTGCTCCACCAACTTTTTTTTATTGACGAGGGTAGTGTTAAGTTAAGTTTATAACCGGTGGCGGGGAGGTCATATTTTGTCGAGTTTATGCCCGTGCTTGGTCATAAAACCAAGGTCAAATGTTCATTCATATTTCGATTCACTTAAACATAAAATATGTTTCCATAGCTTTCGATCCACACTTATGAGCATTTCAAATCATGCCAAACAAAACTTGCAATTGAGTCCATACATACTCATTCATCATCACAATTATCCTAAAAACTCATAATCTAGCATATAAAAATAACAAAAATATTTTTGTTTTTATAGGAGGAAAAACTACATTAATCTTCCATACCTTAAAAGCAGCTTTCGAAATACTTGAACATTTTCCCCTCCACAACAAACTAGGATTTAAAGGTCTATACCTAAACAAATAAGCGAAAAACTCATTGGTATCTGAACTATTATTTCTTTTTCTAATGTTATTTTGTTTACTTTCTTTGTTATTTTAAACTACTGTGTGTGTGTTACTCTTTGAATAATTGCACCTCAATTATTACTCTCTTTTCCAAACTAATTCAAATGTATAGTTTGATCCTTTATCCTTCTCATTTTATGTCCCAATGTCATTTCCTCAGTCATAAATTCTGATATTCCTTGTTCACCAGGCTTAGATCAAAGTCTTATATAGCTTTCACCATCCAGAGAAGAATTTCTTAGCATGAGGATCGACGGTTGAATAAAGAAGAGACAAAGGATTACACTAAACTAATAAGCTTGAAACAAAATTAAAAGCTGCATTTCTAAATGGTATAACTCTCATCTGAAGAGACACTCAAACTTGTGATCTGGATCATTCAAATGGTAGATCAATGTCTTATCTCAAATATATCAAAATTAAAAACAATCAACGAGTTTAGGGAGAATGATGAAGCTTGCAAGTCTTGCAAAAATAAAAACTAATTTCCATTGTTTTTTGTTTCAAAACAGAATAATACTCAGCTCAAGCTTAGCCACGATCTCCGCGTTACGATTGTGGATGGTCATATCTACAAACATATCCAAATTCACATGTCTATCAACGGTTGCATAAGGAGATGTCTTAATCTCCAAAATAGTATAAAAAACCTTTTTCACTTACCTTTCTTCTCTCGAAGATTTTCTTCACTCTAGACACATCACATGCTTGAGCTAGAGAGGAAAAGAGATGCTTGCTTGGGTGGATGTTTCTTGAACCCAATCCCCCTTTTTGAAACCCCTCGCTTCCTATCCTTTCCTTGAGAAAAATGAAGAAGGTTAGGATTATGTAGGAAACTTTACATTTGTTTCTTTTTTAAAACATTTATATTTTTGTTAAACTCTTCCAAAATTTGAAAATATGCATTGTATAACATTTGGAAATTTTGTTTTTGTTTTTGTTTTTGTTTGTTTTTGTTTTTTTTAGGGGTATTACATCTTCTTATAATTATAGTGATGGACATTTCTTGTTAGATCACTTTGAAAATAGATTTCCACTATTAAAAAAGTGGATTCCTTGTCATTGTTATACATTTATAGTGGCAAACATGCATGTCGAGGGCCGCTTTTAAGGGGAGTGGAGTTTTATATTTGCTCAATAATAATCCATCCTTCATTTGTCATTTATTTATAACTCTGCTGGATTCTTTTTGCTTATACCTTTGCTGTTTGGGTTAGCGGGGATCGTTCAGTTCCAGTCATCTTTTACCATTTTTCATTCTTATTCGATGCCTCCTTTTGCTTTACCTTTGCCTGGTTCATCATTGTTATTACTTATTTAACAATTTTAATACCTAAATATATCATTCTTCAGTTCTAAATCCTAGAGCTCCTGGTTTTTTTGTCATTGCCTTGTTTTTAGCTAGCCATATCTTTTAGACTATGTGGTAAGCTTCGAAATAATGCCAGCAAATGGAGCTATCGTCTTGATGCTATGTGACAACCTAGAAGTATCTGGATCTCAGATGTGGCGCGATTAGCCCAGATTTGAGTTTGTCATAAAGTGTCGGCTCGGTTGATTCGTTGCGTTCAGACGTTACGAGATTTCGCGGTATTCGAATTGACCAACGCGGTGGGCGGCGAAGGGTGATGCCATGTAGCCGTGACGGGTAAATGACGCTTGGCATGGGTGAAACCGATGTCGCGCCGCCGGCGCTGACCGCGATGGTGGTGAAACGGCGAGGCATGGAAACACGCGGCGCGTGGCCAATACATGTTCTGAACTAGTTTGAAGGAAGTTATCTGACCAACGATTAGTTTGGTGGGGAAAAAATCTCGTTGTTGGAGTGAAGGAACATGGAATGAGAAGAGGAAAGAAAGAAAGAAAGAAGAAAGAAGAGGAAGAAAGAAAAGAAAAAGGAAAGAAAGAAAAAAGAAAAGAAAAAGAAAAAGAGAAAGAAAAAAAATAAGGTACGGGTTCTTATATCTATTTGTAGGATATCCTTCTAAGGGCCAATTAATGCCACTTAGAGCCTAGCCTGCTATTAAGACTAGTTCAAAAAACGATTTGAACAGCGCGTGAGAGTTTCTGGGTTCGGGTGGATCAGAAAACTGAAGCTTTAGGCAAGTTAGACACTTTAAAAAAAAGAAAATTGTATGGTGTACTAGATTTTGGCTCTGCCTTCTTGTTTTTACAGTTTAGAAAAGCTGGAAAGAAAATCAGTTTACATATGTTTTATTTTATTAGTTGAACAGCATCATTTGATTTAGTGTGAAAATATCTTTGTTTTCTTGTTAATTGGATGACCGATTATCATTTCTTTCGGATGATAACATACATTTTATTATGAAAAATAGTAGTATTTTCTGTACACTACGGTTATAAATGGAAAGAAAATCGATTTACATGTTTATTTTCCCAATTTTATTGCCTCACGGTTTTGGTGTGAAAAATAGTAGTAACATCTGTTTGGTTCAGAAAACTATCGGGAAAGATCTAGTTTATGTACCTTTCTTGGATGTGACATGTTTGTGTGAAAATGGTAGTATTGTGATGTTTGCTCTAGATTCAGCGGAAAGAAAATCTGATTTTGCATGTTTGGCTTTTTCTTAGTTTGTTAGCATGTAGTTTTTTAGAACGTGAAAAATAGGTTAACATTCGGTTGCACTTGATTTATTTCTTCGCATTTGAATAACATGCCGATTTTGAGGGTTGATAAACCAGTGCATGCAAATAAATAATACCGCCGGCGGCTTTTGTCTCACGTGCGTGGGGCATCCACATCTGGTGAATGCGCGACATGGCTTTGAACAGCGGTTTTTCTTGGAAGGTTATCCACGCTGTTTATGCGATGTATCGAGTAACGAATATATGGGAGGGTTGTCTGAGTGTGTCAGGGTACATCCCGTGAAAATATGGGTGGTCTAACATTTTATCAGTTTTATCTATGGCTTATAAGGGCAGATGATATATATGAAAATATGGCCAATGGAGTGAATGTAGTAAATACTAAAAAAAAGCGAGTGGCTAATCGGCTGTGCTTGAAATGAAAGTATTATCAACATAGTATCTGCACAGTACACCAGATCATAAATATGGTGTGGACTCACAAAGTCGGGATGTGTGCCACGAGTTGGAGGTTCTCTCTATGCGGAATTTGACCACCCAATTACAAAAGGGCTCTTCGCTGCTTAGAGCCAAATAGGATGTCGAATAAAATCAATTTAATTTAATCAAACGATTTAAACTATTAAAATCTGCCAAACACACAAACTTCTGCTTAATTCATCTTATGAAGAGAAGAGGCACTATGGATGGGGATGTTATTACAGCAGTTTGCATTTCATGACATAAAAATTGTAAAGTTGAATGCTGAATTTGTTTCCAGGCGGTATAGTATAAGCTTAGTTTCCCTCTGGCTTTTCTCACATTACTAATCTAACGCACCATATTCATTTTAGGACAAATGGGTCTAAATAACTACTTGTAAATTGACCTCTTTAAGATTTGATTGTTTTCTTTTCAATATCATAACCATTTCTTAGTGAAGAATTCTGCTTGTAGAAAAGGACTATCAGCCTTCCCTTCAATCCCCAATTAGTATCTTGTCCTTCAAATCTAATAAAATTTTCTATCTTATGATTAGTCTTTGCTAACCACGGGATCAAGATCCTTCTATTATTTGGGGTAAGACTCAGCAATGGCTTTATTTATCGCGTAATTAATACTGTTACCATTTTCAATCAAGTGTGATTGATTAAGGCAGTAGAGGTGGTCCAGAATCAGCATAAAATTTACTAACCTATTGATAGTTTGGATTTTAGAATTGACCTATTAAATTTAAGTTTTGGGTTTGATAAACCGTGAGGGGGTTTGATGGTTAGGCTTGAAAATGAAATCGTAAAAATGTGAATGAGAGCTCCTTGAAATGTTAGATTGAGGTTTAGATTCCTAGGCGAGGTTTCTGGTGCTTTTTCCCTCGCATTGAGGAGAATGACTATAGTCATTTCCGAACCAAATCTTTGATTTGCTTCTCACAAACCTAACAATCATATTAAACTATCCTTTAGAAAAATAGTATTCACTAAGCATCGTGGTCATAGGCAGTGAAAATAAGTCTCCTTGGCTCACCTTCAATGGATCATAGAAAGTGACACAAGCTACTAAATAATAACCATTTAGAGATTCAAAGGTTCAGCATCAAGTTAGAAACACAAAGCTTGGTGAGTATATCTGAAGAACATGGAATCCCTCATTCACCCTTCGGATCTTGCACCGACAGCTTTGCCACTTTCAAGGAAGAAAGTTCTGTAGCGAAACTCTTCTCAAGGGTTGTCATCCTTACGGAGGTGTTTGGCTAAAGTGAGAAATGGAGAGAAAGAGTGAGGAAAATAGAGAGAAATGCAAAAATTTGAGCTATTTGAAGGTTCTGCCCGGTACATTCATAGAGCAAAGTCCCCTCCCACTTGTGCAAGATTTATTTTTGAGCTTATAATTGCAAATTTTAAGCAAAAATACAAAAACCTGATATCTACTTATACGTGAAGGGTAAAATAATTGCGTCACGAAATTGGGTCAATGGAAGTCAAAGAGGCTAAGATCAAATCGAGAAATTTTGGGATCTGAAAATTTCGCGCGGCACCTTAAATTTCATGTGGCTCGATTTCCTTGCATTTTACGCTCTTGTTTCATGGTTTTTAATCTTGTCTTGTTCCGACTCGAATTCTTCGTGCTTGGATCTACTCAACAATTTGTAGATGGCTTGCAAAACTACAAAATTAGCCACAAAAATCACGATCGTGCATTGAGTAGAATAGTAGGAACTTTGGTGTTCCCGGTGGGTTAATTGCTGATTAGTACATAAAAGTGTCAAACTTGCAAAAAACGGGTTCAAATGACACATTGCTAGTCCCTTAGCAATGAGAGAAAGAAAAAGAGAGCAAACAAATAGCCAACAAATGTTCTCCAAAAATGAGAATTGTTTCAAAAAGTATGTGGATGAGTAATGCCTAACCACTGAATGAATCAACTGAAACTTGACTAACGACACTTTGAAGAGAGTGAATGCCATGCAAAATTCAGCATCAAGAGTTTCATATACAGAGAATCCTTTAAATTTCACCAAAATCTAGTGTTTATATGATTAGTTTTCAACAATAAATTGCCAAAACTACACTCCACACACTAACCAAACTCTTGCCCACATCCTAGTACACTAATCGACCTAAATAGATTAGGACCCACTCTTATTCCACAATTCTTTTTGTGTTGCTGTTTGCCTTTTTCTATATAGACTAAAACCCCTCAAATTAACATAGCCTACGAGCCTTACATTCTCTTGCATCCATGTTACTTTGGATAAGTTTATGATAAAAATAATTTTCTCTTAATGTTCTGGTTTAAATATAAGAGTTCGGTCTATGACTTACTTTACCAAGTGCACGAGGTGCATCTGAAGTGGTAAATGCAGATGTGTCCCGGGTATCATTCCCCACCGAAGATTGATAGCGGTACGGATCAACTTCTGGAGCTACTAAAATTCATACTATTTGGACTCAAACTCATAGTGAAAGTTTTATCTAAACAACTAAAATTGAAAATTCTATACTGTAGGAATATATTGAAGCGAAACTAAAACAAAGTAAATGAATAAAAAAATAAATTGTATATAAAATAATGGATTGAATCGAGTTTCTTTGTGAAGCGAAAACCATCAATGAAATACAATGGAGCAGTCAATTCACGACACTAAAATCAGATTTGCTCTGTTCACATGTATGGATCTTATTTTTTGTCGAATTTCTAATTGTTAGGTGGATCTCTCCATATTCAGCGATTAGATATCCTTGCTTCTCTCGAAGACAAAGATCAAACCGACTACTTGTATTCCAAATTCTCTTACAAAATCGAATTTTCTTTCTCGATAACCACCCATTTCATTAAACAGCGAGAACTTGCTTTCGCTACCGAGTTTTACTTAAAAATTTCACCGCCATTAGTGACTCGGCATGAATCTATGGGTTTATCCGTTCCTTGGTCAGATCTCAGCCTGCTGGGGATGGAACTTACTTTAGATTGGGTGAACTCTCCCGATTATTTTATATTGTATTAAATACACCTCCCGACTTCGTTATGGCGAATGGGGGTTTATAAAATGCTTTGAGCTTCAATGATTAAATCAATAGGTGATCGAACATACCGAGAAAAAGAATTATACCGACTCTCGAAGTCTCCATGCGTAATGCGAGGAGGGCATCACGAATATTAGTGTAGGATGCACTCCCTCAGCGGTATTAGGTACTACCATTGGGAACTTGTCATTACAAGCGATCTGCTGATTAAAAATGGCGGGACAATTGCTTCTCACATATTTTGTCATTGTGCAAGAAAAGATGTAACTACAGTAATCCAAATCCATGGCTGCGCTCTGATTCTTGTGTAAAATTAAGAAATGGAGCACCGATCATTTGCAACCACTTTGTAATTCTTGATAAGGCGAAAAAATGAATTCCGGAAAATTGTCTAGATTTCATAAATTTTCGAGAGCGAGTAGTAACCAGAAAAATAATGATCATAAAAATCCAAAAGCTCTGCTGGTCTGCACAGTTCATGATTCCAAAAACAAAAAAATTAAAAATTAAAATTAAAATTAAATCTACTCTAAAATGTGCCGAGTTTCTCTTCTTCCCTTTTAAAATTGGTGAGGCTAGGAAACTTGCTTTATCTTCTCACGGCCTATCTGTTTATCTTAAAAGGGTGGTGAGACACCCAAAGTATAGGTGAAAATCCCGAGCCCGGCTGTTGTCATATGCGACCTCGGTTGCAGTGTCTCACGACATGGATTTGCTCTTGATGCTTCGTGATGATCGCCTTCTTTCTTTAAGTTGCAACAGTTTGTCTTCTGTTGCCGGCTGATCAGTAATTGCGACATCATTTGTGGTGCGACCTCGACTACCTGCTCATTGTTCCTTCAATGGTGATGTGCCGCAGTTACTACGTCCTTTGACATCATTGGCGTCTTTCTTATTCTTCCGGCTTAAGTTCGCGACGTGGTTTAGATTCACGACCTTCTTTTGTTTGTGTGATGACTTCATGTGGTGACTTTGATTCCTTGAAATTACTTAATCGTGTTGGTGGTCTTCTTGAGTTTCCTTATCTTTCGTTTATGTCGCCGACCTCATGGTGATGTCATGACTTCTTACCTTACTTCATTCTTCTTCGGGTTGCAACCTCGTTCTACGTTGCCAATTTCCTCTTTCCACCTATTTTCAGTCTGAATAGTGGTTACATGTCGACATCCAATTTTCTTCTGCTTTCGACTTTTCTTGGTGCGACCTTAATGAGTGATGCGACATCATTTCTGATCACTGACTTGTGAAGAAAGGTCGCAGAGTTAGGACTCTTTAGCTTAAGTCATGCTTCCTGTTTATCGCTCTGAGTTACTACCATCCGCGAACTATCTTTAGTTTACTTTAGGAATCTTCTACATTTCGCGTGTCGCGTTATCTGAATGATATGTCGCGACACGAGACCTGAGCCTTTTGTTAAAAACTGGTTGCAACCTCTTTCTTGTGTAAAAACCTCTCTTGGCTTCATAGGCGGTCCTTGTCGGCGACCTCGAGGCGAGGTGGTATTGGCGACATCACATTTCTTTTTGCGATTAATTAGCCGGCGACATCAAGTGATAACCGTGACATAATTCTTCACCTGATTATTTCGCTAGTCTCTTAACCACACACACGTTTTCTTTGTGTAACACCCTCTTCGAGTCGACTTCGCACTAAGTTCTATATTTATTCTTTGGCGATTTGTTGATGTCGTGACTTTAGAATTTCTGGCGGCACTAGCATTCTATTACGCGACGCGATTTTGGGTTATGCTAGTGACCTGGTCTCGCTGCGGTAGTTTCTTCTTATTTTTGCTTTAAGATTTGAGCTTATAGTTGTTTTCTACGAAATGAGTTTGAGTAAATATCCACATTCTCTTTGCAAACTTAAATTAACGATATTTATCTCATCGTATGTCTCCTTGAAAAATGGATTAAAAATCTCTCTAATGAGTTTTTGGACTCATCAGAAGTCCCACAAACTCCAAATTTTTGCTTGTCCCCAGTAAAGAAAAGTATTTGTCCTAAAACAAACCAAACTTAAAAATTTTAGGACATTTTCTGATTCATACCACCAGTCTTTCTATTATACGGTATAGATTGGGAATGCGTATCATTAAATTTGAGGTTTGATTCAAGAATAAAACACATGGTATACTTATCACAAATTTCTTGATGAACTATTGTATTTAACGATTTGATACAATATTATTATTAAATGCGGAGTCTTCAATCCCTTTTCTCATCTATGTTTGAATTTAGATAATCTTAGGAGTTTTCTTGAGGTGATTGTGAGAGTCTTGTAGGCTTGTTTTCATATTGATCTCTCCGCTAATGTGAGTAAATTCAACCTTCAAATCAATGAGGTCTTTTAGGCTTGTGTGTTGGAGAGCTTAGAGTGTTGGTGAATGGAAGAATTTAGTTTATAAATCACCAGTTTCATCTTTTCTCTATACTTGTTTGCATGGAGAAGGCTTTCACCCTTTTTCTTCTTTGTACTTCTTGAGGATTCTCCTATCTGGCACGATTCATCTTCATGTTGAATTCTTTTTAGGGAATTTCAATTTCCATATACTTTCCTATTCAAAGCAGGTTCCTTTGTTTCTTGAACTCTTTTTCTTTTGTTTTTCTGGATTGGGAATAGTGCAATGTTTCTTCTTACAGGCTTTCTATTACTCTTAGAGAACTTTGGGCTATAACTCCACTGCACGGTTGGCATTAGAGAATTTCTTAAATTGTTATACCCCTTCTGACTTAATTGTTTAGGGAAATGAGCGCGAGACAAAAACTTGTTCCCTTATTTACTAACTTAAAACTTCTTTATAACTACCCTCCTTCATTGTAAAATTGGAAATAATTTTCCCCAAACTTATTTCTTCCTTTATAGTAAACTTTTTATGTGACTGACCTGGATAATTTGGGCTCTTTCTTTGTGAGGTTTATTGCAAGGAGGAATTTAGGTTTCGAGTTAAGCATTTTTATTGATGATATAAGGCTTGTTTGGCTCAAATCAGGAACTGAAGAATATGTAACATATATTGAAGGTAAGGCTTAGAAAACTCAATGCGCAAAGATGGCCTCTATAATTTCTCGTTATTTGTTTTCGCCTAGATTTAACCTCAATCAATGTCCAACAAGTTAGATTTATGGACTCTCAATCCTAAATTTCCCGAGATGTTCTTAATTCTGTCAAGTTTCATGAAAGTTTTGTTGACAAAGTGTATTATTCTTCAAATGCACCCATTATTTCATTATAGTATTTTTGTTCCATCAGTAGTAACAATTTCCAATTTTGAAAACTAATAGAATTTAAGCGATGCGATGATATAATTCGGGTTTCATCCATCTGATTCACTTCTGAAGATTATATTCTTGGGAAAGAACATGGTATTTATTTGATTCATGCACAAAAAGAAAAATGACACAAGAATAAATTTCATATATCCTGTTCATCAATCAGGAGACATCATATTTATCCACAATCAAATTCTCATTCATCGTGAAAAACAAATCAAACAAACAAGTTAACCATCAAATGAAAAATTCAATCAAACTGAGGACAAGTAGGGATAAACCAGTAGTTTTCATTGAAATTTGTTTTGGGAATCAGTAATATGTTGACAGCATGCTAGAAAGAACTAAGCTTTGAATTTTGCCTTTCTTCTTTTTGTAGGCGCTTTTTAGGTAGGTATTGTATGTTGGGAGGATCTACATCGAAGCGCCTCCATTTGGAGATTAAACTTAAGGGGGTGTTTCGACTTTGTCTTTCTAAGCTGAAATTCTTTGCGCTTTGCGAATATTTCATTAGCCAGTTGCTACCTTGAATAGACTTGTCTGCCTCCCCGCTAGTCTTGTTCCTTTACTAGAAGATACAGACTCTAGCGGCTTGGATAGGTCGTTGATCAAATCCCTCTTGTCCAACCATGTTTTCCTTCTATATTCATCATCATCTTCCAGCTATTGGAGTCTCTTTCTCTCATTGGCCTCTCAAATTCTTTGAGCAGTTCCTTATAGGACCATAATTTTCTAAGCAATATTTATTCTCCATTTATCTCCTTCTCCTTTATTATTATGTTCATCTTGTTTCGGCATCACTTTTGGTGATTTAATTTGTGCGCTGCATACTTGTCTTTATTCTTCCATCATCTTTTCTTCTTGTTTCTTACGACTCCTCCCTTATGTTCTTCTTCTCTGATTCTCCAGTTTTCTTCCAATTTGCTCCTTTCTTCTGGCTATAGCTTCCATGAATTCTTCTTTGATCAGATTGTTGCCCTCTCCCATTTAAGTTCTCTCACTCCATTTCCTTTTTCGCCGCTTTCGGCATTTCCATGGTCCCGTATTTCCTTCTGCTCCGGATACTTACGCGGCGGGCATGCGACTCTGCCTTAAAATAAAAGGACTATGTTGGAAAACGTCCTCGAGTTCTTCTGCCTTCACAGGAAGGACACTGCTGTGCGGCACTCCATTTCTATTCTGCTCCGGTTTAGCTAATCTATCTCACGCCCTGTTTAACGCATCTATGCGCTCACTTCTTTTTTGCCCGCTTCCTTTTGGTCCCTTGTCCTCCGTGAGGTGAGAAACTAGGATTGTCTTTCTTTACTTCTTCTCCGATTTCCTTTTCACCACTTGGCTTTCGAGAATCTAATGTATGAAAGTAGCGAGAGGTGAGATCAGATCTCTCTTTTATTATATGATGGTACCCTTTGATTGATTCTTGATTAGCATTCCCCTGTTTATTTATCTACTTTCAAAGCACTTACAGCAGGATGACTCTGCTCTGTGTTTATGTGGTGTGCAGTAGGTAATATTACAGACATATAAAATAAAACCCGAACCTTGCCTCTTCTGAGAGTCCACTTTTTATTGCATGGTGGGGTTCTTCCCAGTAACTTCCACATTTCCATGCTCCTCCGGTCATGGGTTCATCTTTTTCGCCAGTTTAGGTTTTTCCAACAATTTCTTGTATTTGACCCTGTGGCGAAATCTCTCAATTTAAACATAATTTATTCTTACATCGTGAAGGGCACCCAGACACCTCTCATAAACAGAATCATCCTCATTTCCTACCATGTTTGCATAGAATTCCCTTCTTGTTTGCTCACAATTCTTTGCAGAAAGAACTCCCAACCTCTTTTTTTATTGCTTCAAAAAAATGGGGAGATTGTTTATACTTCTCAACTATCTTTTGTGGACAAGTGTCTTTGTCACCTTGTTCCTGAGATTCTTTTAGCTTCTTTGAAATGAAGTCTTTTTCTTCTTATTATATATCTCTATAGTAGCAGCTTGTCCTCCTGGGTTTGGTTTCCTTTTTCCCAGCATTTACTTCTTCCCTCAGTTTGATTTCGGCGAACTTCTTCACTACGCCCCGACATTTAACGCATGATTATGATGATCGATTTGTTGGGATTATACATTTCATCTTGGTTTGCTGCCATGATTGAAGGATTGCGAGGGTATGGTTGAGCTTTCTGGTTCTAGTGTTTCAAGACTCAAAAAGATGGATGCAGAGCAGAGGTGGGTTGGTGCTGCAGTTTAATGGAATTTGGGTGACATGACCATTGATTAATGTTATGTGATGCTTACATTTATAAGTAGCGACATTAAATATTGAGCTCTAAATTAATGATTTTCCAGTAATTTAATTTTTGCTTCTTTGGAATGCCCCAATTGAGGTTAACCTACTTTGTTGACTCTGGGACTATTAATTAGTAACCAAAATTTTTGGGCACATGACACAGAAATGTGATCCGCAGCCGAGGGGACTTTGGTGTTGCAACATAAAATGTTCTTTCCCTCGGCTATTTAGTCGTGACCTCGGTTTCATTATTTTGGCTTTCTTTTCCACTTTTTATTTTCACTTCCGGCATTCTTGGTTGCAACTTTTGGTGTGTTCACTGACCAAAACATAAGCATAATTTCACGGCAATTTCAATCTATTCAATTCCATTAAACCAGCTACAACTTCAGTTAATCTTCGTAGGTACCATTCAACAGCTTTCGCTCTGCATCACATTTCCAAATTTAACACAACATGAATAAAAATTTGAAACTTTCAATCATTATTCATACTCTGAACAAATTTAAAAATCAAATCAAGAAAAGAATATATTTGCTTAGCTTTTTTGGTCTCTTATGCTTTGATTGAGTTTGATTGGATATACTCTATTTTGCACAATCTTCATTGTCTGCAATAAAACTAAGAAATATTTACCTACTCTTCAATCAATAATGAATAAAATCACTATAAGCTATTAGAAATTTAAACACAGAAATTTTAAACTATAATAAGAAAAATTAAAAACAAACTGGTGTGGATTGCCTTCCCATAATTTGCTCAATTTTAGTCTTTTCATTTGGACTTTTCTTTGCCATTGTTCATTTTCTTAATTTCCCTTGTTCAAAACTAAGGGTTACTCTTCCAATTTAAGCTTTCTCCCGAAGGTAGTGTAGCTTTAATCTCGACCATTAACATGAACTCTTCATGATTGTTGGTTCTAGAATATCCTTGCCCAAGCCAGGTGTAGCGATACCCATGTAATGGTCCCTAGATTACAGTTTCAACTCTTTGAAGAGTCTTAAGTCTGAGTTGAATAACATGCTGATTTCATAGCGAATTCCTCCCTCAAAAATTAGTTGATCATACCATTTTTGTTTTATCTGCTGGGTCACGGCACTATCCTTGAACCGTTTCTCAACTCTTCCAATTCATTTTAGCTGAGTAGTCTATCTTCCTTATGACTTTCAAAATCAAATTAAGCTTCTTGATGGCCCACATGGCTTTATATTCTTGAGGTAGGTGACAGGTTTCCAAAGACAAAAATGCGGCATGGGGACAGCATTCCAATGGGAGTTTTGAAGCGATTACGCCCATGCCCGAGTGCATCGTCAAGCGAAGACCAATCTCTTATCTTTGGAACACTAGGTCTTTTCGAATTTCTTTATTTATTGGAAATTCAGCTTGCCCATTTGTTTAGGGAATGAGTGGCCAAGCTCGTAATGTGTTTGATACATATACGCAACTCCTTGAGTTTGTCAAACACCTTGTTGCAAAATGGCTCCTCCGTTACTAATTATAGTTCTTGGTGTCCAAATCACGAGAATATTTCTTTTGTAAAAATCCTAGCCCCCATGTTGGCGTCATTCTTTGGACAAATTAACATACTCGACCATTTAATGCATAATCAGCTAGTATGTATGTTAAATGAAGCTGAAAAGGCCCCCATAAATCCATTCCCATACTATCAAACAATTACGCACTGGGATACCATGCCAGGGGCATCTCATGCCTCGTGATATTTTCCATTCTTTGGCATTGATCACCCAACTTCACCGTCAAAGCGGTCCTTAAAAATAGTAGGCGTTAAAATCATTTGGAGAATTTTCAAAAATTTGTTTTATCTGCAAAATGTCCTCCATAACTGGTGATGCATGACATTGTAAATCTTCAACACTACTCACCTTACATTTTTATCTCTGTATAATAAGATCTATCTCCTCTTTTAAACAATGGGTCATCCCGAGATGTAGCAGTACTTCTTGTCCAGTCATAGCTTCTTTCTCACATTTGGTATTGAATTAAAATTAGCATGTTCCTGAAACTAAAGAAGTTCTAATATCGGTATGCAGGGTGATTGGGTGACAACTAGAATAGCGCTCATTTGAAAATTCCCTACCTGCTCATTCTCTTTCTTCCTCTTATCTTGATGGGTTTCTCTACTCTTGACAAGTGATGAAGCTATCACATTGTCAGGAACCCTTCTTGTCTTTTATTTCTAAATCAAATTCTAATATCATATACACGATCAATCTTGGCTTTGCTTCTTTCTTTACCTAGATATAATTGCTTTGCATGATCGGTGTGTGCTTTCTTGTGGGACCCTAAAATGTCTTTGTAGCTAAAATTTTCTGTGCAAACACCTATTGCCCGACATCTCCTTTTACGGTAGTAAGTAATTTTCTTGAGCTTCATTAAGGTTTGCTAACAAGTAGATGTATGAACACTTTTCGTCTTCTGTCCCAATACAACTCCCATTGCAAAATCAGCGCTCTACACCCACATGATTTCAGATTCTCTGTTCCAATCTGGTTTTGCATGATGGGAGCCCCGACTGAATCTGGATTTGATTAATGATGCGACATTATAGGCGAGATTCATCAAAATAGAACTTATTATCTTTTCTAGACGATACACTAGTGATCTGCAGTTTTTTGAAGAATCTTTGTCAAATCTTCTATAAAACAACATGTCTAAGAAACTTCTATTGAATTCCTTATTTGTAGTGGGTGGCATTAGATTTCTTATAGTGAAATTTTGCACAGTTTTACCTCAAGCCACCCTTTATAGAAATCATGTGTGCTGAGACAATTTCAGCCACATCAAACCGCCAAAATGGCATTTCTCCAATTCGAGCTAGTTCCTTGTCTTTGCACCTTTGAGTATTGTCCCGGTTATGTGGCATTGTTCAAGCTGGATCCATACAGCGTAAAATCATCCATGAAGATCTCCTGCTTCTTCGCTAGATCGGAAAATATGACATCATGCATCTTTGAAGAGTTACGGTGGCATTACAACGATAACGCTCTCCTAAGCAAAGTACCAAATGGAATGTAGTTTTCTCTGAGTCTTGGTGCAGCCTTATTTGGTTATATCCGAAATATCCTTGAGAAAAACAAAAAATGAGGGTGTCCTGCCAGCAACCTATCGATGCGATCAGTGAGGCGGGGAAAATTGTCGCTACGGTTTTAGTATTCTGATTTTGCGTAGTCATTTGCACATAACCTATCTACTGATTCTTAGCCAAGACCAGTTCATTCTTTTCATTTCGATCACAATGAATCCACCTTTCTTGCAGGAGCATGCCTTGGGCTTGCAAGAACTATCGATATAGCATATATAAGGCTTGCATTTAACCATTTCGAGGGCTTCTTTTACGTGACTTCTTTCATAGCGGGTTTTAGCACTCCTTTGATGCTCGATAGGATTTTGCGTATAATCCGGCAATATTTGTTCATGCAAATGGAGGCGTGCCGCCGGATCTTCGTTGACCTTAATTGCTTCTTGTGTTTTCTCAGTACGACCTTCTGTTTCTCGGCTTGGTGATACTGGCTGATATGATAGCTTGTTTTTCTCTTTTACGGTTCTAAAAAATCATATTTTTAAATAGTGGGTGAATTCTTTTTCGTAGTAACCCATACGCACCTGGTTTCCACACTCATGAGTTTCTTTGTTCTGGTACGCATACTTCATCTTAGTATTTCATTATATTTCGAGGCTGTTTCCTTGATGCAAACAAATTTGAAGCGGTACTTCTAATCAAGACTCGAATCACCCAAGAATTCATCTCAATTTCATTGATAGAGTGTTGAAGGATACAATTAGAATTCAATTCAACATCGAGAAGGCTATTGTTTCCCTGCGGCCATGGCTATGCGCATCTACATCGAGGATATTTCGAGACTCTATTAATATTAAAATGCAGCACCTTCATTTCCAACCACGGTGTCGGTTCACTTTTACTGCGCATGCAGCCGAGGCGGCTCGGGTTACTAAAGAAAGGTGCCCGGCAATAAGGAACTTGGGTATCTTCTCACATCACATGATAACAAAATCACTTTGGGAAGATGAATTTCCTAACCTTAACAAATTACATCTTCAAAGAATACTGTCTGGTTGTGCCATTGATCTGCTCCGACCATCACCACGTGTAATTCTTTGTTGGGATGAGTTCCCCTAAATTAAGTCTCTGCCGGCGATGGGGCATCAGAGATTTATGCTGGCGCGGAATCATGCTTTGTAAATTCATATTTCCCTATGGAATAGGGAATGGTGGCAGGGTCTTTAAATCTTTCTTTGGGAGCTTTTCTTTGGATAATAGCCTTTATAAGTGGCAATCAAGTTCACTATTACTCTCCTCGGCTATCTTCTTGCTACTTGCTCGAGTGTCCTTGAGATTTTTGCATAAAGTGTGTTTGTTGATTACCTGCAAATGGGATATTTATTTCTATCTTTGAAAATGTCCCCAGAATTTGAAATTGTTCTTCTCTTCTTGACTTAAGTCTCACATTGAAATAACCCATTTGAAGGTCAATATAAAATTTGAGATTCTCCCTTCCTTCTTTTGGTCATTACTTCCTTTATTTGTTAATGCGGGTGCTCTTCTCCTTCGTTTTTAGTCTTTTCTTTTACGCCTCGGTCTTCTTTCCTTTATGTCCTTTTATTCTTTGCTCAAATCCTTCCCTTCTTAGTTGAATTTGTGTGATCTTTTTGGGTTCTTAAAGGTGTCCTTAAGGGATATTACCCTTACTCCCGATTCTGGCATTCGAGCACATTACCCACTCGCATGTCTCAAAATTTTCAAATAAACACTAACATTCTTCTAAAACATTTAGTATCGGACTTGAGAAACTCGAGTCGGATAGTTTACTGTTCGTAGGTGTAATAGCCTCTTTATTTATCCCCCGTGAGCTGCGGCATTTGTTCTTCAAATGGTTGGTCTCCTACGAACCGATATTGTTTACGCTTTCACTCGCTGTGCCCTTTCCCCGAAACCTTGGTGCATTTGCTGATATCCTTCTTTGAAAGGTCTGTCCATGCCTTGGGCCTTGTAATGCCTGGCTATGAGAAATTCTCTGGCTGGTTTCCTCGATCTTGGGTTGTAGTGTGTGGCGAGTTCTGGTTGGCTTGAAATGATAACTTCTTGACTCGTTCACAGCCATAACCTCCTCGGCGCCATAAGAATCTTCTATTGGCATCGACACTTCTTCTCCTTAAGTTCTCTTTCCCTTTGCTCTATTTCATGACGGTGTGCATCTTTCTCTCTTGTTTGTCCGTCCCATGCATTATGGCATCCCAACTTTGCCTTCATATTTGTCATCTTACTTTCAGCTCCATGACCCTCTTCCTCTACGCTATTTCCTCTTGAAAACTCGGATGGAGCTTTCATATTGCATTTGCCGAGTCTTCCTGTCGGATCTCTCGCCTCTTTGACCTTTTCGTTTAGATGCTCCTTAGCATGGCTTTATCGATAATACCCTTAGATGTATCATTTAAACATGATACACTATGTCCATTTAGTCTTCATCTATACCATCCTCAGACATCTGCTCAACCCTCTTCGAATGCTTTCACGTGCTACATACATGCTCTCATCTTCCCCATTGTTGGAATACTATTGCTCTCTTCTTCTCACGAGTGAAGATGGGGAAAATCACTTAAATGAAGCTTCCTATAACTTTCTTCCCAAGTATCAACGAACCATGGTAATGATTCATACTATGTAAGCTCTTATATATCTCAAATGAAATGAAAGAATTTTAACTATCACCTTTCTGGTCTCACACTTAGTTTAACCTTTGTAATTTTGCCATCTACTGAGAAATCTTCGGTGCTCGTTTGGTGTCGGTGGGATGACCGATCAAGCCCGATCGTTGCTAAACCATTATAAATCCCAAAATTTGCAACACAGATTCAGAATTATTTATCCTGATGGGTTGTGATTGCGAGAATATATTCTGAATAATAGGCCTCCAAATCCTTCATTATATACGGTAATGGGAGGCCATACAGTTGTTGTCTCATTCTCACATCTGGTCATATCTCTCATCTGTCATAGCTGCGTTTTCTGCTCTTTTTGTCTTTCTTAGCTCACAGTGTTCTCTCAATTAAGTATCTGTGGAATCGAGATAGAATCTGTTCCTATGCATTAAAAAGGTTTTTCCTAAAATTAAAACACTTTCAGTTAATAGGGTTCTTAGTCAAACTAAACAAAATATTTTCAACATGAAAGCATTAAAGATTGTGGCGATGTAGCCGCTGTTGCAAAACTATTTTTGTTCTTTTAGATTTTACTAAAATGTCCCAAGTGCTTGTTTCCTTCTTTATTTGAGCCTGTTGATCTATTTAATTCTTTCAATCCTCAGTATTGGCCCCATCAACCTATTACTTGCACTATATGGGCCAAACCCCTCAAATTAGCACTTAGCTCTGAGCCTTGCTTCTCTTGCATCCATGTTACTTGGATAAGTTTGCTTGATAAAATAATTTTCTCTTAATGTTCATGATTTAAATATAAAAGGGTTAGGTCTGACCTTGCAGAGTGCCACGGTCATAGTAGTAAATGCGGAATGTAGTCCGGTATCATTCCCACCAGAATTATTAATTACAAATCCAGCGCCGAACTACTAAATTCCATACTATTTTGGACTCAAAACTCATAGTAAGTTTATCTAAACAACTTCAAGTGAAAATTCTATACTATTGAATATATTTAACAAACCAAAAAACAAAAATAGTAGACAAAAAAATAAATTGTATAAAATAATGGATTGAATCGAGTTTCACGTGAGAGGCGAAATATCAATGAAATATGATAGAGCAGTCAATTCGGCACTAAAATCCCAGTTCTTTCACGATTTATGTATGGATCCCCTGTTGTCCAAGACTTCTAATTATTTGAGATTGGATCTCTCTCATATTCAGCGATTTGAATATCCCTTGCTTCTCTCGAACAAGATCAAACCATTTACTGTATTCCAATTCTCTTGCAAGATCGGGTATTTTTTCTTTCTCAATACTTCCCACCATTTCCTGTTGTAGGCAGAACTTTGCTTTTCCTTCTCGGGATTTTCGCAAAATTTTCTGCCATAATTAGTAGCTCGACCTTGAATCAGGTTTATCTAGTTCCCTTGATTAGATCTAAGCTAACACGGGATTGGAACACCTTTAGATTAAAGGTGAACTCTCTGATTTATTTATATTGTTAAACCACACCCCTCCCGACTTTGGTGCTGAGCGAGATGGGGTTATCCAAATGAACTTTCAGGCTCGGCCCGAGGTTCGTCGATGGTAGTGAACCACCGAGAGAAAGAATTCTCTCTCAACTCCTCGGGAATCTCCGTCTGTGTCCTTGCGAGAGGGCATCTGGATATCGAGTAGATATACTCCCTCAAATTCTTTATTAGAATGCTATGGTAGACTTATCCATTGAACGTCAGATTAGTAGAGGCAGAACCCCAGTACTTCTCCATAATTGTGCGAGAAGCGCCAACTAAATATAATCAAATCAGTGAGCTGCGCTCTGATTAATGCAATCTGAATTAAGAAATGAGTATAAGATCACTAAATAATTGCAATGGCGAGGAAGACTAGATTCCCGGGTGTCTGGGTTCATATGAATTTTGAGAGTAGTAATGCTTAGGAAAATGTGGGTCTAAGAAATCAGCTCTACTTTCGTCTACGCGGTTCTGATTCTAAAACAAAAATAAAGAATTGAAATTAAGAATTAAAAATCTACTCTAAAATGTACACTAAGTTCATATTCTCCTTTTAAGGTGGTGAAGACGGAAGCTCTGCCTACTCTTCTGACTCTCTATTTATCACAAAAGAATTTGGGCTGAACCCACCAAATACTCCCGGGTGCAAAAATCAAAGGAAAAATGGCTCTGTCTATGTCTCGCGACCTCAGAGTTGATGTCGCGACATGGATAATCTTAATTGCTGTGTCCGATCGCTGACTTCTTTCTTTAGAGATTTGTCGGTTTGTCTTGCAAATACCTTTGATCGATGGTGGCGACATGCGTTTGTGGTAGCGACCTCATTTTTGCTCATCGTTCCTTGATGTTGATGTTGCGGCGATGTAGCGAGGTAAGCGACATCATTGTCTTCTATTCTTCGGCAGGTTGCGACATCAGTTTGGATTGACCACTTTCTCCACTTTATTGTTTGTATGATGACTTCATGTGGTGACTTTGAGTTCCTTGGTCGCGATCGTGTTGAGTGGTCTTCTTGATTTCATATCTTTCAATTTTATGTTCTGCGACCTCATGGTGATGTCGCGCGACTTCTTTATTTCTTTTCTTCGGTTTGCAACCCCATTTCTATCCATTAATTTCCTCTTTTCGCTTATTTTCGGTCGCGACCTTAGTTACATGTCGCGACATCAATTTCTTCTGCTTAGCTTTTCTTCAGGTCGCGACCTTAATGAGTGGTCGCAACATCATTTCTGATCCTTGACTTGTGAAAGGTCGCAAGTTCAGTTCCTGGCAAGTGCTTCTATTTGGCTACAGGTTGCGACCTCCTTTCAAACTCTATCTTTGGTTGCACTTTGAATCTTCCTGTTTGTATGTCGCGACATCAGAATGATGTCGCGACCTGAATTGGAGCCTTTTATTTAAAAACTGGTTGCAACCTCTTTCTTTTGTAAAAACCTCTCTTGTGGCTTCATACACGGATCCTTGTCGTGACCTCAGAATGGTGTCGCGACATCATTTATTTTCAGTTAGTGTCGCGACATGAGAGTGATGTTGCGACATAATTTCTTCCCTTGATTATTTCCTTAGTCACCGACCACGTTTTCTTTGTGTAACTTCCCTCTTCAAGTCAAACACTTGCTAAAGTTCTCTATTTCTTCTTCAAAACTAAAGTTGTTGATGTCGTGACTTGGAATTTGCTAGCACTGAGCATTCCTGTCGCGACTTAAATTTTCAGTTGTGACCTCGATTACTAACTGCGAGTGGTTTCTTCGATTTTCTTAAGATTTGAGCTTATGTTGTATTTTTCTGCAAAATGAAGTTTAAGTAAAATATCCACATTTCTGCAAACAAATTAACATTTATCTCATAATATACTTAGAAAAATGGATTAAAAATATAATGAGTTTTTGGACTCATCAGTTGCAGGGGTGCAATGCTAAAGAATCGGCTTCACCAAAAGTCCATGCGGGGGATCTGGGATGACTCCCAACCAATTAAGCAGGGCATCAAGTCTAGGATTTTTGACCACAAACTCTTCAGGTTTCACCCCGAACTTCGAATGACTTCGAGACTCTAGCACCTATAACTTGCTAGACCTCACCTATCCACCCACGTAGCGAGCACTAAGTCGGTGGCTCCTAACTAGTTGGATTAGGGCACCAGGATTTTAAAGACTTTTGTCATATACCTCGGACCGTGCTCGGGTTTCAAGGCAAAGCGTTGTAGTTTTTCTTCTTTTTCTTTTTCTTTTTGTTTTGTTTTTTTTCTTTTTTCTTTTTTATTTTGGAAGACTCATTGGCCTTCTTTTCATGGGGGGTCCTTAACCTATTAAAGGTAGTAAATGAAACTAGGATAGGCTTTTGCAAGATTTAGGAGGTTAGGCAATTTTTCAACTTACTGTTGAAACCTATGTGCACAGTGTGTGATTAGCTAGAGGTGGAACAAAAAGGTCGAAAGAAACAAGAATTCTACTGATCATCCCACTCAATTAGGCATGGAACCAATCTAACAACAATAACATTGGACAAAGTTTCAATTTTTCACACTGCGGGCTAGGCAAAACACAAAAAAAATGGGGCAATTTTGAAAACGGAAAGTATGAGTTGTATAGTATGTATATAAAAATAAATGACTATATTTTCAGCTTTTCAAAAACAGCTAACGGTTTCCTGAACCCGGACAAGCGGCAAGCCACTAAACAACCGCAAAATAGGCTTGCTCAAAATAATAACAAAAGCATAAATGTAAAAGGCACTTCCTTCATTAGCTTCTTCTGACAAATGTCACATTGTCTGCTTGATAGGGCTCGGATTGAAAGTTTGAAAGAAGTGATACCTCCCTTGATGATATGTACGTTTTTGGATAGGAGACCCTTGGCTTTCAGCGAGACCTTATTCACTCAGTTGGAATGACGAATGAACAAGTTGGAAGAAGAAAAGAGAGGAAAAAAGTGACAAGTTGGAGCATTTTAAAAATTAAACCTTCATCATAATTTCAAAAGTATTCTTTCTAGCTATATTTGGATTCTAAACTCTCTAAGCTTTCCAATGGTACCAAGATTACCTAAAACGAAGTCCAGATGAGAAAGTTATGGGCGAAACAAAATGGGAGTGCAATAGGGCTGCGAAGAATTTGCGAGGCTTGAAATTTTAACAACTGCGAAATTTTAAGGCTTTCCTTTAGCTCTAGCATCTCCCACCTTCCAAAATTTTGACATAGCTACTTGAAAATAAACAGAAAAAAATAAAATTTTTTGCATAAATGTGAAAAATAAGCTAAAAACAAAAGATTAACTTAAAATTAGAAAACTTCAAGAAAAATTAAATATATCGAAATAAAATAAAATAAAATAATAAAAATTCAAAACAAAAGTGGGAAGTTTGAGTCCTCTGAACCGAGTTTCTCGAGCCTTTGGAGGTACATTTGGAGGCTAGTGGAGCTAGTGGAATTCTTGAGAGGTCGGGTGCTCGAAATCTAAACCCGACACCCCAGAATCATCCCGTTTGTCTTAATGCGGTATGACGGTACACTTGATGTCTTTGATGTAGTGGCCAACGTTTGAACATAGGCCATTAACTTCCTAATGTATTGCGAGGCGGTGCGGATGTGAAGACCTTAGCGATGGGTGTTTCGGGTGTTGAATGTGATGCGAGATGAAGGCTAGGATATTACCTTTGGATCGGGAGAGGGTGTTCTTTGTGGTGGGGCTTTAGTGGCTTGGGCAGTGGCACTAGGATTCAATTTTACAGGAATTGGTTGAAGGATAAGCTTCTTTGGCTCTTCTCTTGCTTCTTTTCCACTACCCTCCTCAATCAGCATTGGGGAGATTACTTCTTTCTTTTCCATTGGGCCAGAGACTGACAGCACCCGATATTTGAGGTTGAATAAAGGCTGCTTCATTATTCTCCTCCACCATGGTGTCACCTAGGCACTCTTCCTCTGGACTCTCTTCCTCTTGATGAACATGCTGATTGGTGAGCCTTGAAATGGAATATTGCAGGATGCCAATCTTCTGATCAAGGTCACTTTGAAGCACATCTAATTTATGGTTCAGAGAGCTCTCCATAGTATGAATTCTTCGACTTAATGGGGCATTGAATGTCTTATGCTCTCCCACAAAGTCACCCACCAGCTTGGTAAGGTTCAGAATGACTTGTTCAACTGGAGAGGTTGACTATGGTGGTTGAGGCTAAGATGAAGAAGCATACGTAGTGTCTGGGTGCATGTATATAGGTTACGGTCCTGTGAGAGGTTTAGGTGGTTCCTCCAACTAGGGTTGTAAGCATTTCCATATGGTGCAGTTGTTGGAGGCACCATGCATGAGGGCACACTCATCCGTGGAGGGTTTCTATAGTCCCTCATGGACCTATATGCATTAGGATTTCTCTCCATTGAGTACTGACCGTGTTGCTCTCCCTCTAGGTGTTCCATTTGGTTAAAAATAATATTCAATTAAGAATTGGACTCTTGTAGAACACTGACTTTGATCAACCTACCTTCATAATTCCTTACCAATTGGAACATGTTCTCATGTAGAAAGAACAGAGCAGACATAAGACAACCAAGAAACAATCCTACCTAAAGGGTTAGGGTTATAAAAAAAAATAAATCAGGAAACAAAATTAACAAACTAATAGAAAAATATTACATAGAAAAATAAAAGTAAATTCACCAGATCTTGTGATGAGGATCACAAGTGTTCATCAGGTTATCATTTGCACTTAGGCACCATCCCCGGCAACGGCGCCATTTGATTCTCGAGCAAGTAGGGTTGTCCGAAATCAACAAAATTTATAACATATTCCTCCTACTGCCGTAGCATAGCTACTGCAGTATAGTGGCTCCAGGGTCGAACACAGGGATGGATTTTCTTCGCACAAATGATTTACAGTTAAGGCCAAAATGGTGAATTCAATTTGGATTTTGGGTTTTGATAAAAACAGGGGGGTTTGATGGTTGGAAACTGAAAATGAAATAAGTAAAAAATGTGAAATAGAACTCCTTGAAGTGTTAGGTCACTGGGGTTGGATTCCTATGGCAATTGAGGGTTTCCAAGGTCCTTTACTCGCGTTGGGGAGAATGACCTATAGTTATTTCCCGAATCGGATCTTCATTTATCTATAAAACCTAACCCTTAATAACTATCATTTGAAAAATGGTATTCAGGCACATTGGTCGCAAGCCAGGTGGAAAATAAGTCTCCTTGACTCCACGCTTCCAATGGGTCATAGAGGGTAGCTAATAAATCTTAGTGGATCTAGCAATAAGCATCCTTTGTTTAAAAACTTACCAAATAATAACCATTCAAGGGATTGGAAGGGATCGAAACCTAAAGTTAGAAGAAACACAAAAGCGCCGGTGGTACTGCGCGTGAAGAACATGGAATCCCCTCGGGTTGCCTTCGGATCCTGCGCGGCCGGCCTTCCTCCTTCAGGAGGGAAATGTTTCTAACCGCTCATCCTCAGGTTGTCATCCTTGGAGGGTGTTTGGCCTGTGAAATGGAGGGAGAAAGTGAGGGAAAATGAGAGAAAATGCAAAGAGCGGGAACCTCTTGAAGGTTCTCTTGAGAAATTCTGATAAATCGACAAAAGTCTCCCTGTCTGAATTTGTTTTGAGCTTATATAGTGCTCAATTACTAGAAAAAATACAAAAATATCCTCAACACCCACTTATACATGAAGGGTAAAATGGTAAAATGCAAAAAGTGGGTCAACCGGAAGTCAAAAGGGGCCAAAATCAAAATGCAGGAAGCATTTTCACAGGTTGCGAAAATTTCGCAGCCTGCCAAATTTCCTGTAGGCTCCAATTTCCTTGCATTTTCTGCTCTTATTTCCTTCTGGTTTACGACCGCAATCTTTGAGGTTCATTTCGAATTCTTCGTGCTTGGATCGGCTGACAATTTTGGCATAAATAGCTTGCAAAAACTACAAAATTAGCCACAAAATGCGATTAGTAGAATAGCAGGGACCTTAGTGTGCCAATTGGGTTTATTACGTTGATTAGTACACAAAAAGTGCTCAAAACCTGCAATAAACAGGGTTCAAAATAACACTTTTTGAGCACTAATCAGTGATCTATCAAAGTAATCTTTTAGAGTTCATTAGTTCCATAATATTAGTCTAACATACCCACCAAGTTCTTTACTCTTTCTCGGGAATCTCGTCTCTGTTTCCCTTTCAGGCTCCTGAAAATCGGAGCAAAGATACAACTCTTTTCTAGGTTTTAAGCTACTAATATTACGAACAATTAATTATGAACAATACAATTATATAGGTCGAGTCTTTCAAACCCACAAAATAACTAAATTTGCAAATTTGAATGTTCAACAATTAATCCCAACCCCAGAGGGTGTTTAATGTTCCATTGCGGATTGATCACCTTAATCAACAAAAGTAAGAAAATGAAGAAGAAATCAAGAGCCAATTGAGAGAAAAAAATCCAGATTTTAGCTCCAATCTTTGTCTGAACAGTAATGAAATCTGAATCTTTGATGTACAACACCGAAATCTCTTCGATACAAAGAAAATCTGCTCAAAAATTACTCTAAGATCTACAAAAAAAATCAAAATCTGCAGAAAAACTAAAAAAGGGGCAGTTTAGAGAGAGAAACCCCATGAGAGAGGTTCTCCAATCTTTCCGTTACCCTTTTTACCTAAAAAAGGAGTATATATATGGTCCTAAGGTGAAATGGGCTTGAAAATAGGCCAAATTATCAATTTTCGGCCTTTTTTAAATTTTTTTCAGCTTCTTGGTCATGACACAGCTTGCTTGGTCACAACACAGTTTCATGGTTGTGACTCAGCTTGCTTGGTCGCGACAGTTTTTGGACAGCTGCTTGTTTTTATTCTCCAACTTGTCGGGGCCATAACTTCTTCGTTTTGACTTGGATTTGGGTGTGTGAGGTGTCGTTGGAAAGCTCTTTGAATGTAGAATGCAACCATGAGGAAATTTGAGACCATTTGATGTTCAGATGAATTACGGAAAAATTTATCTTCCCAGTGGCGCGTTGTGAGACTCCCGGTTGACTTCTTCTTTTGGAAATATATTGCTCATTTCTTGCCAAATCACTTGCTTTTCATCAATAATCCTATAAAACCAAGTTTAGAGGATATGTTATGAGTTTTACATGAATATGGATATAAAATGCGCAAAATAGCATGTGAAATGAACTCAAAACATGGATGAGTTTTGCACTCATCAAACACCCCCAAACTTGAAGTTTTGCTTGTCCTTAAGCGAGAAAGAAAGTTGCTTGTCCCGTGCAATGGAAGAGTTCATTTCACGCTTTTGTTTAACCAAACTGAGTAATCAAGCTTGACTAAGGGTATGTGATATGTGTCAAAAAAATTACCCTTACTAAGAAAATGAAAAACTTGATCAAGATAATTTATTTATTTTAATAGTGAATTAATCTCATAATAGACAAATTTAGATCATGGTTCTCACTAGTGAGTGTGTGTGTGTGGTCTTCCCATATCCAAACAATTGCAAGCTAGATGAGTTTATGAGAATTGAGATGAGCACGCAGATCTCCTAAGATAATTTATTTAGGTTCCATAGGCTTGTTGTTCTTATCACTCTCCACTAATGTAGGCACACACAACCTGAATCGAGAAGGTCTTTATAAACATGTAAGGCTTGTGTAAGGGGTAGTTGAGTAGTCATTTTGAAGCTAAAACTTACCCCGAGCATACATATTTTTCTGCATTGGCAGTTCCTACTCCACCACGATTCTTACCATCGGCCTGATGACACTCCTCGAAGCACACATTGGCCGGATCATATGATGTATAAAAATTTATGACACACTATTACCAAGGGCTTATTATCCTAATCCGACAGCAGTGCCATAAACTTGATGGCCGGATATCGCATGATGTATAAAAATTTATGACACTATTACCAAAGGACTATTATCTAATCCCCGGCAACGGCGCCATAAAACTTGTTGAGACTACATCAATAAATTGTTATGGATCAAAACACCTATTCAAATTTAAGACTTATTACCAGGGTTATTGTCACAATCCTCGATCAAATAAACCATCAAACTTGAGTGTGAGTTTCTTTAAGTATCCGCGTTGATTAAAGATATTTTGTAAGAGAAAACCATTTTAAAATTGTGGTTTTGATACGTTATCTTTGCAAGTGCCGCGGTCGACCAGTAATAAAATGGATTTAAGTCGGATATCGATCGAGATCTGAGAATTTTTCCAATCGACTACCCCCGACTACTTAAGTTCCATACTATTTGGGCGATATCCCCGATAATGAGATTTTGCTTTGACTTGAAAATAATGATGTAAAAAGAAAAAATGATTGAATAACAAAAGAGGTGAAGATTTAGAAATATCGAAATAACAAATTTAGATTTAACGAGTTATCTACAAAGGAAACATTGAATAATCAGCTATTGTGAAGAATCAATTCCTACAGTCTATGCTGTAACTTTTGTTTTCTGAACTACAGATCTTTAAAAACTAGTCGAAAGTTAATATAGTGTGGCCGGATCTCTCGAACCACAGTTCATCATCTATAGCTATTTCTCTCGAACCACAGAGGTGAGATAACTACTTTAAATCCTAGTAGCCTTGTTCTAGGTATTTTCTTTCTGTACTTCATACCTGACATGGACTATCTGCCGGTTCCTCATGAGGATTTGGCACTATCTTTGGTTCCTCGTCACCCGAAATTAGAGATAGATTACTCTTTCCTTGGTGAGTCAGCGCTAACACGGGATCGAGATTCACTGTCGGAGTGAGGTGAACTCTCACGGCTTATGCAAATTAATAACTCACTCGCTCATTCGGTTACAAGTGAGAAGAGGATGTATTAATTTAAATATACGGAGCGCATTAGTCCTGACAATATCGGGTTCAAATACCTTCCTGAAATTGTTTCTTACTCGGGAATGCCTTCTACATGTGTCACCAGGAGAGACTCCTTGGTAAAGATTTGAGAAGCAAGCCTCGTTATGGGTCTGAGGCAAATTGGGATCAATAACTGAAACGAGCAAACCAGCGAGTCGATTTAACATCCCGAGTTAGGTATAATGAATAAAATCTTTGCGGGAAAGATTATTCCCAACAATAACGTCAGTTCAATGGAAAATTTGGGTTTCTAAATTACGTTCTGCAAACATTGACTGGCGATCAAGAAAACCCTTTATGCATCGGAAGCGGGTGTTAATCAAAAGGTATGCGGAATTCAAACAACCCCGGGCCGGTAATTTAGAAATATACATACGTCCGACTCGATCGCTACGGCTAACGTTCGAAACCAGAATTAGAACGAAATACAAACTAATCTAATCTAAAATAAAATGGAAAGAAGAACGGAAACAAAAGAAAAGAAAAGAAAAGAAAAAAATAAAAATACGGGTTCTTTGACGACAACCTAGATCTCTCTTTTCAAGTCGTAAAGTTTGCCTTTACATTGGTAGCGGCCATTATTTATAGGGTTACGAAGTTGGGCCATAATTCCAATGCATTCTTTGTGGATTTCTGATGGAGCGGCCCCGTATTTACTATTGGTCATGACCTTAAATCCCATGTCGCTGACATCGATTAGTTGGCACTTGTTTAAGCGTTATCGCTAAGTCATGACATTCCTTTGTTTTCTTAGAAAGCATCTTATGTCAGCGACAAGGAATCAATGTCGCGACATTATTAGCCATGTCGCGACATCGGTCTTAATCGCGACATCGGCTATCTGCCCAACTCTGGTGATGGTTTAAGTGCGTGGCCAGCGATCTCTTGTCGCGACATCAACTTAAGCTACTTGATCTTGGTAGTGCGTCCACGATGTACGACATCGATCTCTTGTCAGCGACATCACTACATGGCTCCGCGAGGGTTTCAGCGATTCGTTCGATGTGGCGACGCCGATCCACTGTCGCGGCGGTGGCTCATGTCTTTGCGACTTTCAAGCGTGGTTTCGTATCGCGACATCAACCTCTTGTCGTGACATCACTTTTATCTCTGCAACTTTGAACTGATGGTTTCTGACGTCGCGACATCGATCCCTTGTAGCGACATCAGCTCATGTCTTTCGCGACTTTCAAGCGATAGTTTCCCCGGCGTCGTGACATCGATCTCTTATGCATTGACATCACTTTATGCTTCTCTGAGGTTTCAAGCGTTCCGTTCACGATGTCGCGACGTAATCCCTTGTCGCGGCGGCGGCTCGTATCTTTGCGACTGATGGTCTCGATGCCGACATCGACCTCTTTGTCGCGACATCAACATGTCGCTACGGTTTTAGTAGTGCGTTCACAGTGTGTGACATCAATCTCTGTCAGCGACATCACTCTTAAGAATTTGCAACCTTCTTGAGCAGAATCTAATAACCATGACCTCGATCTCTTGTCGCGACATTAGATTATGTCTCACGGAGGCTTGGTAGTTGCTTTTGGTGGCCATGACGTAGTCTTCTATCGCTAATAATGATTGATCACAGCGAGTTTCATGCTTTTCAAACTGTCATAGCGTAGTAACCTTAACATCGCGACCTCCATCCCTTGTCGGCGACATCGATTCTTGTCGCGACATGCGATGTTGTAGCGACGCAGCGTTCCATAAGTCTGCAATCTCGGTTGCCTAACGATGGCTATCGCGACTGCATCGAATTTACTTGAGTACTCTGATGTCGCGACTGCATCTTTGGGCTGTGCGAGACCCAAGCGCAACATTAGTTACCAATTTGCTTTCATTTTACGCCTGCGCCATTTTACGCATTTTTTACTCCACGCAGATTCTTTGCATTTTCTCTTGCTTTTTCTTCTTTCACACTCCACTGCTAATATAGTGGTGAGTTTCTTACATTTATATTGATTATTCACCGGATGAAAATCAAGCGAAAAATGGATTAAAATAGATGACTTTTAAGCTCATCAGGCTCCCCCAAACTTAAGTTTTGCTTGTCCTCAAGCAAAGGAAAGAAAGAATTGTTTGTCCTCGAACAAAAAAACATTTTCTATTACGTCTTGTGCTACTTGATCAATTTGATTGAAATCTGAATGCATTGTTTTACGTCACGTCTAGCTTCAAGTCAGTTCAAGGTTAGTTTTTAATCTTTATAGTATACAAAACTAAAGCGTTGAAGTATTTACAAACAACATAATTATTAGATCTTGTTGAATAATAAATTATTTTCCTTTCGTCTTCATCTTGAGTCATTTAACTCCACACAAGTCCTTCACGGTTTTGATTGTTTCCATGTTTAAATTCCATAGGTTTGTTTTCATATTGATCCGCTAATGTAGGTGCTGACTTTCCAAGATCAATCGGGTCTTTGGGCTTATATTGTTAGGCTTTGGGTAATGGGTAGGATGGAAGAATTTTAAGGTTAGATTATACTGAACCTTTTCTCTCCTCTTGCCCTTTCTTGTATTTTCTTTAATAAACTCCCCTAAACTTCATGTTTGGGACATCTCTTTGATTTCTTCAATTCAGAACTGTATGTCCCCTATTTCTCACTTGTAATTCAACTGGAAAAATTTCCTTTGTTTGTCATCATTCAGGGATAGTGCAATGTTTTAACTTGGAAAACTTAACACTCTGTGAACTTTGGGTTAGTAGCTCCCATACCGGAATAGCATTGAGGTACTAGGTGTTGACACCCTAGAACAATTGTTCGAGAGAGTTAGGCCACAAGATAAAACTTATCCCTATAAGCTTTCTTTTCTATTGCATTTTCTGCTCTTTGCCTTTTTCTTTTCATTCCCTTTTTTCTTTTTTTTTATTTTTATTTTTTTTTTTTTATTTTTATTTTCCTCCTTGAGTTCCTCAAAAACATATACTCCCCCAAACTTCATTTCTTTCTTCCTCCTTGAATTCCTGGGTAATCATAGGTTCTTTACTGAAGGATTGATTTCTTAGGATGGGTTGGGGTTTCCATTGGTTTATTTTTGAAAAAAAAAAAGCTTGTTGGCTCAATTTTTGGAACTAAGGTATATGCATCAACATATGAATAGGGATGGCTAGAATGGCTCAAACTAACCAAGAATGGCTGCTGTCGTCTCTTGTGTTTGTATCACCCTAGGATTTCGCCTCCAATCGATAATCTAACAGATTCTAGAATTTGGATTGAGCAGATTGACTAACCATAGGATTTCCTTGACTCATTTTTGTTGATGAGTAGTTAAATTAATTATTCAACGGGTTCCTTGACTTCTTTGTTCGTACCTGAGCTAATATGTTTGTTCCTTCTATTGTATTACCTTCCTCTATTACGGACTTATCGGTTAGACTTAAGTCACTTTTGCACTTTGTGTTTCAATCAAGCTTGTATTCATTTGGCCCTTATTCTACAATTCGACATTCACAATCTAAGCTTCATTCAATTCAGCTCATTACATCTCAACAGTTTTTATTCTTGAACTAATTCCTACTTTTGTTTTCCCAACTATGCAATCAAAAAGCAACACAAAATTTAACAAACCAAAGTAACACAACAATTCATTTCAAATTTATCATATTATTTCTTATTTAATTGCAAATGTTGGATACAACAGTATGGGCTTTGGAGAATAAAGAAGGTCGGTTGGGAAGAGTACATCTCTTTCTTTTGGAAGGCGGCAGATATTAGGGGGATCGGGTCTAGGGTATTCAAATGAAATTTGGGAATGGAGAATTTCATTTCCTTCTTTCCTTTCTCTTCTTGGTTTCCTTCTCGACTTGTTCTTGATGAAGATCTCATTGGAGAGATGACGCTTCTTGTTTAGCTCATCTTGTCTCTTCCCCGAGCCATTCATTGGGTTTTCCATTTTAGGTCATTATTTCGAAATTGGAAAGATTGTTGTTAATCGGATCAAATTTTCTAGCCATTCTCTCTGCTGTAGGATTGACATCCTTTGCTTCTTGTCTACATCATCGAGTTTATTCTCAAAATCTTTTAGAGACTTGTATAAAAATTTGAATCCTTTGATTTGTTCTCCTAATTTGGCTTCTTTGTTCTACCTCCTTTTTCTTCATGATGGTTAGAGGCGAGAATCACGCTCAAGCGATTTATAAGATTCATGACTCGACTTGAGTTTCTGTAGAAGGTCGCGATCTCTTTCCTTCATTTCTTTCTTGAAGTCCTCTCTTTCTTTCTTTGAAGAACCTCTTTCATTTGTTTCTTCTCTTCTTTTCGAGTTCTTCCTCCCATTGCTGATCTCTTCTTTTTAACGCTTTTTCATAAACTCATTCCCTGAATTCTTGTTGCACATTCCACTCTTTTCCCTTTTCTTCCGTCTTTTACGTATGGCATTGAGGACCTCCATTGTTGGATTGTTCTCTTGTTCTCCTTGAGCTTTCTCCACTGCATGCAGATGTTGTTTTGAATAGGGAGGCTAAATTGGGGATGGAGAAATCCTAAGGGGCTTCTTTCATCCTGCCCTTCATTGTCTGCAAATGTGAAAGTATTTTCGGGAGAGGAAGTTAAGGTTCTCTTCTTCTTGGCCGGCCAACCCACAAAGTCTCCTCTTCTTGTCTTTAATTTGGAGCTTCTTCTCACGGTTTTCAATCAACCTCCTTTTTCTTTTGGTTTTGGGTCCCTTGCTCACTTCACATCCGGTAGAGTGGTGATGTCATAGGAACTTCATCTTCTTCTTCCCAGACTCCCTTCACCCCAGCCTTTAAACATAAAACAGTTATTGTTGCTGGGTGAGGGATCTTGTAGAATTTTCATTATAGAATTTTCAATTACTATTCCTACATTGATCTTGTACCCCTTCAGAATAGCATACAGCATAATTGCTTCCTGCTCTCTCACTGTGCACACATGCTTGGTGCAGGACCAAAAACGAGGCCATCGTAGAACCATACCTTAGCCTCCCTCGGTGGGGCTTCCGCATTCGGGGTTTTGGTTCTCTTCACCTTGTCCCGGTTGTGCTTTTCAGTCGGTGAGCTTTTTGGCAATCTTCTTAAAATTTAGGTTTTCCAAGAGCTTTTGAACTTGGACCCGTAAGCGTACCACTGCCATTCCATAAAGCCGTTAATGGCCTTGGCTCCATATGGTACCCACACTCCTCGGCGAACCGCAGTGTTGTTGTCTTTCGCCTACAGTTTGAGATAAAAATTCTTTCACCACTTCTTTGTGTAGCGACTTTTGATGTGGTGAAGCTTCCGAAACCTCTTTGTTCAATCATCTCCTTGAGAGAAAGGGGTAATAGGGTTCACGAGATCTTCTTTACGTCCCGAACCCTTGTTGGCATAGTCTTCTTCCGGTTGGAATAAGCTTCCTCGACACAAAATCTTCCCCTTCTTCTTCTCTTGCTTTTCCCTTTCTCTTGTCCGTTCTTTCTTGAAGCTAGCGGTGCTTACGGGTGCTTACACGTGGGCATCTCTTCTCCATCGGTTCTTCTGTCGGTTCTTCATACGGTTGCACATATTCCTCCATGATCTCTTCCGGGTTAAGTCACGAGGTTTGAGGTTTGACCATTTGAAAGCGAAGGGAAGAAAGTTTTCGAAGATTTTGAGAACTAGGGTTTTGAGGTCGAGTCAGCGGAAGGAAGGAGGATGGAACGGTTTCTGGAAAGTGAAGCGGGAGTGGGAAAAAGTTCTCTAGCAGTTATGATTGTCAAGTTTTTGTGGGCTAATTATTATTTCATTAAATTCGCTTGTCGCGACATCAATTTCGCCTCACTTTTATTTAAGACATTAGTCCTAGGGCATTTAAGAGAGTGAGTAGTTGGCATCTGACCCTCTTTGTGTCGCGACATACTAAGTTTGTCGCGACATAACTACAGGTATTGCTTTGCCCCATTATCGTGACTTGCATTTTCAAGTTTTGTTTATGTCGCGACCTATGCCCGCTCAGTTTAATGATCTCAAAAACTTAAATTCCTTTATCAATCCTATACTCCTTTAGACATTTATTCGGGCATCTCAGTCAGAAATTCAGCAGCGATTCACTCATATTTCACGGGTTTGGTTTAGGAAGATTACCCCAACTTTGTTAAGTATCATTGTTGACATTTACGCAGGATTCTTTGGAGGTGTCTGGGTTGCTTTCTCACTCATGTCTTTCGACCTTGCGACATACTTCATGATTGAAAATTTAATTAAACTCTGATTCTTCTAATTAAATCTATCTTTATAAGAACTAATCAAGAAAGCGAAATAGTGCAAAAAAAAAAATTAAAATCTAAAAACGACTAAATTTTCTATGGAGTTGCCTCCCACTCCCGGTACTTTCGATTTTGAGTCCTTAAATTTGGACTTCTTTGTTTTTAGTTCTTCTTCCTTCTAGATAACACCTTTAGAGCTCTTCCATTCCTTCCTCCCACCTTAGATAATGTGATGTTGTCGTTGACTTTGAATTCTTCTCGATGTCAGTCCTTAATGTCACTTTGCTCCAAATGTATTGCTTGACACCTTGTGTATGGCCCTCCATTTGGATTCCAACTCTGGGGAACAATTTCAGTGCAAGAATTAAACGGTAGAACTGTTCCCTGCTCTGAACTCTTTCCTCGAAGACCTTTGATCATGCCATTTCTTTGTCTTATCTTTGTAGATTTTAGCATTATCACTTAGGCTTCATTTCAATTCTTCCAGTTCAGACATTTGGAGCAATCTCTCTTCCCTTGCAGTTTTAAAATCGAAGTTCAACTTCTTGATGGCCCACATTGCCTTGTATTCCAATTCTAGAGGTAGGTGACATGGTTTGCCAAAAACAATTCTGTATGGGGACATTCTAATGGGAGTTTTAATATGCGATCTGTAAGCCAAAGTGCATCATCCCAAGTTTGGAAAGACCAATCCTTCTGCTTGAGCCTCACGGAGTCTTTTCAAATGTCTTTTAATCTCCTGTTGGAAATTTACGCTTGTCCATTAGTGCAGGGATATAAGCTAGACTCATTACATGCTTGATCTTATACTGCTCATGAGTTTGCAAATATTTTGTTTGCAAATGGCTTCCCCCATCACTAATGATGATTCACGGGTGTTAGAATCTGCTCCAAAATATTTTTTTGCAAGAAGCTCACAAGCTGTATTAGCATCATTCCTTGAATGACCCTTGCTTCCACCCGTTGGAAGCTTGTAATCAGCTAGCGCGGTATGTACGGGTTCCCCGATGGTGGGAATGGTCCAGTAAAATCTATTCCCCATTACATCAGATTTGCACCACCATTATACCTCTTAGGGGCATTTCATTTGCTGTTGATATTTCAATCTTTGGCATCATCACACAATTTAACCCCTCAGCCTGATCAGAAGATAGTGGGCGATAAAGCCCAGTTGGAAGTATCTTATGAGGTACATTCTTTCTCCTGAAAAATGACCCCCATATGGTGATGCATGGCATTCATTCAGAATTTTGCCTTGTTCATTTTATGGCACACATCTTCTTATTATCATGTCAGCGCCTCTTTTAAATAATAGTGGATCATCCCCAGAATATAATACTGTTGTTAGTTAAGGTTTCTCTTCATTTAGTGGTGAATTACGAAGGAACTACCCCTGAAGCTAAATAGTTCACAATATCTGACATACCATAGGTTGGAAGGAAGCTTTAAATATTATCATGCGGGAAGTTCTCTCTTGTCGTATTACTTTCTCTTCTTCATTAGTCTTCTTTCTACTCTTGACAAGTGATCAGCTATCACATTGTCACACCCTTTATCCTTGATCTCGAGTCAAACTCTTGCAATAAGCAGCGCCCACCTTATCAATCTTGGCTTAACTTCCTTCGCTGACGCCAGTACTTGATTGTTGCATGATCAGTATGAATAACATGGGATCCCAAAATGTATTGCTGAATTTTTTCCATGAGAAGCAAATCTTATGGCTAGCATCTCCTTTTTCGGTTGTTGAGTAATTTTCTTGTGCTTATTGAAGGTTCTACTAGCGTAGTATATGGTCTGAATATTTTCTCCTTTCTTTGCCTAGGAGCGGCTCCCATTGCAAAATCACGGCATCACATTATTTCAAATCCTGATCCCGTTCGAGATGCAGCCGTATAGGTGCTTGAACGATTTGATCTTGATTTCTTCAAAAGTAGCCTTGCGAGTCGCAAAATTAAACCTTGTATCCTTCTCGATGTCTGCATAATTAATTACGGCTATTTTTGAGAAGTCTTTGATGAATCTCCTATAAAATCCATGCCCCAGAAGCTTCTTACTCGCTTTCTTGTGGTAGGTGGTGCGAGTTTTGATAATGGATACCTTGGATTAGTGCACTTCGGTCAGATAGTAGAAATTTTGAACAATGCTTATTTACCATAAAATGGCATTTTTTCCCAATTCGGTGCTATTTGTTTGTCTTAGCATCTTTAGACCTTGTTTCGATTCTTCAAACAACGATCAAAAGCTGGATCCATACAGTGAAGTCATCCATAAAAATTTCCGCTAACCTCTTCAACGATTAATATTGACATCATACACCTTTGGAATATGGCAGGAGCATTACCTGACCCGATGTCTTAGAGCAAAGAGTACCATAGGGGCATGTGAATGTGGTCTTCTCTTGGTCCTCGAGTGCGATAGCAATCGATTGTATCACGAATACCCATCGAAACAAAAATGAGGGTGTCACGCTAATCTGTCAACATCGATCGATGAAGGGCAAAGGAAATGATCTTTTATTGGGCGTGTTCGAAACTCACCGTAATCAATGCATACCCTCCATCACACATCCACTTTGTTCTTGTTGGAATCAATTCATTTTCTCATTCGCGGATCCGCGCTTCTTTGGAACCACATGGTAGGCTCACGAGACTATACGAAATTGCATAGATAAACCGGCTATTCGGCAATTTAATTACCTCCTTCGACCACTTCGCCGTCACTTTGGATTCGATCTCCTTTGATGTTCTCTGAGGATGGCTTTGAAGTTTCTTCGCGAATTTTGTATCTGGAATTGATGGTGATACCGCTGATTCTTGATGGATTGAAACTATGAACTCTTATGCTTCTTTAAGATTCGACAACCTCACGTTTCCGCCGGCATCCATGAGTCTAAGCGAATAATCAACTTCAGTCTTCTCTTTGGTGATTCTAAGTAAGCATACTTCAAATGACTTGGAAACTCTTTCCATGCTAGCCATAAGGCTGGTTTCTTGATGAATTTCCCCGCACCTCATTATTACCACTTTGTCCATTTTACGTTTTCTTCGAGGGCTCGGCTCCACGGTTTTCTATAGAATGGCATGTTGTATGGACAATGAGTAGTCATCTTTAATATCTTTTGAAATTTATCTCTTTTTTATTGGTAAAAATTTGACATTACAATCATTGTGAACATCGGGTTGTAGGTATAGACCTCATCAACTACATTGCAATTTTCTCTGTCTATATCTATGTGCGCATGCTTTTGATCAAGTTGAAGCGGCGGCTTCCTCTCGACCCTCGAGGTAAGAACTCCTTTTTGCATGTCGATCGGGCGGCTCCGGTAGCTAGGAATGGTCTCTAGGTAGCGGGGGTACTTGTGAATCTTCTTCCATGTCCAGAATGATGAAGTCTACTGGGAATACAAATTTCCCAACAGTGACCAGCACATCTTCCAAGACTCCTTCAGGTTTCACCATCGATCTGTCTGCCATTTGAAGAGTAACATGGTGGGAATAACCTCCCCAGGCATAAATTCCTTGGCAGCAAGCGTCGAGTTTATCACCCAGCTCTGATCCTGAGAGCTTTAAGATTCAAACTCCTCGATGATGCAAGGAATTGCCAAAACTCCGCAGTTCTTCTATGCTATGGCAATTCTTTCTTTATCCCTTATGATGCTTGGTGAGATTCAAATCCTTCTTACACTATCTTTCTTTTCTTTCGGCATGTCCTTTAGGAATTTGCATAGAGTGGCATAAGGTCACCGCCACTAACAAGGAGCATGCGATCTCTAGCTTACGAAGGTTTTCAAAAACCTTCTGGCTGCTCCCTATCTTAGTTTACTGGAGTCTCTGTGGAAATGGGACTACAGGTCTAGAGCCTTTGATATCCTTCCTGTCCACTCCTTCTTTCTTTTTCTCGGTCTTCTTCCTTTCAGGAGCTTTCTTCTTCTTTCTTCTTTGTCATTTTTTCTTTCATCTTTTCTAACTTCCTTCCCACTCCTAAATTTGCACAGCCATGGAGTCTTTAGTTCTTCTTTGTCACTTGGGAAGGTATCTTTCCTGCAGCTTTGCGGGGTTAGAGACATTGCCACACTTGTGTCTCCAGGTTCTTCGGGATGCATTGGTGGTGCGAAAGGAAATTTGAGAGTGGTAGCGATTGCTTCGATCTGCGAGCTTTGTTCATGGAGGTTCAACGGCTTCTTATTATCCCCGTGAAATCGACATACGTTCTTCAAAAGATTAGGCCACTTCTCATTACGATATTCATTTATGTGTTCTGTTTCTTTGCTAACTGCTTTGGAACCTTAGTGGCTATTGATAACCTGTTGAGGTTACGTCCATGCCTTGGGCCTTGTGAAGCCCCTCCACCATATGAGAAATTCTCATGGTTCCTCAGTGTTTGGTGATAATGTCTTTGGCAGGTTAGTATTGAGGTTTGAAATGGTAGTTTCTTGGCTGCGCTGAATCGCAACCTCTTGACATCATAGAATTGTTCTTGAGTAGCTCTCTCGGCCTTCCTTTCAATAACTCTCTTTCCTTTGCTCTATCTCATGGGCGGTGTGTGTCTTCCTTTCTTGCTTGTCCATCACAGTATAATGGCATCCAACTTGGCCTCCATGGCTGTCATCTTGCTTCGACTCCATGATCCCGCTTTCCTCTCTTCCTCTTGAAAACTCGAGAAGGAGTTTTCATATTGCATTAACCCGGTCTTATTCAGCTCTCTTGCCTCTTGACACTTTTTTCGTTTGAATGCTCCACAACATGAGTATCAATGATCCCTTTGATATATCATTCAGGCATGATACAATGTCCATGCGAGTCTTCGAGATCTATCCACGTCGTTAGACATCTTCTCGTGGCCAGTTTGAACCTTTCCCCAGTACATACGGGCTTTAAATGCTTCCCTATTGAAACACAATGATTCCCTCCCTTCTCTGCGAGGTGAGGGGTTGGGGGAAAGAATCTACCTAAGTAGGCCTCTACTAACTCCTCCCAGTATCAAACGAACCATATGGTAAAGATTCATACCATGTAGGCTGCTATATCTCTTAGAGAGAATGGGAATAGATGCGGTTTGATGACTTGGGTCTCACCCATTTAACTACTGTATTAGCCATCCTGAGAAATCTTCAGTGCTCGTTTGGAGTCCTCGATTGGGATGACCGATGGCCCGTCTTCTTTAGGACCATTGTAGTCTTTGGTTTAAGTTAGTATTTGCATCAAATAGTGGTACTGATTGCAGTACTGCGTCTTGAATAATAGGCTTGAAGTCCTCCATAGTATCGATGATTGGAGGCCTTCTAGGCACCTTCTCTATGTACTTCATTACGATCTGTCTTTCATCTGACCATGGTTGAGTTTTACGCCTTCCTTATCTTTCGAGCTTAGTGTTCTCCTCTAGTGCATTATGCTGGAATCGGATCGGTGTTAACATTTCCTATCGTTAAAATTTTGTCCCACGAAATCCAAAACACACTTACATTAATAGGATTAGTGATCAGCAAATATTTTCAATATGGTTGTTAAAGGTTAGTAGCTAAAAATAACCCTTTGCTTAGCTGCTTTTGTTCTTTTTCTTAAAAATGTCAAATTAGTATTCATGCTTCGATCGAATATTGATTTACTCAATTCTTTAGATCCCGACGGCGCCATAAACTTGTTAGTTTGGATCATATGATGTATAAAAATTTATATTTTTATTACAAAGGACTATTATCTAATCCACAAACAGCGGTGCCATAAAACTTGTTATTTGGATCATATGATGTATAAAAATTTGCCAACCTTTATTACAAAGGACTATTATCTAATCCCGACAGCGGCATCACATAAAACTTATTGAGACTACATCAATAAATTGTTTATGGATCAAAACACCTATTCAAATTTAAGACTTATTACGAGACTATTGTGTCTCGATAAATAAACCATCAAGCCCAGGTGTGAGTTTCTTTAAGTATCACGTTGATTAAGATATTTTTGTAAGAAAGCCATTTCGTGTGGTTTTTGATCGAGTATCTTTGCCATAAGTGCAATTAAACAAGTAATAAAATGGATTTAAGTCGGTCTCCGATCCCACGAGATCTCGAGAGAATTTTCAATCAACTACCCAACTACTTAAGTTCCATACTATTTGGACGATAATACGATAATGAGATTTTGCTTTGAAAGCTTGAAAATAATGATGTAAAAGAAAAAAAATGATTGAATAACAAATGAATTGAAGATTGAAATATCAAAATAACAAATTTAGATTTAAGTTATCTCACAAAGGAAACATTGAATAATCATTATTGTGAAGAATCAATTCCTACGATGCATGCTTTGTAACTTTTGTTTGAACTCTGAGATCTTTAAACTAGTCGGATTAATATAATGTATTTGGATCTCTCGAACCACACCGAGTTCATCATCTCACCTTAAGCGTTTCTCCGAACACAGGTGAGATAACTACTTTAAATCTAGTAGCCTTGTTAAAGGTATTTTCTTTCTCGATACTTCATACCCCTGGCATGGGTACTGCGGACTGAGCTCCTTGATTTAGTCATCAGAGTTGGCACTATCTTTTGGTTCCTCAATCCTCAAAATTAGAATAGATTACTCTTTCATGATTAGATCCTTGCTAACACGGGATCGAATTCACTAATCGAATTAAGTGAACTCTCTATGCCAAATTAATAACTCACCGACTCATTCTCGTTCACAGTGAGAAGAGGATGTATTGATTTAAATATACGAAGCGCATTAAGATCAGCAATATCAGGTTCAAGTATACCTTCGAGAAATTGTTTCTTGATACCGAGAATGCCTTCTGTGTCACCCGGAGGGCCTCCTTGAAATCGGAAGTGAAACAACCTCGTTATGGAGTCTGAGAAGCGAAATTGGGATCGATAACGAAACGAGCAAACCCGACGAAATGGATTTAACATCGAAGTTCAGCTATAATGAATGAATACTACGAGGAAGATTATTACCGACAATAACGTCAATTCAATGAAGTGGGTTTCAAATTCTGATTATACCAAGCATTGGCTTGTGATCAAAATAACATGTCGGGCGGGTGTTGAAATCAGTATCTGGAATTCAAACAACCGAACTGATAATTAAGAAATATACATCGCATTGACTCAATCGCTTTAAACTCTTATTCGAGATCCAAATTAGAAACGAAATCTGAAACTAATCTAATCTAAAATAAAATGGAAAGAAGAAACGAAGCAAAAGAAAAGAAAAGAAAAGAAAAGAAAAAATAAAAATACGGGGCCTTGCCACAGATCTCTAACCAGAGTCGCGAAGAAATTTGCCTTTACTGTTGGTAGCGACTTCATATTTATAGGGTTAGAAGTTGGGCCCTAATTCCAATGCATTCTTTGTGGATTTCCAAGTGGGTGGCCCGTATTCTTGTGGTCGCGACCTCCCGAATCACACTTGTCGCGACATCGGAGTTAGTTTGGCACTTGTTGCGGCATTTATCACTAAGTCATGACATTCCTTTGATACGGCATCTTATGTAGCGACAAGGAAGTCGAAGTAATGACGCGTTAGCCATGTCGCGACATCCGTTCGGCGCGGCATCAGCTTTTTATCTGCGACTTTGAGCGATGGTTTTAAAAGTCAGCGGCAATCTCTTTATCGCGACATCGGCTTAAGCTGCAATCTTCAAGCGTTGTCCTTGATGTCGCGACATCAATCTCTTGCTCAGCGACATCACTCTATGGCTCCCGCGAGGTTTCAAGCGTTGGATTTCACGATGTCGCGACATCAATCCCTTGTCTCGTGGCTCATGTCTTTGCGACTTTCAAGCGATGGTTTCGATGTCGCTGACATCAACCTCTTTAATCGTGACATCAACATCTCTGTAACTTTGGAGCGATGGTTTTACGAAGTACCGACGCCGATCCTTAGCCGACGTAACCATGTCAACTGCGACTTTCAAGCGTGGTTTACGTATGCGACCGCGATCTCTTGTCGTGACATCACTTTATATACTGCGGGTTCAGGCGTGCGTTCGCGATGTCGCGACATCAATCCGCTATCGCTGGCCGCCGGCCGTATCTTTGCGGCTTTCAGGCGATGGTTTACGATGTCGCGACATCAGCCTCTTGTCGCGACATCAACTTGCTCTTCTGAGTTTTGGGCGAGTCGTTCTGGTGTCGCGACATGATCTCTGTCGCGACGCCGCTCTTAGAGCTGACCAGCGAAGCGGAAGTCTCGTATCGCGACCTCGATCTCTTGTCGACATCAGTTATGTCTCTGGGCTTCAAGCTGGCGGATTTGCTTTTGGTGTCGCGACGCCGGTCTTCTATCGCGACAAATGATTAAGTCACCGCCAGTTTCATCTTTTAGACCTGTCATAAGCGTCGAGGCGCTTCTCTTATCCGACCTCCATCCGCTTGTCGGCGGTGATTCGTCGCGCGACATCACGATGTTGTCGCGACATCATTCAGCCAAGTCTGCAGTTTAATCCTCGGTTACTGGCAGCGATGGCCCGTAATCGCGTGCATCAAATTTCCTTCCAAATTTTCCTGATATCGTGACACCGCGCCAAGCCCGGGCATGCAGGCCCCAGCTGCCAGCGTTAGTTACCCGGTACTTTCATTTTACGCCTGCCATTTTACGCATTTTTACTCCACTTAGATTCTTTGCATTTTCTTGCTTTTCTTCTTTCTTTCACACTCCCTGCTAATAACAAATTGGTGAGTTTCTTCATATTTCTGCATATTGATTATTCCTTTTCAGATGAAAATCAAACAGAAAAATGGATTAAAAATAGATGACTTTTAAGCTCATCAGCACCCCCAAAATCTGTTTAGGTGCATCATTCATACTCTTCATTTCACCTTTCTGAAAAAATTCTGCCCAGCAAACACCAAGAAGCCTTTTTCTTTAAGACAAGGTTATTAGAGTGGTGCAATTTCAAAACCCCCTTAAGCTTTCTACCAACTCTTAGCAAGCTTTAAATCAATAGCTCCGGACGATTGGCCTTAGGGTGCTAGGTGTTGAGACACCTCTTAGGATTTACTTGCTCTAGGGAAGGAAGGCTATGAGGCTAGACTCACTCATCCTTGACTTTTTATTGTATTTTTGCTTTTTTTACACTTGATATTTTTCTGTTTTTTTTTTCCTTCCTTTTTACCAACCTCTTTTGATTTTCAACTTAACTCATTTCAACCAATTTGGAGTTATTTTCTACATGAAAAATAACTCCCCCAGTACTCCTCGCCACATTTCTCAATTATATTCAAATCCTCATGTTATGGGTGAGTTTGGTTCTTTGCGGGTAGTGTGTATAAGAACGTTATTAGCTAAACTTGGTTCTTATAAATAGAATTTTTAGCTCTTTTAGGCTCGACATTCTGAGTGCTTGAAGAACTCATGCATATGCCATATTAATAGGGTTAGCTTGAAAGGCAAATCTTTTGAGATGGCCTCTATCATTTCTCAATTATTTATTATTTGCCTAGGATTTCACCTCAAGCGATAATAGAACAAGTTCTAGAACCTATGGAGATCAAAATTAGATGGATTCTCATAAAGCCTTCTCTAACCGAAAAAGCGTATTTTTCAAGGGCACTTAGTGACCAAGTGTATGGATTTTGAGAAACCAATGACTAAATAGCCTATTAGAGAGATAACTCATTAAGCATCAAGTCCTATTATCTTGAATATTGTCCACAACTCAAGGGTTCAATTATGATCTTCATTGACATCTGACTACTCCCGAACAAAGCGTAATTAACTCGAAAAAAAAAAAAAAAACTCTAACTAACAAAATAAACCAAAAGTAAGATGTAAGTTAGAAAGCATCAAACAAAGTCATTATCCATAAAAGTACCATAAAATTTCATCCTCGAAGTTATCATATGCAACATGTGGGGTGTGACATGATAAACTGCAAAATAAACACCCCAGGCTTTAGGATGAACATTGTCTAAATAATACAGCAATGAGCAATAGGAAGCAATAAAGTAAAAAGGCGATAGAGAGTTGGGAAAAGTGAACTCCCTTTGTAGTCTCGAAATACTTTTGAATAGGAAACTTGAGGATTTTCAGACCTTGAGCATTTGGTGTACTGCCCCTTTCTACACTCTTTTACTTCTTTGGAACCATGAAAGTGGCTTTGGCATTTTTCTCAAACGCTATTATTGCACCGGCTTCCTTCACCTCGAATGAGTGAGTTTTGATTCTTCAAAACCTCCTTCCAATACATGCAAATCACTCCACAATCAACAACGATCACAAAGAACCCAAAACAAACAACAAAAGCACAATTTTTTTCATTGTAACTCTTCTTTGATGCTTGGAATGATGGGTGGAAAATTGAGGTTCAACAAAGGTAAGTTTGTGGGTTTGTGATGGGTTTTGAAGCTTGGAGATGATGGAGATGGACTAGGGAGGGATGTGATTGAGGATTTGAATGGATGAGAGATGCATTTGAAAGTGGTTAGAAGTTGCAATGGTTGAAGGGAAAGAGTATGGCCGGATAGAGTGTAAAGTAGGAAGAAGAAAAATGGGTTTTAAGGAGTTTTGGAGCCTCTGTTTTCGTGACTGTGGTGCTAGTCACGTCAACAATTCTGCTCAGCACCCTTGTTCTTCCTCCAACTTGTTATACTCATATCTCCTTCATTTTAGCTCGGAATTGGATGTGTAAGAACTCGTTGGAAAGCTCTTTCAATGTAGAATGTGCTCATAGGCTGAGATGAACCATTTGGAGCCTTAGTCAATACAGAAAAATCAGAATTTCTAATGCTGTCTAGTGTGATGATTTCTTGACTCATTAGGTTCTCCTTGCTTTTTCTCTTGCCCATGTCACTTGCTATCCTTCATAAGTCCTTCATGCTTATATATTCTCTAAAAAGTCCTCCAATAGCAACCCTTAATGCTTTCATTCATGCTTAAACTCACCTCTTGTCTTCAATTCTTATCAAGCTTGATCATGAACCTTCCAAATTTATATTTCAGGTCAATTTGGTTCATTCCATCTCTAAAACATCAAATTTGCTCAACATCTCGACTCCATAATTTTCACACTTCAAGCACGATAAGTAGATCAACTACTTTCCAACTCCTTGCCTTTGCTCTTGCAAACTTGTCATGACAACATGTTGAGCTTCAAACCTACTTTATTCTAAACATTAACAAACAAAGTTAAAACACTGCTGGAACTTTCATCCCAGCACTAAAAAAAAACAGCAACAAATAAAGTAATTGAAAATAGACAAAGGAAAAGAGTGGATAGAATCTTTATTTCTTAGCTCGGGTTGCCTCCCAAGAAGCTGCTCCGTTTTTAGAGTCCAGCTAGACTCATTGGAAAAGTACTAGTGTTTCCAATTGACCAATCATCCATCTTGGACAACACTTTCTTTTCATAACCATTTAGATCAAGGATGATTTCTTCCGAGTTACGAAGAGGAAAGAAACTCAAATCCTTTAATTATGGTTGGTGGTTCAGCCACAATTTCTTAGAAAACAGTCCCTCTATGTGATGTAGATGTAAACACATTTATGTAAGGGGGATTGTTCAAACATGTGCCCTTTTGATTGAAGCAGTGCAAATTTTACGCACATGGCTCTTTCTTCTTAGTCCAAAGGTAATGGTTGGTGAAGATTGAACTTTGCTTTCTCCTCACCCAACAAGGTGAGCTCTCCCACTGATCTCAGTCATGCTTGGCTTGAGAAGAAATGGTCTTCTTAGTATATGTGAATTTTGTAGATCCCTTCAATGCCCCAAGTCACAAAATCCATGGGGAAGGTAAATGTGTCAATCTTCACCAATTTATCCAATAATGACTCTTCTTCATCATCTAAGTTGTTTTTAGAAGTGCCTTGTTCTCAATTTCAGCTCATTTTCACCCTCTTCCTGATTTCGTGATGGAAATTTACGCATTGTTAGAAGGGCATCCATGCATTCAATGGGATTTT